>CM072817.1:68162083-68748413 GCA_036937905.1 Salvia rosmarinus
TGATATACAAGTAGGCTAAGAAAGGCACAAACGATTCAAAAGACGGCCTACATCCTATCCATATTAACATACTCATGTAAATTGTTCAGGGAACTTCAACGAAATGGAAGATAGGCACTCGTCAAGAATGTGGGTCACGTGAGGATTACTTATGCAATGGTTAACTCTTGTAAAAGCTAATATGCAAATACCCACACCATCGAGTCTCTCAAATAAGGATCAAACTTAGATAAACAACGAGTCAGACGATTTCTTTCAAACAAAAATAAGAAAACATCATCATTAAGCGTCCTTTACCAATGGCATCACCCTTATTGTCATTATAAACATCACAGACCAACAAGGACGCCACACAAACCACAAACAAACAAAAGACAAAGAACAACGAACAAAACAAAACCAAGATTGAGTGAGAGATACGCCCACGCTATGCATCGGGATGACCGCGGAGGGAGATCGTGAGCGGTGAAGTTGTCGATGAAGGACTTCCATCATCGGCGCGTACGGCGAACTCGTTCGACCGAGCTCCACTGGGACCAGCTTCTTTTGCGCGTGGGTGTGTCGAACTTGCATCTTCGTACGAAATCCTCGTCAAGGTCGCGATTTGGCCATGGGTGAGCATGCGTTTGGGAAATCCGGAAGGCAACGTCTGTCCGAAGATGAGCGATCCCGAAATCCTTAATGCGGTCTCGCGCAACAAGACACGAATCGTTTGATGTCATTCGCAGCGTGATCGCGCGAAGGATGTTGACTTGCACCAGAGACATTTCGATGTATGTCATTGTTGGATGAAGGTGCTCTGCCTGGAGCAGATGCCCGCCGGAGGCATTGAGAAGTCGTCGGGCCACGAACATGCGATCGTGGGCCTTGATGTCATAAAGCTTTCTCCGTACGGTCTTCATTGTCATCATAGGGGACTCCTTTCATGCATAGTCGGGATATCGGGAAGGAAAATAACCTTCCATTCCCTTACGGCATGCTTCCACCTCACGCCAAATTAAGGCGCCACATTAACCGATCTCCCGTGAAAATGCACGGGGAGCGCATCCGCTCGACACGGAAGAGTCATGGGTAGTGGGCGGGATCGCTCTTAATGAAATGGAGCCACGCATGGGCTTCATTTTAATGTCGGCCTTAATGGATCGGCGTCCTTGCGTGAATCGCCCATTTGTTCCTTCGCCGAGCCTATGCGCCATCGAGGTCATCACCGGGGCTCTCTTAACATTGCGAAAACTCATCATCCGGCGTTATCCGACTATACTCAGTTGATTGTTTTGAGATAGGATTACAAGCCTACCCGACCACGGCTGATACTCTCCTTGTCGCGGGAGTGATATTAGCATAAATTCTTTCACCGGGCGTCCGTGGCGGAATCGCCGTGAACTCGCCCATCTGCTTAGAAATCGACTCCACGTACGATAGGAGTTTCTTATTCCTTGAAACCTTCTCCATCCATAATGCTCTTGATTTTAGACTGAAATCGTTCAAAACCGCTCGCTAAACTTAGGAATTCAATAGATTTACCTTAGATTGGCAGGTAGCTACCCTTGCTTTCTCGTAGCATCCTAGTTCGTTCTTACGCAACCTAGTTTTCCTTCTCTCTGGCTAACTTTTCTTTTGAGAGGCAGCGAGGTCGTCAAGATTGAGGGACGGTGAAAAGCAAAGGATTCGTGAGGTCAGCTGGATGATAATTCTCGTCCGATATGATGATGGGCGTGTTTGGATCATTATTTGGGACTTTACAAACTTCCGTTTCGCGACGATTGACCATGGTTGCAAGAAAATTCTGAGAGAGAAATAGCATGATGAGATCGCTATGAGGATTTTGGGGGACGACGTGAGTAGTAAAGCAATGTAGCAAAAGGAAGAGCAAAGGAAGTTGAGTAGTTGTGGGATATAAGCGAAGAATATGGACGGCTTTTTAACCCAAATAGCAAGAATTAATTCCGCCTCTTGGACCACTATTCATGAAATTTTCCTTCTATCTACCTGTTGCAAATCCTCTTTGAGCACATAAAAGCACGGCTCAGATATCTTCCGTATGCCCGCAATCTAAACATCGATATCAATTTACCAAAACAACCATTTTTTAATCATGTTATAGCAATTTATTTAAAACCAAACAAACAAGGAAGGGGAATAAACAAATATGTACAATCAGTGCATGGCCTGATCACCATGTGACATGGTACCCGAGTCGGCATCTTCAGTGGTAGAGTCTTCCTGACCGACCGCCTCATAATAATGCTTGGTGCCCATTGACCGAATTCACGACGACTTCCATTCTCGAGTGTTATAGCACCATGGGCGACATGAAGAATTGTAGGCCGACCATCTTGATTTTGGTTTCCGGGAATAACCTCAACTGGGTTGAACAGAACACCCTGACCGCAAGAACTCCCTAGCAGATGTTGTTATCATGCCGTCTTTAGTTCTCTCTTTGTACAACTAGCATTTTCATAGCTTGAACCAAGCGAATTCGTCCATCTCCTTAGCCGCAATGAGCTTCTCCGAATTGGATGATCAAAGTTTAGTTCTTAATTGCCCGATAGGCTCGATGCTCCGGCTGGTGGGAGGTGACAGTTTTCCATATACTAGCGATAGGTGACATCACAATGGTGTTTTGAAAGCCGCTCAGAGGCCCATCCGCATCATCACAGTGGACCAATCACGCCGGATTCACCACCTTTTCTAGTATACCCTTAATCTCATTGAAGCTCCCTGACCATTCGTCTATGGATGGTATCTTGTGGCGATCTTATGGCGAACATTGTATTTCGCTAGTACCGAACTTCGCCTTGTTGACAAAGTGTGCCTCGCTCACTAATGATCACGGAGTACCAAACCTGTGAAAATGTTCTTTAAGAACTTGATCACCACTTTGCATCGTGGTACTTGTGCCACTTCCACCCATTTGGACACGTAATCAACCGCCACCAATATGTAAAGGTTTCAATGAGGGTGGAAAAGGACCCATGAAGTCGAGGCCCCATCATCAAGAGTTCAATTTTCAGAATGAAATTCATTGGCATCTCAGTTTCGAGAGGATATGTTTCAACTCGGCTCGATCACGTCTTTGCACAAAAGCATGTGCATCCTTAAATAAGTCGGCCAAAAATAACTGATAGAGACCTTAGTCGAGCCTTTTGCCCCGCAAAATGACCACCGTATGAGTGGCATGGCATCCTTCCGCAATTGATTTCACTTCTTCACGCGAACACAAACCTCGTTAATCCATCGGCTGGCAACATATAAGAAGGGCTCGTCCCGAGTAATGTTTGACCTCGACAAAGAATCTTTTCTTTTGAGGATGAGAACTCGAGGTAGCATTCCACATACGGAAAATTGACAAAATCCTGCTATGGCATATCGCTGGATGATGCTCAGTTAGTTCTATCCGGGAACATGTCTTCAACTGGGCTTCGAGTCGATTCTCCTTCCGATGTCGGTAATCGACAAATGATCCGCCACTGATTTTTCTCGCCTTTCCTGCCTTTATTTCCGATCAATTCTTGCAGGAGCAATATCCACCGATCTAACCAGCGTCACGATCTTTCTTCGCGACAAGATACCGATCAGTCCGCATGATCGTAGATTATCACTTTTGTTCCCACGAGGTAAGCTCGGAACTTTTCACAGCAAAACCATGCTAGCGCCTCCTCCGTCCGTGGTATAATTTATCCGGCTTCCACCAGGTCTTACTTGCATAGTAGATCGAGTGGAATATCTTCTCCCTCAAGGCTGACCCAAGACGCCCCTACAAGAAATCATTTCAGTACGCACATCACCGGCGCGGATGTCCATCCGCCCAACATACCATGAGTTGTTACAAGAGCTCTGCTTCAAGACTTCGAATGCCTTAAAACACCTGTGAGTGAAGTCGAATCAGGTGTTTTGCTCCAAAGAAGGCACATGAGGCTTAGCTATCTTGAGAAACTTTATAAACCTTCTAGAAACCCCGATGTCCCAAGAAGCTTCGCACCCTTTTACAAGAGTGGGAGTGGAAGTTTGTCTATTACTCGATCTTTGCTTTGTCCACTTCATCCCTTCTTGATATGTGGTGACCTAAACGATGCCCTCGCACCATGAAGCGGGCACTTTTCCCGCTTAAAACCTGGTTGCTTCGCAACGCCCCAACTTTCTCCAAATTACTTAGGCATATCCCATAGGTGTCTCAAGACAGAAGTCATCCATGAAGATTTCTATCGATTTTTCCACCATATCCGAGAATATGGCCATCATGCAACTGGAATGTTGCGTGAGCAACAGAGCCCAAAAGGCATTCTTCTAAATGCGAAAGTGCCATAAGACAAGTGAAGGTGGTTTTGTGTGATCATTGGGCTTAATGGCAATTTGGTGATAACGCATCAACCATCGAGGAAGCTAAGAATCCTTACCCAGTTTATCCAACATCCGATCCATGAATGGTAGAGGAAATGATCCTCCTCGTTGTCTGGTTTAGCTGAGTCAACACGACACGCCATCCTCGTTATCACCGCTGGGACCGCTCTGTCGATCGCTTGAAAACCACCGTGACCGCCTTTTAGGAACACATCCAATCGGCTCACCCACGAGCCTATCCGAAATGGATATATGATTCCGCATCCGACCATTTGATAACTCTTTCTAGTACCTCTTTCATCACGGATCGAGACTCGCCGATGCTCTATGGAAGTGCTGTGGCAATCTTCCAAAGAATATTTTATGCATGCCAGGACGGCCGATCCTCAATATCGCCATTGACCATCCAATAGCTCGCTCGATTTAATACCGAAGAAGGCTTCTTCCCGATCGGGCTCGAGAATAGTGAGATAATTACGAGGTTTCTCCCTACCGTATGCATATTTGAGATGGTTCGGCAAAGTCTTTAGATTAACACCGAGGTTCGTCGATTGATGGTTTGGTTCGGCACCCCATCGGCGAGCCCCAACGATTCGGAATTGCCGGTCAAGTGAAACTAGACATTTTTCTGGAGATGTGACACAACTCCTCGCTTTTCTCCAACTCTACGAAGTTCGGCATAGTTCATTAACTCGAACTCATGAGGTATCGATCTCAGATAGATCCGCGACGACTCGCCCATGACTCGATTATCGAAAGCATTCCTCCACTTCGTCCGGATACTTCATAGCATTGAAACATGAAGGTAACCTTCCGATCATTTACCCTCATGGTGAGCTCGCTCTTCTCGAACATCAATTGGTTCTTCCATGTAAACGGACGTCCAAAATGATTGGCACTCGTGATCCGCTTCATAATCCAAGATATGAAGTCTCACGGAAAGATGAATGTGTCCACTTTACTAATACATCTCGATTTTTCCTTCTGGATGAGCATAGATCGTCCGCCAATTGCAAGGTCACTCCTGGGCCTCGCCTCCTATCCCGAGCTTTTAAATATCGAGATGCATCAAATTTATGCTTGCTCGAGGTCACATAATCGCACGAACCGACTCGGCCCTCCAATCGAGCATGGAATTGTAAAGCCCCCTCGATCTTTCAACTCGGAGGAGCTTGCTTTTTAGCATCGCATTACTACTTCAAGGCCACCATTTCAAACTCGCCCAACCGCCTCTTCTTGGTCGATGTCCTTCAAGAACTTCACATAGTTCGGCATTTGTTCCAACGCCTACCAAAGGGATGTTGATATGTACTGCTTGTAACATCAAGGAATCTTCAACCGGGTATCTCGCCGCTTTTCTTAACCTTTCGAAAAGGAGGTGGTGGACGATACACCACCATCCGTAAGGTTTGGTAACGGATTTTGTCAGCAGCACCTCGGCATTGCGAGACGCTCGATTCCGTGGTAGCGACCTGTTGTTACTTGTTGAGGACTCACCTTTTCTTTCGGTCCGCGCACTCCTGCCCGTGATTGCTTTCCACTTTGTAACGTGATCACTTGACTTTCTTTTCTTTTCGTGATTCTCGTGTCACTGGGCAAATTCCAAGAGGTCGGTTTTAATCTCATCCAATTGTCCGATCTGACTTCCAAATTCGCAGATAAGTGGATTGCCCTCAGACAAAGATCTGCTTTTAGCCATGTATTCTTCATCAAGGTTTCAATAGTCTCGGCCGGGGCGGCTTGTTGTCGCTTTGGTTGGTAATTTTGTGGATATGTGGTTTTCAAAATTTCCACCACGCTTGATCCGGACCTGCCTCCCATGAGAAATTGGATGTTGTCGCCAATTCCATTGTAACGCTTGTGAATAGGGTTGTCTCCGTCCATCTCGATTTCGCATAAGATCGAGGCGGGTTTGACGGCAACTCTAAGGTATGCCCTCCACAATATACGCGACGACACCTCGCTTACTTGCATGGTAGGTGCGACCACGACTACTCGCCTATCATCGCACCGGATTAGGTACTTGCAATCCTTTTAACATGTTACTCATGGATGCTACCGGTCGTAATGCCGCCGTGGCATCAACCTCCAACACACCATGACGATTTCTTTCCTATTTGCGCACGAATTTGACCATTGGCAATTGTTATCTCGCGATCCTTTCCAATATCTCTGATGTTGTTGTATGACTTCGAAAGAATAGCTCCATTTGCGAGGCATCAAGCACCAAACGAGCCGACGATCGAGACCATTGTAGGGTCTCCTAACGCAGAATGCCGTGATGAGGACATTTCCGTAGCATTCTTATATCGCCCCAAGCTCGCACACCACTCTTTCGATTATTCTCGCTACGAAATGACATGATGTCATTCGAATCATGCTTGCATGGCGGAAGTACTTCATCAATTTCGCCGAGCTCGCTCCATGAGGTGACGGAATTTGATGGAAGACGCTCACCCATGCTTTGCACGATCTCGTAGCGAAAAGGAATAACCAAGTCTCAACGCTTGCCGAACACTCGGTAGCTTAAATGAAGTCCGACCTGTAAATGATCGCGGCGAAGATGGGATCCTCCGGTCGACCACCAAATTGCCCCACCGCTTGGAGCATCCAAACACGACCGCTTCAGCTCGAATCGGTTCGCGCACCCGGTCTTGTAATTTTGATTCACCATAACCGGGGTTACGTGAGTCACGATACCCTTTCCCGATCATCGCCGATGACAATGGCATTTCCGCCATCAGGTGCTCTCCTCCCGCCGCGGGCTATCGCCGCGTTTCATGTCGAACTCTGTCGGCGCCTTTCTCTTTAAAGGTGCTGCTCAATCTCGATCTAATCTGTGGGTCACTGGCGCTTTGCCTCGCGCGATAAACCACAATCCCGTAACCCATGTTCACACAAAAGGTAATGACCAGAGCGAGTCACGACATAGAAGAACACAAAATTTCAATCTCGTAATATATAATTGGCGGTCCGCAACGGCGCAACCAAAACTTGTTGTTGAAAATATTTCTTTTGATATGAATATACTATACGCAAGTGCACGAATCAACAAGTAATATACTAAGTATTCCAGATCGAATCCACGTGAAATGCACTTTAAATCACGATTGTAATTTTGCAAAAGGGATGGACGAACCGACACGAACTAGAATATAACAGCCGAACGAATTAAATGACTCGCACTGCGGTGGACAAAGGACACGTAAAACCAGGAGATTACCGTTATCAAGGTAGAAATGCACTTGATTTCTATTCCACCCATGTTCTTTTCTAAATATTGTCACAAGATTATCTCGCATTATCACTATGACATGAACTTCTTTCGATTCTTAGTATTTTCCAAATCTAAGATTATATTCTATAGATCCAAATCCATATATTCCTATATCGAATCGCCTAGAATATCATTACTAATCCATTCATATTCGCATGCAAGGTAAATGCATATTCCTATGCTATTTACACACATAACATTAAAATCATGTTCTTACGTCGCCTATTGTTTTCCATTCTATAACAACTTCCCAAAGAATTATAGAACTACGATCCGACTAATGGTGATCAATCACAAGTGAGATAAAAAACCCCAATAAAACAATAGTGATATAAAGACAAGTTAGAACTCGTCCATACGAGCATGGGTTTCTCAAAAATCAAATCATAAAGGTTTAGCTCATAGCGATCGTTTAACAATATTGAAATAAGCAAAGACCATAACAGACATTGTTTAAGAAAAGATAAAGAATTAGTTATCGAATCGATGCAAGCTCTCGATCGCGCTCTTCCGATGACTTCCTTCCTAAGAATTCGCACCTCTTCCTTACTCCAAATGTTCTCTATCCTCTGTAACTCCAAATGTCGATATCCACCCCTCCTCCGATTGTTGCCAACTCCCTTTAATAACAACCTCCCGCGCCAGAGAGGCAGACCGCACCGAGGCGCCTTCGCCCCCGATCCTTTCTTTTCGCTAGCTGCGATGCAGCGTGCTCTTTTCCAAGTCAGAGCGCCACGTGGCCGGGTCCCACGATTTCTTCTTCGAGAATTAACCTGCACTTTCCATGCTACTGCCTTCCCTGCAGGACGGCCGGATTTCGCTACTCGAGCTCTGGCCCGCCACGCGGCTTTACTTTACTGAGTCCGACTTACTTTCAACACGAGCTCATCCATACTTGGGAATTGGCCTGAGCTCGACCGCCATAAGCTCGCTCGATTTTCAATCTTAATGAGGAGTTCAACACTTCGCTCCGAGTCACAGATTGCCCGAGCTCAAGGCCGCCTCGAGTCACAAGACCTGCTCGAGTCAGGCTGCCGAGCCCGACCTCGAGGTCGCCTTCATACTTGTGAACTTTTCAATCTTGAGCTCATGAGGACGCGAGCTCGGCCCTACTCTCTTTTCTCCCGAGTTTGGTTCCACTTACAAACTCACAATTTGAGTCTCCAAGCCACTTTTCCCTGCTGATTTCATCTTAGTAGCCCGACTGCCCCACATTTTTCAAAGATTACCGGCCCTTCCTCTTACATCGTCAAGCTCGCTCACGAGCTCGCCTCGCCTTCCGCCGCTCTTCCCGCAACATGCTATAATTATATAAATAACGCCAAAACAACTAAACCCTTTATTTTCATCGACTCAATCCTTCACACAAACACACGCAAACAAGAGAAACACAAGCAAGACAAGGACAAACAAAAAGCGTAACATACAACAACCGAGGCTTTTATCATTAAAATGACCTATAATAACTTTTACAAGAGTTATCACTGAGTCCCGAGATGTGGCCTCATACTCCACCTCTGTTGGTGGTCGGAAGGTAAACCGAGGCGAGGTGACTTCGCTTATCCGGGCCGAGGAGATGCTCGCCTGCTGCCCGCTGCATGCTCGCACCACGCATCCGCCAAAGAATATCCGTCGGTCGGTTCCTCCGCCGGGGCAAGACAGGAGTTGAACCATCGGGCTGTACCGCTCGAATTTGGCCTCAACCAGAAGTCCGGGAGCTTGCCCTTTATGGCCGGCGTGAGTACGAATTCGTGGTTGCCGAGCCAGTGCCCACTTAGCTATACGCCGGACGACTCAGTTTCAACAAGACTTTCTCAAGGGTAAGCGGTCTACACCGATGGGAGTCTGAAGTAGGGTCGAGCGCCGCCGCATTCACTCAGCCATACCTTTTCGGCCGAGTACCTTGTCTCGGTCCCTTGAGGCTCGGCCGAAATAGATAGAAGTCGCCCCACCTCATCCCGCACCAAGACGGCTGATGGCCTCGTCCGAGGCGGCCAAACAGTGAGAGGATTCACCTTGCTTTGGGGCGGCCAGTGCGCGGCGAGGTACTCTTCACTGCAGAAGGCGCTGTGTCTTCCCGCCAGTAAGTCCGAGCCTCCTTAGATTCTTAAGAAGGGAGCCGCTCGGGCCCGGAGAGGAATCCCACGAGGGCGCACAGCACGTGAGTTTGTGGACTCAGGATGGTCCTTGCACTGCATGTCGACAACGCTTACCTTGGGGGATTCGCTTTAGCCTCTCGGAAACCCAAGATCCCAAGAACTTCCCGTCTTCACAATGACATTTGGGGTTAGTTTGAGGTTGACCCGAGGAGTGAGGATGGTCCGAGGTCGCGCGCAGCCTCTCCGCTCTTTCGACTCACATGTCGCGACGAGACTCGGCGATCTCCCATGTGTCCTGAATTGCCCACCATCCTCTGGTAAGTGCCCTGTTTTTCGACGAAGGCATCTTTCGCAGCAAGACACCAAGTCGTGATGAATCGCTTTTGGGCTCCTGGCTCATCGTGATTGGTGGTACCTTGTAAGATCCGGAAGTCGAACATCTCGTGGCCCACCAATGCCTCCACCTTTTGTCGATATCGGGAGGGATAGCAATCCTGGGCGTTTGTTGAGGTCGGTGTAATCGACGCACATGCCACCCCCGCCGGACACGAACACGGATTGCCATCCGGTCGGTATTTGACTCAAGATCTTGCCTTCGGTGAGTCACCTCGCCCTTATGACCGTCCGGCCCGCCGAATCATCCCTTTTTTCTCGCCGGACTGCTTGGTTGCCGGTCATATTGAGGCGATGGGTTATGAGTCGTGGCGACTCCGTCATTCGAGCGGGACCATGCGAAGACGCCCCATGACCTCGTCGTCTCGACGCTCTAACATTAGCCGGGCCCCGGTTGCCGACCTGACAACTTTGGATGGGTCGCCGTCAGAGAGCCGAATGTTCTCGTCAGGCATCCCGAGGCCGGCTCGGGGATTCTCAGAATTGCTATGTTGCGGCGAGGTCAGCCCTCGGTCGAGACTCAGGCATTCTTTGCCGCCGCTTGGTCACCCCGAGCTAAGCACTCCCACCGGTGGGAATCTTGACGGTGAGGTGGTAGACCTAACAGACGCCTGGTGGCGCATGCCCAATCTCTCCCCTGACTGATTTCCTTAGAGTCCTTTTGAGCTTCTGACCTTTTCTTTGAACGACCATATAAAATTCCACTGCCCCTCTCATTTATGTATCATAATTCCCTTGACCTCGGGCATAATTACTTAGAGTTCAGCTTATCACCGTATCTTACAAAGTAATCAATCTCCCAATTTTTGTTATAATGTTCCAACATTGGGGACAATGTTGAGTTTTAAGTTTGGGGGTGGAGAGGTAACCTCTTAAGGATAAAGGACAATATTATAATAGCGTCTCTTGTGCAGTTCTAAAAAAAAAAGAAGAAAAAAAAAGGAGGGGGGGGGAAAGAGTGCTGAAATGTTGTTTATGAAGCAGAAAATGAATTGACCAAGAAAAAGGGAGTAATCTCCCATAGAAAAGAGAAGGGAAGTTATAAAGCGTGTTGAAAAGAGGAAAGAGTAAGGATGCTCGGGTGTTTGCGAGCTACATTATCCCAAATAATCCTACCGTCACCCGAGCCCAACGTTATAAGCTTTATAAAGACCTACTGATTCATTATTGATATCACTCATGTTAAGCAAAGAGGGGGATGACTAAATTGAATTTGTGGAGACCTGGGTGCACTTGATAATCAAGATATGGTCATATTAAGGAGAACCGAAGCATGGGAAGATTCATGTAAATGCTAATGCGCTTTGTACCTGTTAATAATTGTAGTGTGATACTCTTACAAAATGAGGTGAGTAATTAGATTTACAACGAGAAGGAATGACTGAATCTTGTGTTTTAAATTTTTTTTTTGGCTGAAAGCAGTATTCTTAGTTGATTAAGCTATCATCTCGGCTGTTGTTATGAGCATCTGTTTGTGTTCTGTTTGTTTTTGTATCTTGTGGTAGAGCATCACTCGAGGACGAGTAATGAACTAAGTTTGGGGGTGTGATAACTCTTGTAAAAGAGTTATTATAGGTCCCTGATGAGCCCAAGTTTTGTGCTCTTTTACGTGTCTTGTCTGGTCTAGATCGAGTCTTTTGTGTCTTCTTGTTGTGTTTTGTGTCCGGGAGGACACATTGTCCGCTGAGGAACAAGGCGAGGCGAAATGGGCGAAGGAGTGGAACTGCTTAGCGGGTGAATAGAGATACGATGCACCTCGAGGCATAAGGAGCTTAGCTCACACCGGGCTTCAAACTCCGATGTTGTTGGTTTCACCGCGCGACCTCCTTGCTGATCAGCAAGTTCAATCTCCGGAAGGGTAGGCTAATGGCTGGCGGAGTGAAGAGGCGAAACCAAGAAGAATGAGGCAAGAGAGGCGGAGAAGAGAGGTGATGGGCAAGATCACAGCGAGATACAGGCGGATCTCGCTAAATCCGGAAAGGATCGCGCTCAGCCCAAATCTCATGAAATCCGGAGAGATCATCCAGATCCATCTGGACAAGGAAAGAAGGTCGATCGAGGAAACCCAAGGTCTTCCAACCAATGGGCCATCGCCATCGCGGATCCCCTCTCGCCTATATATGGATGAAGGCGGCTTGTGCGTCTACTTCCACACTCTTGATCTGTTTTTCTTTGCATCGAATTATAATCACACCCCACCACCACGTACATTGTTCCTCGGCAAACACTTATTGTTTTGTTATTCATATGTTTTGCCGGTGACACTTTGGGCTCATGGTTTCTATTCGTTCAATTAATAGTAAGTTGGTTCCGTTTGATTATGGTTTCAATTAAGCTGTAGCATGTTTATTTATTTTATGTCTAGCTAAGTCTTTATTCGGTTTTGGGGTGACTAAGTGGAGCATGATTAATATAACTCGAGAGAGGTCTAAGTAGGACATTACGATGCGCATGCGTGTGTTCCGAAGCACTAGGTCTGGGCATTATATAACAACCAAACTCGGTGTGTTAGTTGCAAATAACATAGTGGGTGAGGGAAGGTTGCAAGTAATAATTGGATTAAGGTGTCGGGTGTCCCACCCCCCAAAATAATCTGTTGGTGTGGGGCGAGTTGAGAATATAGCATTGCCTTTGCCAATACTGGGTCCATCTAGATCATACTTCTTGCTGTGGGTTTACATGTCTTGAGGTGTCCGATGCGTGGGTATTACGGGATAGATAGTTTGCATAGGGTGTCCTTGCCTTCTTTACAGAAAAGGATAGATTTGGAGGGTGCGTCGTGGGCGTGACGCGTGACAACGGGGTCCTGACGATGTCTCTTATAACCGGTTGATGCATGTCATGTAGAAAATCTTTGCACCTATGACCGAGTGTTAATCGTCTTCACCGAGTTGTTGCCCAAGCTAGATTCGTTATTATTTGATATTAGTTGAGATTGTTTGTGTTACTTTAGTCATACCTATAGTGATCGAGATAATTACACCACCTCATCCTTTTAAGTGACATCGTGACATCGAGATTGCTACACCAACTCCTCGGTGGGATCGACCCTATACTTATCGCTGGCTACGCTGTGATGGGCAATAGGTTATAAATTTATTTTGAACGCTAAGCGACATGTCGTAATGGCGCCGTGAGTTGGAAGTTATTCGCATTCGATGGTATCTATTTCGGAATTTATATTGCTTTTTTATTGTATGCTACGACCTAACCTTGCGTAAGAGAACGGAGGACTTTTATGCGATCCCGAGATCGAAAAGCACGCAAGGCGGAGGAAAGCGGCGATGACGGAGGGCACGACAAGTCATGCGAGGCGGCTAATCCGAAAGAGAACCCGGAGGCAATCGATGGGTGAACAACCACAAGTAGAGCGAACATTGAGGGAAATGGTGTTCCCCAACAACGTAACACGAGGCCAACGGGCATCACTTTGCCCGCGATCAATAGCAATCGGGAGATGAAGCATTCTTCATCCAAATCCTCACGATTCGATGACATGCCCGGGAGGATCCATTAGGCATTTACAAGATTTTGAGATGGCGTGTGGGACTATCCGCGCCAATGAAAATCTTGGAGAGTATGTGAGATTAGTGTCGTTCTTCTCTGCATGATGGGGCAAGAGAATGGCTCACACCTTGCCGTTGGAAGTGTGACCACGGGCACAACTTCACCGAAGTTCCTCGAGAAGTATTTTCTGCCGCCCGTATTCGTAACATGAGGAAAAGGATAGCAGCATCAAAATGGGCACGAGAGACCTTTATGATTCTTGGGGAAGGTTTAAACAATAGCGGTGAAATGCCCTCAATATCAAATTCGGATCATGATCCGATCCAATATTTCATGGCGGGTTGAGGCAACAGAGAAAATTTGGGTAATGCGAGCTGTGGAGGATCAATCTTCAATAAATTTCCCAAAGGAGGCCTTTAGCATTGGGTGAGATGGTCAAGAAAACAGAGGCGAAGGAGGAGAAGTTCTAGAAGCTGCCGCTCTCCTTCAACCGTGGAGACCAAGTCTGGATAAACTACGTAACTGCTCGACAAGTTCTGTAACCAACACACGGGACCAGGCGAGGGCAAAAGAAAGCTAAAGTTGCCAAATAGGCACGCTGCCGTGACATCACACGGATCAATGCCCCACATCGCTTGAAGAAGAAGAAGTCAATGCGGTGGGTCGAATGGTAACGGGCAATACGAGCGGAGAGATATGATCCAAACTCTCGGACCTACAACCTGGGATGGAGGAACCACGAAAACTTTAGGTGGTCTAACAACCGACAAGGCGGTGACAACAACAAGAAGAAGATGGGAGGGCGTGACAACAAAGAACTATACAGAATAATCAGGACTACGCAGGGCCATCTTTGGCCGAACTTGTGCACACTATGGCACGAGAAAATGTGAAGGCTCAACAAGAGAACAAGAAATTCAAGGTCGAGACAAGAGGAGTTCTCTGAGCCTTGGGAACCAAGTTTCCCAATTGACGGCCACCGAACTCGTCTTGAGAAGAAGGAAATTTACCTCCTCAGTGGAGGTAAATAAGTTAGCCCAACCGAATGTCAGAGTTCTAAGAAGTGGGAAAAGCGCCAGAGAAAGTTTTCATGCCTATGACGACGCAGACACGCCAAGTGGAAGATCTCGTAACACAATGGTCAAGATGACAATGATCAAGAGGAACCGCCCAAGGAAAAGACGAGAAAAGAAGAGGCAATCATTGAGCCAACCTATGTCAAACCTAATCCTAAGGTTTTACCTCACTTTCCGTAGATCGCCAAGAACAGGAGAGAGGAAGAGATGAAATAGATGTATCGCGTGTTTCGAGAAGGTGGAAATTAATATACCGCCATCATCGCCTGGGCACGATGCCAAACGGGCAAAGTTCATGAAGGAATTGTGCACTAGAAAGGTGAAAATCAAAGATGATGCAAAATTCCAAGTGGGAGAAAATGTATCCGATCTTGCAAATGAAATTGCGAGAAGTGTGGAGATCCAGGATGTTTTTATTCCCTGCGTAATAGGCAATACGAGGATTGAAAGGCTATGCTAGATTTAGGGGCATCTATAAACGTCATGCCCTTGTCAATGTTCAATGAATTAAAGTGGGAACCACGAAGCCAACACGGTGGTTATCCATTCATTGTGTGTCCAACGTTTATCCGAAGGAATCATCAAGACGATGGTCAAAGTGGAGAACTCATATTTCCAATGGACTTCTACGCTCGATATGGGCAACGATGGGTAACAAATCCTCGCTATGCTCTTGGGCCGACCATTCATGAAGACGGCGTAACTAGGATTGATTGCGACACTGCAAGTTATCATGTGAATTGACGGCACAGACGGTGACCTTCAACATCTTCAAGGCCATGGAGCATCCTATTGATATTGAGGTCGTGGAATTCATTGATCACATTGAACCCATGGTGGGAGACATCCCACCCAGATAGGTTTACAAGATCACCGATGCGACAATTCAAAGTGGCCTGGGGAGGATGGCGCCCGCGAAGAAAACAAATTTATGGGCAATGTCGGAGGCCTGCTTTATTTGTGGAGGCGAACAGGGGACTCAAGTGGTCAATATACCGAACATGCCCAAGCTAAAGGAAGAAGAAAAGTTCTGCTCCATCCCTTATGAGAGCACGAAACTCGAGCTAAAGACGCTCTCACCACCCAAGTACATCTTTCTAGGGAACGACACCTTGCCCGTGATCATCAATGCTAAACCCGCCCGAGTCGGGAGGAAGTCGCGGAGAAGTGTTGTTCGGGCGATATAGGAAGCGATTGGATGGGCGTTGGCCGACATCAAGGGCATTAGCCCTTCCATATCGCTCATAATATTCTAATGGAAGGTTAAGCCAAACATGATCACAGCCAACAGGAAGTTGAACCCGGACTATGAAGGAGGTAGTCATGAAGGAGATCTTGAAGCTTCTCGACTTGGGCATCATATATCCCGTATCAGACAGTAAATGGGTCAGCCCAGTACATGTCGTGCCCAAGAAGTCAGGTATTCAGGTAGTGAAAAACGAGAAAGGAGAACTGATCCCAACAAGGCTCCAAACAGGTTGGAGGATGTGTATTGACTATCGAAAGCTCAACACGGTGACCCGAAAAGATCACTTCCCATTACCTTTCATTGACGAAATGCTGGAGAGGTTAGCTGGAAACAAATTCTTTTGTTTTTTAGACGGATACTCGGGCTACATGCAGATATGGGTTGCCCAAGTGATCGTGGATAAACTACTTTCACAAGCCCATTCGGGACATTTGCCTCTGAAGGATGCCTTTCGCTCATGTAATGCCCAGGACATTTCACGATGCATGATGAGCATCTTCTGACCTATTGGAGAAATGCATCGAGGTCTTTATGACGACTTTACTGATCACTGGGAATCATTTGAAGAGTGCTTGACTAATTTGGAGGTAGTCCCACAGAGATGTGTCGAAAAGAATTTGATCCTCAATTATGAAATGTCATTTCATGGTACAAGAAGGATTGTTCTTGGGCACGTGGTGTCCGAAAGAGGATAGAAGTAGATAGAGCTAAAGTAGAGATCATCGCCAAATGCCTATCCAACCTTCAAGAAAGCAAGTGCGAGGTTTTTGGGCACGCTGGTTCTCTGTAAGATTTGTGAAGGACTTTGCAAAGATCGCCCAACTACCATTACACGACTACTCCGTAATGATGTACCATGGGAATTCGATGAAGAGTGTAAGATAGCTTTTGAAACTCAAGAATAACTTAATTTCAAGACCAATCATTCAACCCCGATTGGGGCATGCCGTTTAAGTTATGTGCGATGCAAGCGGATATGCCGTAGGAGCCGTCTTGGGACAACGAAGAGGAAAGGAAAGTCATGCTATATACTATGCCTCAAGAACTCTAATGCAGCCAACGCAACTACAAAGACGACCGAGAAAGAGCTCTTGGCGGTCGTCTTTGCCTTGAAAATTTCGATCATATCTCATCGGGGCCAAGACCATCGTCTACACCGATCATACCGCCCGAGATACCGATGGCCAAGCATGAGTCAAAGCCACGATTAATCGGATGGATCTTACTTTCCAAGAGTTCGATGTAGAAATTAAAGACAAAGTGGGGCACAAAACCTGTGGCCGACCACTTGAGTAGGATATTGAAGGAGAAGATCCGTGCCCATTGCGAGACCTTCCCCAAGAACATTTGTACTTCATTCGAGGCACGACGGAGTTCGAGCCTTGGTATGCGATTTGGTGAATTACAAACCACCGGAGAACTCCCTATGGGCTCACTACGTATCAAAGAAACAAGATCGAGGCGATCTGTCGAACCTACATATGGGATGAACCTACTTATGGAGAAAGTGTCTTGACCAAGTCTCGCGACGCTTGTGTGCGGCGAGATCAAAGATATCTGAATCACCGCCACTCAAAGAATGTGGAGGTCACTTTGGGCACAAGAGGACAGCGAGAAAGGTTTTAGGCAATGGATTCTTCCCGCCCACGATATTCAAAGATGCCTACGAATGTGTAAGCAATGAAAAGAGTGTCAACAAGAAGGAAATATCACAAGAGGAATGAGATGCCCATGATACCCATCCTTCCCATCGAAATCTTTGATGTATGGGGATGGACTTTATGGGACCATTACCGAGCTCGAGGGCAACGCGTACATCTTGCTTGCGGTGGATTATGTCTTGAAATGGGTTGAGGCGAAGGCAAGTGCCACTAATGACTGAAATGTAGTTTTAGCTTTTCTTAAAGCTAATATCTTCAACAGGTTAGGCGTGCCCAAGGCAATTATCGTGATCGAGGAACCCGTTTCGCAACACTACTATCACCAAATTGTTCGAGAAATACGGTGTAACCCATCGTGTGACTACTGACTACCATCCATGAAGCTAATGGGCAAGCGGAGTTGTCCAACAGAATAATCAAGACTATATTGAGGAAGGTAGTGGGACCCTGGTGGGGCCCGGAGCACTGCCTTGATGACGCGCTATGGGCATCTAATCGCATACAAGACCATGGGCATGTCACCATACCGAATCGTGTTCGGCAAGATATGTCACTTACCAAGAGAATTGTAGAGCTGAGCGCATTTTGGGCGAACAAGCTCAACTTTGATTGGGACCGTGATGGCCAAGCTAGAAAGTCAAATTTCAAGAAGCGGAAGAAATAAGTCTAGAGGCCTATGACAATGCCGCTCTATATAAAGAAAGACTAAAGAAGGCACGATCGTCTTATCAAAGCCAAGTCATTCGAGCAAGGGCAATTGGTGCTTTTATACCAGTCTCGATTCAAGTTGATGTCGGGCAAGCTAACAAGCAAGTGGTGCGGACCATATGAAGTAAAACTTCGATTTCCGAATGGGTAGTCGAGGTCGCAGACCAAGACGAAGAAGATCTTCAAGGTCAATGGACAACGTCTGAAGGTTTACTATGGGCATCACGAGATAGATCCAGGGGAATTGCATCGAGTGCAAGCCCTCGACGGGGAAGAGTAATAAAAGGTCCAGTCGAGCCACGACGATAACCAGGCTACCGCCGGCGAGGCAACTGGTATTTTATTTGCTTTGTTGTTGTTTCTTTTTTGTTTTGTTGGTTTTGCCCCGTTTTGCGTGTGGTGTTGTGTTGGTCAATCTATGAGCAGTTGTGATCATGATCGAAGAGGCAAGATGAGACGCTAGACATTCGCCGTGGGCAAGAGGGTGAGTTCGGAGCAAGTGGCGGCGGTTGTCGGGAGAAATGACGAACGTCCTTATAACTCGGCCACCCATAATTACCTCACCCACGCCGCCTCAACCTCTCCGCAAATTCTCTCTCACCTGAGCCATAAAGAAGAAACCCTCCCCATTTTCAAAAAATGACTGCCCGTAAAACCAGAGCCAAAACCACCAAAAAAGCTCCCGATTCCCCCTCCGAGCCAAAGGAAACCACAGAGCTAAAATCAGCAATGGCGACCCCCTCTGAGACTCCTACTACCCCCGAGATGCCTAAAAGCCCGTCTCCAGTTAACTCCGAGGACCTGGAGAAAATAATAGAGGAGCAAGCGCCCTCTCCCGTAAAGGCGACGCCGGAGGAACCACCGAGAGAGACGGCGGCGGAACCCAAGAAAAAGAAGGCCAAAGCGTCATGAGGAGAAGGCGTCCGGCGGCGGAGAAAGAAGATACCCTCATGAGATGGAGGAGTCCACCTCGGAAGCCGACGAGCAAGAGGTCTGCCAGAAGGAAAAAGCGAAGAAGGAGAAGAAACCCCGGTGAGGAAAAACTCGAGGCCACCACCACCACCGAGAAGGAAGCCTCGTCGAGCCACCTCCACCTTCAAGGAAGAGAACCCGAGGGTACCTTGCGAGATGGCATCACCTCCTCTCGAAAGGAAAAGCCGCCCGACCACGAGAGGCCACCTCGAGGTTCAACCACCACCGATGAGGGCATCGTAAAGCCCAAGACGCTAGACATGGAGGTGTTGAGAGTGCGGGAGTTAAGGACGAGGTGAAGAAGTTTTTCGCAAGGATTGGATGGGGACCCTTTTGGAATGGCCAGGACGGCTGTACATCACATTGGCGAGAGTTTATTCAAACTCTCGAAATAAAGAACCCAGGCAAAGTGAAGCTGACCACAGACTGCATCAAATTTAAGCTGATGGACAACAGCTTCTCGTTCTCTGTGAACGACTTCAACTGCACCCTGGGCATTACAGAAGTGTTTGAGACGAAGACCACCGAGTACAAGGAGGCTTTCACCTACGTCCCCGAGCACACAAAGCGAGGGAGGAATGAAAATGGTCATCGATTGGTTTGGGCACAACATTCAAGTCGGGATACACTAAGGGCAATGAGCTGAGGAGCAACGCGCTGCGCATGTGCCATCGCCTCCTGTCTTACAGCTTTTTCGGGAAGGTAGACAGCAGCAACTCCATCTCCCAGCAGGAGTTGTTCATTCTGTGGTGCATGTGGCATGGCCACAAGATCAATTTCGCCGCGTTTGCAGCAGCCCACTTCAAGGACATCCTGACTCATCCTAAGCAGAGGATCTCCTCGCCCCTTGGTGACCGTCTCGCCACGAAGTCGAAAGCACCGACGAAGCGAATACCGATCTGGAGGTAGAGCCCGAGCAGTATGTCGACACGGCTATCTTTGGGAGCGCATGAAGGACATCTACTATGACCAGGACGGCAAACCAGTTTTCACGAGCCGTACCGATGACGAGACGACGCCTTCGCCACGCCTATCAATCGGAGGAGAGTCGGAGATAGCCAGGAGGATGATGACATCAAAGCCCGCTTGACCAGGATGGAGGAACAACAGAAAGAAACCCATGATGCCCTGCTAGCCTTCTTTGCCCACGCTGGATTCAGGTATCCAGTTTCCCCTTGACCGTTTGTCCTCCCTTTTTTTTTTTTTGTTTTCTGTTTTGTTGTGTTTGTTTGTTTTTGTTTTGTTGTTTGTCTTTTTGTTTTTGTTTTGTTGTTGTTGGTGGTCAACCCCTTTCCCTCACCCACTTTGCCCAAGGCAAAGTGTGAATGAGCGGGGGAATGCGTCTGTTCGTTTGTTTGAGTTAAGAGTCGGTCCTCATCGACCCACTTTGCCCAAGGCAAAGTGTGTGAGTAGGGGACCGCCACCTGCTCGCTTTGTTTCGTTGTTTGTTGTTTGTGTTTCCTCCTTGTTTACCCACTTTGCTCAACGCAGTGTGTGAGTGAGGAGGGTTTTCGATTTTGTGTGCTCGGTTGGCATGTTTAAATTGGTGGATTGATTGTCCCGTATTTTGCTTTGTTGTGAATAATGCAGTAGTTTTAGAAATTCGTTTGAGCATGACCGTATGTAAATAAGGATGACGAATTCAATTTGAGCACACATGGTGAGAATTGAGCTTAAATTGTTGTATCTTGATCAACACGGCTTCCTTTCTTGTGTGATTATTGACATCTTCATTAGGCTTTTGCTAGAACTTGCGTGCACTCTTAAATCGAGGCCTTATTGACTTAGTTAAAACATTTAGATGACTTAGGCAATTTTTCTTTCAAATAGCCCACTGAGCCAAAAATGTCCTACCTACTGTTAATCCCTCGTTCAGCCCCCTTGAGCTTAATAATTTCTTTCACTCGCTTAAATTAGCCTGGAAAAAGAAGCCTACCCGGTCAATTAGACTCAGGAGCTAATAGAAGAGAAGGGCAAAGGGAAGAACAGTAGTCTCTTAATGGGCAAGAAAAAAAGGGTTTTCCAGAATTTCAACGAAATGGGCAAAATGCCCAATATAAAAGAAGATACCCAGAATTGAAAGAGAAAGGACTTGAAATAAAAGAATATATATTGATGAAGTTATTGATGAAGTCCTAAAATGGTTGGCCGAGGTCTGTAAGAAAAAGGCGAAAGGAAATCCATGGAGGACAAAATAAATTCCTCTAACCTCGAGTCCATGATGACCTTAGCCTCGCTCCAAAATTTCCACCTATGTCTTAAGCCCATTACAACCAAATAAAAGACCTAAGGATGAATGTTTAAAACTTTGTCTAAACGGTGGAGATGGTAGAGGGCACGCAAGCCTATGGCATAGTCGAAATGAAAGATGTCCTGAGCGTATACACTAGCCCATACACAAGAGTGCAGAGTGTTGGTAAGGAAAATGCCCAATATGCTCAAATTCGTATTTTGACTTGTTTGATGGTCGTTGCTTGAATGGAGTCAACTTGAATTACTTGTTTGTTCTGATGAAGCTTATATTGGCCGAGATATCCTGCTGGTGGAAATGTCTTTGACCTTTCTGCTTTGAGTCATTCTTTCTTTCTTTCTTTTGTCTTGGGCAATTGCGCGTGCATGCTTGAGGACAAGCATGTTTAAAGTGTAGGCGTGTGACGAGCCCAAGTTTTGTGCTCTTTTCTCGTGTCTTGTCTAGGTTCAGATCGAGTCTTTTGTGTCTTTCTTGTTGTGTTTTGTGTCTGGGAGGACACATTGGTCTGCAGGGAACAAGGCAGGGCCGAAATGGGCAAGAAGGAGTGGAACTTGCTTAGCGGGTGAATAGAGATACGATGCACCTCGAGGGCACAAGGAGCTTAGCTCACGGCACCGGCTTCAAACTCCAAGATGGCTGTTCCGTTTCACCGCGTGACCTCCTTGCTGAGACAGCAAGTTCAATCTCCGGAAGGGTAGGCTAATGGCAAGCGGAAGTGAAGAAGACGGCGTAAACCAAGAAGAAGAAGGAGCAAGAGAAGACGGAGAAGAGGTGATGGGCAAGATACGCGAGATCCGGGCGGATCTCGCTAAACCGGAAAGGATGCGCTCAGCCCAAATCTCATGAAACCGGAGGAGATCATCCCTGATCCATCTCGACAAGGAAAGAGCGCCGATCACGAGGAAACCCTAAGGTCTTCCAACCAATGGGCCATCACCATCGCGGATCCTCTCTCGGCCTATATATATGGATGAAGCGCGGCTTGTGCGCTACTTCCACACTCTTGATCTGTTTTTCTTTGCATCCGAATTATAATCACACCCCACCACCACGCACATTAAGTCCTTGGGCAAACACTTATTGTTTTGCTATTCGTATGTTTTTCCGGTGGCACTTTGGGCTCGCCGTTTCTATTTCGTTCAATTAATAGTAAGTTGGTTCCGCTTGATTATGGTTTCAATTAATCTGTAGCATGTTTATTTATTTTATGTCTAGCTAAGTCTTTATTACGGTTTGGGCGTGACTAAGTGGAGCATGATTAATATAACTCGAGAGGTCTAAGTAGGGCATTACGATCTCGCATGCGTGTGTTCTCAAGCACTAGGTCCCGGCATTATATAACTTAACCAAACTCGGTGTGTTAGTTGCAACAACATAGTGGGTAAGGGAAGGTTGCAAGTAATAATCGATTAAGGTGTCGTGTCCCGACCCCAAATAGTATCTGATGGTGTGGGCGAGTTAGAGTAGTCATAGCACCGCCTTTGCCAATACGGGTCCATCTAGATCATAACGCTCGTAGGTTTACATGTCTCGAGGTGTCCTCGCGTGGGCATTACGGTTAGATAGTTTGCATAGGGTGTCCCGCCTTCTTTACACGAAAGGATAGATTTGAGGGGTGCGTCGTGGGCGTGACGCGTGACAACGGGTCACGACGTATGTCTCTTATAACCGTTGATGCATGTCATGTAGAGAAAATCTTTGCACCTATGACCGAGTGTTAATCGTCTTCACCGAGTTGTTGCCCAAGCTAGATTCGTTATTATTTGATATTCGCTGAGATTGTTTCGTGTTACTTTAGTCATACCTATAGTGATCAAGATAATTACACCACCCTCATCCCTTTTATGACATCGTGACATCGAGATTGCTACACCAACCTCGTGAGATCGACCCTATACTTATCGCCGGCTACGCCTGTGATGGGCAATAGGTTATAAATTTATTTTGAACGCTAAATGACAGCGTGTCATCCTTTTAATGATAAAAGCCTCGGTTGTTGTATGTTCCGTCACTTTGTTTGTCCTTGTCTTGCTTGTGTTTCTCTTGTTTGCGTGTGTTTGTGTGAAGGATCGAGTCGATGAAAATAAAGGGTTTTAGTTGTTTTGAGCGTTATTTATATAATTATAAGATGTTGCGGGAAGAACGGCAGCAAGACGGCGAGGCCGAGCTCGTGAGCGAGCTTGACGATGTAAGAGGAAGGATCGAACGAGTAATCTTTGAAAAATGGACAGACAGTCGGCTACTAAGACGAAATCAGCCGGAAAAGTGACGCCCGAGCTCAAATTGACGAGTTTGTAAGTGGAACCAAACTCCGGGGAGAAAAGAGAGTAGGGCCGAGCTCGCATCCTCGCGAGCTCAAAGATTGAAAAGTTCACAAGTATGAAGACGACCTCGAGGTCGGGCTCGGAAGCGAAGAGCGCGAGCTCGGAAGCGAAGTGCGCGAGCTCGGAAGCGAAGTGCGCGAGCTCGGAAGCGAAGTGTTCGAACTCCTCATTAAGATTGAAAGTCGAAGCGAGCTTGTAAACGCAGTCGAGCTCATGACGGAAGCCCAGCTCGCAAGTATGGATGAGCTCGTGTTCAGAAAGTAAGGTCGGACTCGCTGGCAAAGTAAAGCCCGTAAGCAGAGCCGAGCTCGAAGTAAAGCGAAATCCCGGAGCCGTGCTTACGGAAGTCAAGTAGCATGGAAAGTCTAGGTTAATTCTCGAAGAAGAAATCAGTGGGACCACGGCCACGTGGCGCCTCAGACGGTGAAAAGACACGCGCCCGCATCCGCGAGCTAATCGAAAAAGAAAAAGGATCAGGGAACGAAGGCGCTCGCAGGTGCACAGTCTGTACCTCTGAAAAAGCGCAGGAGGTTGTTATTAAAAGGGAGTTGGCAACAATCAGAGGAGGGGTGGATATCGACATTTTGGAGAGTTACAGAGGATAGAGAACATTTGGAGTAAGGAAGAAGGTGCGAATTCTTGGGAAGGAAGTCATCGGAAGAGACGACGATCCAAGAGCTTGCATCTGATTCGATAACTAATTTCTTTATCTTTTCTTAAACCTTGTTAATCTGTTATGGCTGTTGCTTATTTCAATATTGTTAAACAACTCGCTATGAGCTAAACCTTTATGATTTGATTTTTTGAGGAAACCCATGCTCGCGTAACGAACGCAGTTTTACGCTTGTCTTGCCACATCACTATTGTTTTATTGGGGCTGTTTTTATCTCACTTGTGATTGATCACCATTAGTCAGATCGTAGTTCTATAATTGCTGGGAAGTTGTTATAGAATGGAAAACAATAGAGCGACGTAAGAACATGATTTTAATGTTATGTGTGTAAATAGCATAGGAATATGCATTTACCTTGCGTGGCAAATATGAATGGATTAGTAATGATATTCTAAGAGCAGTTCGATATAGGAATATATGGATCGATCTATACAATATAATCTTAGATTTGGGAAAATACTAAGAATCAAAGAAGTTCATGTCATAGTGATAATGCAAGATAATGTCAGTAGCAATATTTAGAAAAGAGCATGGTGGAATCGAGAAATCAAGTCTGCTTTATACCTTGATAACGGTAATCTCCTAGTTTTACGTGTCATCGCCCACTTCGCTGCGTCAAGTCATTTAATTTCAGTTCATTGGTGTTATATTCTAGTTCAGATCGGTTCGTCCATCTCCCTTTACTTTGCAAAATTACAATCTACGTGATTTAAAAGTGCATTTCTGTGGATTCGATCTCGAATACTCCGTATATTACTTGTTGATTACGTGCACTTGCGTATAGTATATTCATATCAAAAGAAATATTTTCAACAACACTCCGCCCGCATAAGGAACTGGATTGGACAAGATCCAAATCTTCTGGGATTCCTGTGTCGTGGTGAACCGGTGTTAGGCAACACGAGGCAAGGAGGACCGAATGAAACAATACCCGAGAAGGCAAGGAGATCTTGACCTCCCTCGTGTACTTCAAGATTCACCGGATCCCCGAGGGAAAATACCGAGCCGACGTCCTCGACAAGTTAGTGCGTCGTCAACAAGTCCGCCAGTGGAGGAGGTCCATTCCGAGCGTCATGAGTCCCACGTCGGCATCATCACCGAGATAGAGCCGAACCGATGTCTCCCATGAAGGCCTATCTCGAGGACGGCGACTACCTCAAGATCGCTCGAAGCCAAAAATGATGGCGAAATCCCGTAGTATCTCATGTACGAGGCGCCTCACTGGAAGTCTTACCTTCAACCCTCCCGGGGTGCCTCGGGCGGAAGAAGCCGACCACGACTCAACGAGATTCACAGAGGATCTTGCAGGCCACATCGGATCACGAGCTCTCAAAGAAAACAATGAGGTCGATACCTTGGCCTACCTCATTCAAGATTCGACCGAGCTCGTCAAAGTGCCCGGTGCCGATTCACTCCGCGTCAAAAGCCGCCTCGGATCGATCTAAGCGACTGCAGTCCGTGGCCTTTCATGCGTGGGGATCGACATCATTGGTCCGCTCGACCGGCACCGTGTCACCTTCGATACTTAGTCGTAGCTATGACTACTTCACACAAACGGGTCGAGGCCGAGCCACTTTCGAGCCTCTCAAGCGTAAGGATTCGCTTCTGTGGAAGAATATAGTCTCGCCGCCGCATACCGCACATTCTCGTCTCGGACAACGGCACCAGTTCGTTGACAAAATTTCAAGGAATGGTGTGAAGAGCTCCGGATCGACAACAGTTCACCTCGGCCGCACCCATGTCGAACGGTCGATCAAGTAACGAACCGCACGATCGCATAAGGGGTGAAAAAGAGGCTAGACCGGGCTAAAGGCGATCGGGTCGAGAACCTCCTCAAGTCCTCGATCCTACTGAACTACACCTGACTTCAGACGGGAAACGCCTTCACCGACTACGGCACCAAGGCCGTCATACCGCCGAGATCGGTGCACCGAGCCCGCGCACTCTTCACTTCAACCAGAGGACAACGAGGAAGACATACGAGTCAACCTCGACGCCTGGAGGAGAAGCGCGAAATGGCCTTCATACGAAGCCAAGCACAAGAGCCTGTGTCGCTACATTACAACAAGAGAGTGAGGCCTCCACACTCCAAGTGGCGACCTCCCCTGGAATAATGAAGCCACCAGCCGAGCGCCTTAACAAGCTAGATCCGACATGGGAAGGACCATACCGCTCACGAGGACCTCGGCAAAGGGCCTATAAGCTTTCTCACCTCTCCGAGCACTTATTCCCTAACTCGCACATAGCTCATCTAAGGAGGTATTTTACATAGCTCGATTTCGGATCGGCAACATGTTAGCCCTCCTATTGTTTTGACCGACGTATGCGTCGTTTCACTTATTTAATGAAACGCTTGTTTTCTAATGAGTATTTCACTGCTTCGCCTTACATCTATGTGAACATCCATTCGATAAACCACAATTAACCTTCAAAAGGACGCCTTACGAAGATGACAAACCCACTAAGTAGAGGTACGACATGCACTACTCATTAACTTGAACGCTACATGCAAAGCATACTGACACCCATTGTTGGACGCCTACATGCAAAGCATACAGACACCCATTAAGTTGACGTCTACACGCACGCGACATCCGACCGATCTCGCCAACTTATACCCCTTTATTTGGGAAGATATGCACCGATACAAAGTCTAAATGCATTAACGACTAAAACCGAGTACCAAGCCATATACAAGTCAACCGGCTTCCGAGCTCGTTTATATCCCTTTATTTGGGAAAATATACACTTCAGAGCACAAGATAAATACATTTACGACCAAAACGAAGTCCTAAGCTATGTTTGTACCTCTCAAGGGAAAATATACACTTCAAACGAGTCTAAATACACTTATATCTACATACAAAGTCCTATACTATACACAACCTCATTCGGCTTAGGGCCCGCCGCCAGGACGCCAAGCTCGCACCAATTTTGTACAAAATCTCCGGGCCGACGGTGTATGCTCGAACGAACTCGTGCCTTCAACCCACCGATAAGGCCGAATCACCACGCCTACTCCCGAGCGCCGGAACGGGCTCGGGGCGGCCTGACGAAGTTTTGACCTGTGGTCACCTTCACCCACACAGGACACTTCAAGTGGCGCAGCGACGGGCATTCGGGAGTGGGGATGCACCGAGGTCACACCCCGACCCCTCACCGGACACCGGGCGGGAGTACGACTCGTCCCCTACCCGTCGCTCTTCCCCGCCGACCGAGGTCCTCGGTCGCCGTCCGCGTGAGGATCGCCTCGAACGATCCGCTCACCGACCCATCAACCGAGCACTTCGCATGATCGGAGTAGCCGCCTCCTCTGCGGGTTCTTTATGATCGGGTCACGGAGCTCGCTGTGGCCTCGCCGCCGGGCGGGGCATGCGTCGCTTACTGGACGATATCATACATCTCCATATACTTCACGACGGAGTCGACACAAGCTTTGAACTTTTCTTGTTGGGGCCTCCTTATCCTCAAGACCATACCTCTGCCAGAAGCTCAACTCGGTCGTCGGCTTGGATATGGTAGTCCCACCAGCTCAAGGATCGCCTCTCGCACTCCGCATGCTCCTCCGACACCGAGCTAGCCTCTCCGCATCGGCTCGAGTCGCCTCACACCGCATCAAACGCCTGGATAGCGCGGCGCATGAGTCCGCCGGACTCGGCCCCGCGATCTCAACTTCGTGGCCTCGCTCGGCCGTGAGGCGGGCCACTTCCCGATCAGCCTCGTCCAACTTCTTCTTCAGTTCGGCAGACGACGCCGAGCTGACATCCATGGTGACCAAAAGTTGGGTCAGCTCGGCAGACCGGCTCCTCCAGAAAAGCACCTCTTCGTCCTTCTCGGCTAAGGCACCTCGGGCCTCTTTCAATTTGGTCAGCAGATAATGATCAAGCCCGACGTATTGAGAATCAGAGTGCTAAAGTAAAAAGACAACACACATTTCAGAACGCTGTAAACGCTTTCATTCATAAACGAAAAAAATTTACAAGGCCCCGGGTCCTATCGACCCTGGCAAATCAGCCTATTACATCTGGCCCACTGACCTCAGGCTCCTTGCCGGATTCGCCGACCTCAGCCTCCTCGCCGGATTCGCCGACCTCCGGTTTCTCTTGCCCCGCTCCTGGCTGCTGCCGACGGTGACCCCGGAAGGAAGCCCGAGCTCGGCTCCTCCTCCTCCTCCTCCTCCTCAACCAACACGGCCGCCCGATCTCGGCAAGAAGCTCCTCAAGCTCGGGATCTTCATCCACCCGCAGATTGGACACGGCCCGGCCGTCGGGAGCGAGTCGAGGAAGCCAAAGCCTCCACCACGTGGAATGGGGCGCCTCGGCTATCACGCCGGCGCACTTTGTACACCGCCTGGGTCCACCTCGGACCACCCGCCTCGACCTTATCAAAGTCGGGCATCGCGCCGCCAACTTCTCCGGTGGGTAGATATCACCGCACCTCATCACGGCGACCTGATCGGAGATAAAGGCGAGAAGGTCTCGACTCGACAATCTTGGCGGTGAAGGCCTTCAACATTGGCCCGCCCCTTGACAAGGCACCTGTCTGATCAGCAAGTTTCATCTCGCCTCGACCGCCTCCCGAGCACCCTCCACCTCGGCGTGGGCGCCCGCAGAGCCTGCAGAGCCCGGTCCTTCTTCTGTGGCAACCTCAAGAATGCCCTTGCCCGCTCGTTCCTCACGGGCCACCCCGCCTGTTCCTCGCGGCGGCAAAGAAGGACTCAGCGGCGCCGCCTCCTCTCCTCATACCCGGAGGCCACGACGCCACCACCGGCGACTCACCCGCCGCCAAGGGCACGTCCCGAGAATTAAAACGGTCGAGCGAATAACAAGGAGACACTACCCAGGAAAGGAACAAAGATGTTTGAGATCGGTACTGCGCGGTTCACCCATGAGCCTCTATCTCCATGCCTGAGCTCGGATCGGCCGAGGACCCGGCAGCAGATCGCCCGACGACGCCCACTACCACAGCCGCTTGGTAGGTCCACCCGCCCGCCTTCTTTCTTGGTGGAGACCCGCCCGGATGGAGCAGCGAGGAGTGGCTAGCGCCTTCCTTCTCGTGATTAAGCTTCACCGCAAGATGTAAGAAAGACCACATTAACACAATGAGACCGAATTTAGGAATAAGAAGGAGAAGGTGCCCTCACCTGACTCGGACCCGGCCCGGGACCTTCGACCCATGCACGCCATCCGCCTTATTAGGCCGTCCCGGTGAATCTAATGAAACTTCACCGAGCCGATTGAGCTCTTCCTCACGGCCGAGGGCTTCAATTTCAAATCCTTCATCTTACCCAACCCCATTCATAGGTCGGATGCCCTTCGCCCTCAAAAGAAAAATTTATTCGCCACCGCGCAACTTCGAGGTTGCTTAACCCTAAACAGTTGACGAGGAGAAATAAGACGTCCTCTCGTGAACTTGACGCTAAAAATCGCATCGGAGCTCGAAGTGAATTCCTCCGCCACGCCTGTAATGTGAAAGCCCCATCTCACCACCGATCTAATGGAGTTCGGTAAACCGACAGATTGGAATTTTGAAATATTCCCGAATCTGCAAAAAATAGGGGCTAAAGGGAACCCAAGACCGCCTCGCGCATCTACGCACAGTTATGAAGCCCTCCGGAGGGCTACCGCCTATCACCGGGGTGGGGAACACACCACAGGCGTCTACCGGACGCGGCATTCCTCCCTACCTTTACTATATCGCTAAAGGTCGAGACGATTTTACGTCCCCGATCAGTAAACAAGTCCCACGCAGACGATATTGCGGGAATCCTGGCGCTAAGCATTTTAGATTCACCCGACAAGGCACGGCACGTGTAATCCCTAACCTCGATTTCGCTATCCGGGACGAAGATGATCGGTTCATCCCGAAACTTCCGGGAGATGACCGCACACGATGAAGGAAATCGAACAGGAGAAGAAGACATACTTACTTTTTTTTCCGGCATCAATTCGAAGATGGTCAAGAGCTTCTCCGAGTTCGAAAGTTTTCTCGACTATGGAGGAGATGAAAGTTTTCGAAGAAGGTGAGCAGTGGCCTAGCTGTTGGTGTATTTAAAGCATGAGATGGGCGCCCAAAACCGCATGTCAAGCTTTCCACGTGCCTCGCTGAGATTGGACGTGGGCTACACGCCCGCACGTGTTTCGAGCGAACAACAACCGTCTGCCACAGTGACGTATCCTAGGATGCGCTGACAGGACACCCTAGAGAAGCGCAATCATCGCTTTAACTCCGCACCTCGGCATGGCCCACGCAGGTATGGCCATCGAGATCGGGCCTCGATTGCCCGGGGATATTGCTACCCGATCGGTCACGGCCTCCCCGCAATCCACTTCGTTCGATGACGGGCATCTCAGATCGCTCTTCGGCAAGCGGCGCGAGCCCAACCGACCTCTCTGCCCGCGTCCGAAAATCTAGATCGAGCCTCGGCGCTACCCAGGCAGGTAACGCTGTTCAGATCAGCCATCTGCCTCCCAACAGGATATCACTATCCAGACCGGCACTCGGCCATCCAGGAGGATAGCTCTGCCCAGACCAACCCATGCTATCCAGGTCGGACCCCAGCATCCCCCTGCAGGACATCTTTTCCCAACAACAGACGACTCAGTTCGGTCTTCGACAAGCGATGCATGCCCGTAACGATGACCACCCGGCTCGCATCGGATCCGCATCACGGACAAACCCTCACGCCAAAAAGACACCACCTTCAACAAACAACGTCAGCCGAGCCACACCTCACCTCGGCAAAGCGGTTCCTTCACTCCACCTCGGCATCGCTGTCCCTCGACTATTCGGGGGGGCTATGATGGGATATGGCCCAACCGGCTAGGCCCACTAACAGGCCCAAACGAGTTGGGCCTGACGTTGATAGCGAGCCTGCGCGGTTGAGCCCAAGACTAGCCCTAATCAGCTCCCAAAACCCTAGCCCCAGAACCAAAAGTCAGACGCCACCCTCCACGTGGCTTGCACCCCTGGCTCGGCCAATGGAGGACACGCCCCAGAACCAAAGTCAGGCGCCACCCTCGACCAATGGAGGACACGCCCCAGAACCGAAGTCAGGCGCCACCCTCGACCAATGGAAGACACGCCCCAGAACCAGAGTCAGGCGCCACCCTCCACGTGGCGCACGTAAGGCGAAGCGTCCCTGCTCCGGCCAATGGAGAGCACGCCAGAGGAAGAGTCACGACCAATGGAGGGGTTGAGCACGCCGATTGCGGTGTTGAGGATGGTATAAATAGAAAGAAAATTGACAATAGAAGGGTTGGCAATTCATCGAACACAAAAAGGCTTGAATCGATATTCTCGTACCAAAACTCTAGTGAAAGTATTGAGGAATCACCTCCGTGGACGTAGATCTCATTAACGATCGAACCACGTAAAAGCCTGGTGTTCTTTATCGTTATAATAAATCCCACATAGCTAGATTTATCATAGCCACATAGGTGTCGCAGCATGCCTGAGATGGGCTCCTCGTAGAGTCATGTTTGCTGCTGCTGCTGCTGCTGCTGCTGCTTCCGTTCTAACCTTTTGGATTCCCGATGATGCCAAGTCTGATGCTGAGCTGGGCGCCCCTGCTCCGGCCCCTTGACCCTGAATGTTAACATCGACACGATTGTAACCATCTATACTTTCTCTCTCTTTCTCCTGAAGACTAAGGAGACTTGGGTGATCAGATGGAATCTACCTAGCCGATTTGTTGCAAAAATGATAACTACCTTTTACTGTGCCGTAATATAGTCACTAGGGACGGGTGTTTCAACATAAAGCTTTCAACACGAATTTTAAGATACACACAAATATGATATACATTTGTCGGAATCTTTACTACTACATCTACATCTTCTACTTTGTGAAACTGAACTCCCTAGTGATTCTTTGCTTATGGATAATATTTTCTCCATTCAAATATGTTAATAACACGTTTTTCACGTGCATTATATGTGTCACAGATACATTAAATAGCACATAAAGTTATAAAATTCAGAAAATATAATCCACTAAAATAATTCAGTATATAACAGTGTATAACATATTCCTCCAAAGACAACAAGTAATGGACCTCTAATCTATAAAAGTGAAACGTCTTCTCGTTACCTATTTCTTCTACAACTAGAAAAAAAAAGAGGAAAAAAAATTCACCAACCCTAATTCATCGAGTGATTAAATTGCTCATATGTGTTAGATTTTTAATCAAAAAGGCGTACACCTACCCTTTGAAGTGGCCTAGCCACGTACCATTGCCTCCCATGAGGTGACCAAGTGGATTTTGCAGGTAATATCGAAATCTACTCAAAATAATAAATATATACTTTCTCCTTCAATAATAAGATATGAATTTTAATAAAATATTGTTGAATTGTTTGAACTGAGAAATGATCCCACCATATATTAGGTTGTGAGTGATAGAATAATTTTTTGATAAATAATGAATGATTTGAGGTTAAATAATAAGAAGTAATATCTTTAAAAAATACAATTTTTATAGATATCGAATAAAATAATTATGATATATTTATTGTAGATGGTGGGATTACATATTATGAAATATCATCTCTATCACCAAAACATATATTACAATAAATAAATAAATAAATAAGTTACTATACATACGAAATAAAATATTGGAGATCAATCCCACGAAGAAGCACAGTGAAAATTGCCGGTTGTATTATCAAATCAATCAGTCACTATTCAAACGCTAGACTTGGGCTAAAGTGGGCTTTTCTTTTGGGCAACCTGCTAATATGTGGGCGGTTACTATCGCCTCCCATCTTGAGATTTAATTGTCTCAGATCTATTAATTTTTAATAAATTAAATTAAATTTATGGAACCAAGATTTATTCTATTTTCATTCTTGGACTTATTCTTATTCATATATTACATAAATGAGTAAATTTATTGTTTTATCCTTAATGATTATATAAAAGATTGACTAACTAAAGAATTTAATTGAAAATAAAAATAAAAATAAAGGTAAGATATAAAGATTGACATTATACAAAAGAGGGAGATAGAGTCAGATAGCATATTTTGATGTAGAAGTTTGTGCACATAATCTTATCCCGTGGAGAATCACTCTTCAATCATCTTCACCAAATTAAGCCATAGTCCCCTCCACTAGCCCACATCAAAGTACGACATCCATTATTCTTATCCGTCTACATATTTTCAAGAAAACCTCTCATTCAAATTGCACTTTTTAAGTAGACCCTTTTTATTTTTTTTGTATCACGGAATCACCGCTACCTTCAGCACAAGTGTCTTGAACCCCACATTCCCGCAATAGAACGCAAACCATACATGCATGTGAAACCACACTTGAAAAACCAGGTGTGTGATTCAAACCCATAGAGGCGTTTGGTGGGATTCAACCCGTGACCTCCTACCACGAGAACCCACCTTAACCATCGAATTGTCCCTAAGGGACAAGTAGACCCTTCTTATATGTATAAAACATGGGAAAACACATAATTTAGTCTAATAAATTGACTTTATGATAATTTTAGTTTAATAAATCAATAATACCTTGATCAAGTTTAATGAATTGATTTTGTAACAATTTTAGCTTATAAATGATTTTTCGGCATCGAAAAGCACAATTGACACAAGAAATAATATGTAGCCCATAAGTCTATTCCAACGACGTTTCTGGTTTGTGCTTTCTATATGTCATTTTCCGTTAACAACTATATTTTTTGGTGTCAAAATTACTTGTGGGCTAAAATTATTATAAAATCAATTCATTAGGCTTGATTAAGATATTATTATTTATTAGACTGAAATTGTCACAAAGTCAATTTAGTTGGCTAAAATTATCACAAAATCAATTTATTAAGTTAAAACATGTGTACATCGTACATATATGATAGGTACCTGTTAATATAAATCACTCATTTTCCCCAAATAATAATCAAAGTTTTTGCTCCCTATATTCAAATTATTTTCTTTCTTATTTTATAAATTCTTTTTTCAGTTGTGAACTAGGAGAAGAAAGAGGAGATCGATAATAGAACGCCAATCCTTATAATTTTCCTTAATTCAATTAATTATAATGCATGTCACCTATTTTCTATTACACAAAAACTCATATACATCCATCCGTACGGTGCGTATGGATAAAAATATAATTTGTTCTTAATAAAAGTATCATTTACAGTGAAGAAAATTATTATTTGTTTTTTATATTGTAATTCAAGAGTATCATTTATATATATTGAAGAAAAATATCATTTATACTGAAAGAAAACATCATTGTCCGTACATCCGTACATGAGACCATCGGGTTCTATTAATTAAGACGAAAACTTGGGTGAGCTCCGCCTCACCGTGAGCTCACCCTTGTTTTTTGTTAAAATAATTATATATTAATTATGGTGAGCAAGGATAATTAGATTTTGTTAATTTATAATTAAATTTATTAATTTTCAATTATAATTTTTAATTCAAAATTAGAATTTATTAATTCACAAGTAAGGTTTATTAATTCATAATTAGAGTTTATTATTCAAAATTAGGATTTATTAATTTATGATTAGGGTTTATTAATTCATAATTAGGGTTTATTATTCAAATTAGGGTTTATTAATTTATAGTTAGGGTTTATTAATTCAAAATTAGGATTTATTATTTAAAATTATGGTTTATTAATTTCAATTAGTCAGGGTTTATTAATTCAAAATTAGGGTTTATTAATTCAAAATTATGATTTATTATTTAAAATTATTATTTATTAATTCAAAATTATTATTTATTAACTCAAAATTATTATTTATTAATTCATAATTATAATTTTATTAATTTAAAATTAAAGTTTAATAAATTAAATAATTTTAATTAAAATTAATCTAATAATTAATTAATTAATTAATTAATTAATTAATTAAGTTGTTTTACTGCACATACACGATTCCACCCATTTATTAATATGGTGGGAACCGATTAAAACTGTAAAGGTGGACCCACGAGAAATTAAAGGATCACCAATAAAGTAACGTCTGAGAAAAATTCTCACACGTTTAGTATATGTGACCATTTGAGAATTCAATATAAATAACAGTTAATGATTGATCTATCTTAATGTTTAATATTTGATCAATTCTATCTTCAATTTTAGCAATTTTATTCTAATCTCTGAAATTTATCAGTTCTATCTCAATAGTTTTAAGGACAATTAATATTTTTTTCCCAATTTACATTTTCTAAAAAAAAATACATCTTTCAATGTTTCACGTCATAAAATATAGCAACAAGATTATGAGTAACCTCACCTGATTTGTAGGTGGAATATACATTTCTTTTTTCACGTAATCAAGGTTTAATCATGTTTTGTGTCCCAAACTTTCAACAATTTTTAGAAAATGTCCCCAAGTAATTTTTTTTCACTTCAAAAACCCTCCACTATAGGAAATGTTTGATCTATGCCATGCTTTACAAAATCAAAACGATATTATTTTGATGCTCAGGTGGATTTTTTGTTAGAAAATCTGAAATCTCTTTCTCTGTGTTGTTTGGCCAAGAAGGTGGCGGCTACTCGCCGCTGGATGAGCGATGGTTTGTCTGAGTTTAGGAGGAGAAGCGGGTAGATATTTGAGAGAAAGGAGTGTTGTAGATTGAGAAAGATTCCGACGTGAGAGAGAGATAGAGATTACAGTTTTTTTATAAAATATTTCTAGCTAAGCATTAAAACGATGTCATTTTGATACTTAGATGGAAAAAATTCACGTATAACACCTAAGAATCTAGCGAGATACTTCATCATTCGATCGTTGGATTCTATAAAGCGGGACACAAAATCATTTTTTTTCCCAAAGTTGAGGATTTATGAAGAGAAAACATTAGTTGAGGATATTTTCTAGCTAGAAAGTGCTAAAAGTCGTGAACATAAAATATGATCAACCCTTGTTTAGGTGAAAAAAAATCCACATATAATACACCTAAGAATCCAATAAGATGACTCATCCCCCGTTGTCGGAATCTGTGACGTAGGACTAATTATGGAAAACATTGAAAGATTGATTTTATTTTAGAAAACGTAAGTAGGGGACATATTTTGAAACTTCAAAACACAAAACATGATTAACCCTATTTTTAACTTGTATCAATTTTATAAGGATCCTAAATGTCATCGATTATCATCATCATTCTCATTTTCTACATCTATATTATCTTCATAATCGTAATCTTAACTTCACTTCAAACTCCATTTTATCACTCTCATTTAATAATTTTTTATTTTTATTTTTTAGAAACAAAAATCTGAAAAATGATTGATAAAATTGATACAATTTGAAAATATCGACATATTAAATTTCAAAGGATATGAAAGAACTGATAAGTTTCAATTATTAAGATATATTCCCTCCGTCTACCAAAAACTTGCATTGTTTTTGGTGACACAACTTTTAATAAATTATACTAAGTGAAAGTGGGTGGAGAAAATAAATTGATATATTAATGGGTAGTGAGAGTGAAAAGATGGGTTATGTGTGAGTTCTTTTTTTATAAATAAGTGGTAGATTGATGGTAGTTGATGCTTTCAAAAATGAAAAATGCAAACTTTTGATGGACGTCTCAAAAAAAATTAAATGCAAACTTTTGATGGACGAAGGGAATAATAGAATCGCTAAACATTTAGACACATTCAATCATTATCTCTATAAGTAATTACAGAATAATCGATATTTCTAATTATTTGGAAATGATATGAGTAAAATAGAGCATCTCCTTAAACAATTTACTAATTAATCGTTAGATTGTGTTTATATTGGACATGTGATTGAAGAGAAGCCATTGGTCCCAGCAATAAGCAAACACTAAATGTTAGCATGGTGTATATTAACCTAGAGATAGACTAGTTGTGTTTGATATCAAAGATCTCAGGTTTGAATCCACTGTGATACGATCTTTAAATTTTTTATATTAATTGATAAAAAATATATTAGCATAAATAAATAACACTACAAGAATAACGCGCGGACAACGACGAAAAGACGACGAAAACCTTTCCACCGGCGATCTACGACGGACCAACGATGGACTAGAAGCGGTATTATACTTTAACATATATGTAAGATAGGCCGTCATCATTCCGTCGTTGATTAACGATGGAACGAAGTCCGTCGTTAATCAACGACGGAATGACGATGGAGAAAATCAACGACAGACCAACGACGGAATATCAACGACGTACAGACTCAACGACGGACCATCAACGTCGAAATAACGACGGACCACTTAAACAACGGATCAACGACGTAAAATCAACGACGGACAAGCGGTCGTCGTAATTCCTTCGTTGATCAACAACGGAATTACGACGACCGCTTGTCCGTCGTTGATCCGTCGTTGAATTTTAACACAAACACGAGATTCAACCACTGTTTTTTCATTCACGCGAACACCCCCAAGTGCGAACCCTAATCCAGTTTTAAGCTTCCATTCGCCGCCCGCGCCGCTTCCCTTATCGTCGTCGTCATCTCGCCGTCGCCGTCTTCACCGCCGCCGCCGCCGTCGCCGCCGCCCTTGATCCCCTCTTTGTTCGTGTATTGACGACATCGTATTTATCGATATGTATATGTATATGTTCGTATATGATCTTGAATTTTATGTATGTATATGTATATGTATATGTATATGTATATGTATATGTATGATGTATATGTAGATGTATTAATCGTTAATTTATGTGATGTATATGTATACGTATATGATCTTGAATTTATGTGATGTATATGTATGCGTATATGAGCTTGAATTTATCGTGAATTTATCGTATATGTATATGTATATGTATATGTATGATGATATTATGCGATGTGATGAGATTGAGCAATATGTGATGAGATTGAGTAATATGTGATTATATTTCGACGCATATGTTTAAAATGTTTTGATTGTTAACTTGTTGGGATGATAAATTCATCGTGGCCAATATGTTATTGATTGTTATTCGATCATCGTCGCATTATCCACTCACTTTAAACTAGAGCCGGCAAAATGAGCCCGGCCCGAAAAGTCCGCCTGGGTACCCGGGGTTTGGGCCGGTTTGGGCTTCAAAATTAAAGGCCCGAAAAAAAACGGGCCTAAAAAGCCCGCCCGAAAAAAACCCCAGGCCTACCGGGCTTTGGGCCAAAAAAGCCCGGGGTTTTGGGCTAAAAATGCCCGCCCGATTTTTATTAAATATATATATTTATAATATTATTTAATATACATATCGATATTTTTTTAATAATATTAATTATATTTTATATAATTATTTATTTTTTATAGTACAATTTTCTTACTAATTCACATACTGGTCAGAAAAATAAATTCTGGAAAAAATAATAACCTCATAAATCATTCAAAAATAATTCTTAAGAGAAATGATCTCAAAAAATATTTACATTGATGATTAATGATCTTATAGTATATAAAATCTATTTTGAATCATTGATCTTAATTATATACAGTATAATTAATTTATTTTATTCTATTATTTTATGAGTATAAGTCGGATTGACGTTTAATAATATCATTTATCTTTGATTTGTAATTACTAAAAATTTCTCCTTAAATTAAAGAATTAAAATCATCTTGCATTACAATATCATCGCATGAATACATAAATAGGTCAAGATATGCAAGAAGCATTATCATAAGAATAAGTAAAATCAAAATATTCTCATCACTGATTCTTTATTTAAGTTAAGGAGTTATGAGATCTTAATTAAATAATTATTTTTTTACTTTAAAATATTAATTTTATATATTAAAAATTAAAAATTATCTAAAAAACCCGTCATGAAAGCCCACCCGGGTTGGTTTGGGCTTCATATTTTAGGCTGAAAATTTGGGCCCTACCCACCCGCCCGAAAATTTAAAAGCCCGACGAGCCCGGGGTCGGGCCGGCCCGGCCCGCTACTTTGCCACCTCTACTTTAAACTCATTGATTTATTATTACATAGGCTCGAGCTCGTTTTGTAGATGTGATAAGAGTGCGATGAATATTTATGATAACTTAAATAATATTTGCATATAGGTGACATGCAATCTTGCCGATGACATATGCACATTAATTAAAGACATAGGTTAATTGGGTGTAAATTTACCAATTATCAATGATTTTCGGTTTTCATCCTAATTTATAAAATTGGTGTATGTAATATATACAGTAGTATACTTGAGGAATTCCTATAATATTTTATAATATGATGATCTTTCCCTAAAAACTCATAACCAAATAAAAGTATATAAAAGAATTAAAACCTATATTTCAAAGTGGATAACCCCATTCTCCTACTCTAAAAGGTCAATTAAATGCATAAATAAAACTGCAATAAGCATATTAATTAGTGAAACTATAAAGTTATATTCACAGGCTATAACAAATAAAATTAACAACTTTAATAAGTTTTTAAATATTAAAATGATTTCATTTTCTTTTGACTATGACATTTGTTGCAATGGTATAAATTTCCTTTCGTATTGATTGATTAAAGCTATACGAAACTAGTTAGATAGATATTGACTAATCATCTTGAAATAATATAATTAAATTATGATAACTGTTATTTAGATCGTTTACGAATGGAAGTTCATTTCAACTCAGATTATTTCTTGACGTACTTTTAACTCATATTTTTGGATTGATAATTAATACAAGTAATACATATCAACTGAAGTAAAATAAGTTAAACGAGATACATGTGTGTTTTTTAAGAAAAAAACTAAAATAAGAAAAAGATGACCATTATAATAAATTTAACTAACAATACACGCTTTAGATGAGTTGAACCCATATGTACAAGAAACTCGATTATTATGAACGTTTGTTGGAGAAGTGAGGACGTTTCTATGTTTTGGACCAATAAGAGCTAAAAAATTGTGAGATTTGAGGGTTGTGCTTCTGTTAAGTGATGCTAATTTTTGGTACTATATCAATATGTACATGCAATGACTACTGCAAATTTAATTTATTGTTAATATGTACATAGAATCACGCACTAAAATATTTCTTCCTATGCGCAACGGGGTGGCCAACAATTGATTGGTCCGGATCGTCCGTCCCACAATTTTTCGTGTTATACCGTGTTCTATTAATTTCAATAATAATAAAAATAATATTATGTAATGAATCATATCTCATATTTATAAATAAAACTAAAGCTTAAAGTTATATAGTCCAATTATGGAATAATCAATCATAATAATCAATTATTAAGTAAAAGTGCAAAAAAAATAATAATATAAATCCCAATTTAACTTAAAAGCATTAAAGATTGAATGAAGAAGAAGTAAATAATAATAGTGAAACAGGAAATGGAACACTACATGAATCATGTTAACTAATGTATCAGTATTGATAAATAATTCATGAAATTCTGTTTAAATAGGATAGTAAATCTCGGTCAAATCTAAATGCTTTGTTTATCCTTATTTAATTAGCACCCGATTTTAGTTATACGCATATGCATGTGCGCAATCTATCTATCGTTAATAGAAACTAATATATTATTAAATCGGGACCAATTTCTCGAATATTTCTATAATACATACACATATTAAATTACTATAATATTACAATGAGAAAATTACATTTTTACGCCCAACGTTTTGATTAATTCTAACAACATACTTTCGACTTGACATATTATACTCATTAATTCATTCGGTTTTCAAATCTAGATGGTAACAAAAAGTCAAATTGGCTCATTTATATATATATATATAATATTAGCATTATGTGGATTTTTAAAATAATTTCGTCAAATTAATGGCTCGACTTCTACGCGAATTTTGCAATATATATCATATCTATATTTGATATACATATATGGATTCTTTTTTTCATAATTTCGTCAAATTGACTGTCCGAATTCTACGCTTATTTTGCAATATATGCAAAATAATTATGTTATTTTTTCCCATAACTACGCCAAACTCTTAATATGTCGACATTCTAAGTGAAAACATAATTTTGATCGTTCTCGAACTCTAACCGTTTCAATTAGTAACAGCTATGTCGACATTCTTACTGTGATGGAAAACATAATTCTTATCGTTCTCCAATTTTTAGTGCATCAGATCTTAACAAATCCGTCAAAACTAAACAAACAGTTTTATTAGAACCGGTAACTCTCACAAACTTTTAGCTCTTATTGGTCCAAAACAAAGAAACGTCCTCACTTCTCCAACAACACAAATATATAAGACAACATCAAAATAAAATAAAATAAAATAAAATAAAATAAACGTTATGAATATTAGAACCGGTAACTTGCACTTTCATAATATTAAAATATTATGAATAAAATAAAATAAACGGTATAAAATATTGCACCTTGAGTAATTTATAGAATTTTCAAGTCAAATACTTGCACGTAACTTGCACTTTTTAAAATAATAGCTTCTTCAAGAAATGAGTACAAATCGTGCTTGGATGTATAGACGGTTTCAACCAGATGGAACTTTTGATCCCGAATTTCTTAGCGGACTTAATGAATTCATGGATTATAAATTAACAAAATCTAATGATCCTTACTTATTATAATTAATATAGAATTATTTTAATAAAAAACAAGGGTGAGCTCACGGTGAGGCGGAGCTCACCCAAGTTTTTATCTTTCTCATTTCGTCATGCACTAATCAGAGAACACGTGACACGTCCGTGCATAGAAATTCAAGCAAACAGAAATAAAAATAACAATAATAATGAAAATGGCTTCTAAAATTTGGTCTGAATTATTTAAACCAATGTTAAAAGTCCCTCCTAATATTTCTTGGAGCCTAAGCAGTTCTTGCAAGTTGTGACATTTTTCAAAAATTAAAGGTTGAAAATTTCGAAGTAAATGTAGGTGAGTGAAGGGTAGCCCACCCTCGTAAGTCGTAAATGATTCAATGGTGTTATTATTAATAATAATAATAATAAAAGAAAAAAGGACAAGCGCACTTACATAATTGAGAGCCTGTTAAAAATGAGAATCCTATGTGGGGTAGTATTTATTTTTTAAAAAAATTGATGACTTCAATGCATTGTTTTCTACAGTTAATTTGAATAGGCCCACGTCATTCTTCATGATTAGTACTTTTGGAAAATATTGTACATTACAAGATTCATTATTTAGGAACTGACACAGATCAATATACGGCGGAGGGGATGAGAACCACCAGTCCCACATTTTGTCCTCTATTCAGTGGCGGATCAAACTTTTTATCTAGTAGAGTTCAATTTCTGCTTTCTCTCGAGTTTCTCTCTCTATTGAATATTCATAATGCCACTTTCTTATTAGAAATATCATTGACTCGACTTTCTTTGATTTCCGATGCTCATCTCTCCCTAGGTCGTCGCCGTCTCCATCGGTTCACCGCCTCCATCTCTCCCTCGCCTCTCTCCCTCTCTCTCTACGTGACATAAAACACACATCATATCCCTATCATTTTTCAATTTCTCATGACGCTATCGTCAGTGACAACGGCAGCTAGCCGCCTCTATCTCCTATTGTCTCTCTCTTGCCCACCTTTCTCTCATATCAGTCCAAGAGCCGATGATAGCCCTATCAACATCGCCGCCCCGCTACCGATGCTGCCCTACTCTCCATTGCCTCTCGCCCTTCCCTCAAAGAAAGAAAAACAAACAAATGAAAGCCTTTATTGTCTCCAACGGATTCGATTGAAAAAACACAACAATTTTTTATATATATATATATATATATATATATATATTTCATAAATTGAGTTTGTTCTTTAAGAAATTCCTATTTTTGTAGCAATATTTATAGTAAATAAATATAAATAAGAAATATATATACAAAATTGATAGAATTATTATTTTTTAATTATTAAATGTGAAATTGCTAATATATCCCTAGTCTTTTTTAAAAATTCAGTGTCACCCCCTCCCCCCGGGTTCCGCCTATGCCTCTATCTTATTTTTATTTTTATTTTCACTTATATATAATATATATATGCGATAAATGATCAAATTTCAAAGAAAAATAATATACATTTCAAGATAATTTTCTTAAACAAGAAAGAGCACAATAAAAGACTCGTCAGAACACAACTGTTTGTCTCAGAACTCTTGAGCAACAAATTAAAAAATGAATGTTTGTCTCTAGAAAGAATTATCACGTTCTTCAATATCAACTCAAATTGATTTTAACAAAGATATGTTTCTGTACAGTCTATCTTTAACTAGTTTTAGCATAATAATAAATTTAAGGGTAAATATGGTAGTATATCAAGTAATGAGGGTTATATTCATATGCCTTATGCACGATTTTGTATGAGATTGCTTAACATCACCAATTAATATCTACTATTCGAAAAAATAAAAATAATATTCAGTTGATTCTACTAAACATATTAGCACATATATTCTACACATTTATTTACACACAATATAAAATATAAGGATTTCAATTACTTTAGAAATAAATTCATTTCACAGATCAATCATGTTTAAGTATATAAAGTCACAATTAAATAAAGAATTAATATTACTTTATTTGAGGTTCTGAAAACTCCCCTTTGTTCATGACGACGAAGGCATGTTGTGTTTGTTTAAAAGGTTGGAGAAGAGGGAATTTGAACTAAAGTGTCGTAGTTGCTCCTTTACTACAAAGATATTAACTTTTCTTGGGATCATCACTCGTAACAACAAAGCTAATTTGCAATACTACTAAAAGCTTTGAGTTTTTGTATTTTATTTCAAATTTTGGGTGAGACCAATCAAGATTTCAATTCAATTGCATATTTGTAAATATAATATTAATAAATTATAAATATATTATTAAAATATGGACTTAAATTTTAATATCTTTTGTCGAGTCTTATAGTGAAACGGTCTCACACAAATTTTTATATTTTCTTTATTAGTGCATAACAAGTTTAAATAGTTGCATCCACAGGGTTGAATGAATTAAAATATGTAAAAGAGACAGTAGGAAATCTCAATGAGTCGGGATCATGAAAATCTTCAAGGCAAAACTTGTTGTGTTTATATACTAAAATCAACACATTTTATGCTTGTATATCATTTTCTCAGTTCACTATTATTCACATATTTGAATGGTTAACTTGTAATATATGTATATCACAATATCTAATCATAAAGTAGATCATATGATGTTTTGTAGATCACAAAAAATCATATGATTAGATTAACCTTATGAGATATAAACTAATATTACAGCTGAAACAACTTAAGGACGACTTGTTGATTTAGGCTATAATGTAAATAGAAAATGGTTTTATTTGTCTATACCGGTATGTCTCCACGTATTGATAAAGATCACAGTGATATGTTCTTCTATCTAATAGTAAAGAACCTAGATATCAATATACGTGTCTCAATAAAGATCACAACGATATACGTGTCTATACTCGGTGACTTAATGTAATCTAAATTCTAATAGGATTTTAGTTTTATATACATTTCTAACTCTCACTTTGAGTGTTATAGTTGAGAGTTCTGTGATAACTCAATATACTTCGCATATTAGGTGGATGCAGTTCGTATATGATATTTGAAAATTTTAATTAGGTAACTATATTAAGTTTAGGCTAATGACATAACCTTAAGGAGCTCAAAATATTGATCGTATTAAATCTTGTAGCTAGATTGATTTAATCAGATACGATAATTAAGTTGAGCGGTATTACTTAAGGAACTAATTATTAATCAATTAGTAATTGAATATTTTAAGTTATCAGAAGCTTTAATTAATTAATGAATATTTTGATATCTTAAATACATGAATTATTTAAGACTTACAAGTATCGACTCAAGCGGAAGTAAAGAGGCAAGTCAATACTAATTCTATAGTGGAATGAATTAATATTTATGAATTAATTATGTTATGAGTTGAACATAAAAATGTAGTTTATTTAAGGCTCATCTTTATTCCTTGTATTTGATTCCTAGATTGACCCACTATGCTTGTGTAGAGAGAGAATTCTAAAACCACATCAATTGAGCCTCCTCAGTGTATTTACTTAATTCCTTCTAAAAGATATTATAAGATAAATACAGCAGCTTTAAATATATATGACACATATCAAATAAGATAAAAAGATCTAGAAGATATATAGTAATTATCATCTGATAAGGAGATAATTACACACTATATATAGAGCTAGAGGAAGGGATGAAAATTACACTGTTATTCATAGGGTTCGAATTTTCTCTCATTTTCTGTAGAATATTATTCATCCAATATCAATAATTCAGGAAACATGACACAGTTCAAAACATCAGAGCTAGAGTCAGAAATCGATTGTTTGTGCGATCAATTTACGTTTTTTTGTTAACACTTATATATGTTGCATTAAATTAGTATGAGCATGATATGATTATAATCAATATGATCATCAGGAAGCTAGAATTTGTGATTAAATTCATATATTACTACAAAACCTGATGAGATAAAGGTCAAATTTACTTGGGTGTTAGGAAAGCTTCAGCACCAACCAATTTTTTAACCTTATATTATTTCGTTGAAAAATTTCCGATTTTACCTATTTCCAAATTAATTTTCAGCATCGATGCACATATCTATATCTTAATCACAAAAATTGGAAACAAGCTTTTGTAGTCTATATGCAACCATAGGATTGGATACGAACAAGCTATTCATGAACTACTTAAAATTCAACTCAAAAGTGAAAGCTCATTCGAGGTTGCTTTATGAAGCTCGTTAAATAAATGAATCAAGATAAACTTACTATCAATCTGCTTGTGAGCAAGCTTGTTAAGTAAGCAAACTTAATACTAGAAAATAATATATGAGTATGATATATTTTATACTTTAACCGGTAACAGAAAAATGGTTTAGGCTCGAATATTGGAATACATATATACTAAAAAATTCATTTAGGTTCGAATAAGCTTGTAAGTTCTAATGTATTTAATAAATTAAGCTTTAGTTCGATATGATTATAAACAAGTCAAGCTTAATCTTGGCAACATTTGACTCGACTACATCCTTAGGCAGCCATTGGAAGCAAAGTGATAAAATAAATTAGGAGAGGAAAAATAAGCCTTCTAATTTAAAAGGGTAAACAATAGGAGAGGTGGATGCACGTGTAAAAGAGAGGTTTTGAGTTGGCTAAAGTTCTAAAATACCTACTTTCCTTGTAACATCTATATTTAATATTTCACCGAACTAAGTAATCAAGTTCTTATGTTGTTTTATTGCTTTTGTTTATTTTTGTTCGTATGTGTGTTTGTATCACACGTAGCACACTATACAACAAGTGTTTCACTATATATTTCCACGGATCAACCACTTTTTCATGTGCGATTAAGGTTCAACCAATGAAAGGGGACATGCATTGGGTTTCCCTAATAACCAAATCAAAATCTATAACCACCACAAGACATAATCATATTTAGGGCTGACGATTCGTGCGTGTCGAATCGTTATCGTGTCGACACGACACATAAGGTCAAATACGAACACGACCTGTTAAGGATCTATCCGACACGAATACGAACATGGAACAAAGTGTACTGACACGGACACGATACGAGTACGACACGAACACGAATATGACACGATTTTTTTCGTGTTGACACGACACGATAACGACACGACACGAAATGACAATTTCAAATCAAAATTAGAAAATAAATTAATAAGAAGAAATAAAAATATAGTAAATAAAATAAAATTAATATTAAATATATAAAAATATTATCGAATTATACGAAAACGACATGATCCGACACTAACACGACACGAAATTACCGTGTCCTTATCGTGTCGACACGATAAGGACACGAACACGATAAGGTTGAACACTAACCCGTTAATTTCGTGCGTGTTCGTGTCGTGTTCTCATGTCATGTTCAAAATTGTCAGCCCTACTCATATTGTCAAAGTATAAAGCAAAGCAGATATGTGTAGAGGAGAAGACAGAACATAACAGACTCAAAGAAATAAAGAAGGAGCTCAAAACTCTTATTTGCTTGCATCATTCTCTTTTATAGAGACGTTTACAGAATAGAATAAAATTTCTAACTACTAACAACTTGCTTAACCACTTCCTAACAGACTAACAGTTTACTAACTACCTAACTAATTACAACAGAATTTGAATTCTGTATCCACGTTATAACTGCATGGGAGAAGGCTGCATGTACACATTTAATATACATTTAATACAACCCCTACTGAAACCTATCTATCATTTTTCAATCGGGAGCTTCGTAGAAGATGATTCAAGAACAATGGTAACCGATTTTGTGAGAACGTCCGCGACTTGATCAGCAGTGGACACATATCGAACATCCAATTCTTTCTTGAGCACCTTATCATGAACGAAATGAGTATCTATTTCGATATGTTTAGAACGTGCATGATGGACATGATTTAAAGCAATAGCATTGGCACTCTTGTTATCACACCACAGAACAGGTTGATGAGGAATGTGTAGCCCAATTTCTTGAAGTAGCGACTGTATCCATACAATCTCAACTGCTGCATCCGCCAACGTGCGATATTCAGACTCCGTGGAGCTGCGAGAGACCACATTCTGTTTCTTTGAACTCCAAGAGATTAGATTCGAGCCAAGAAACACACAGAACCCTCCTGTTAATTTTCTGTTATCGAGCGAGCCCGCCCAATCGGCATCGGAGAAGGCTTCAATGTGAAGATATGACGAGGGATGAAAGGCAAGGTTTTGATGGATTGTTCCTTTTAGATAATGAAGAATTCTGCGACAAGCTTTCCAGTGGAGACTGGTAGGGTTTTGAAGAAATTGACTTAGTTTGTTCATAATGAAAGATATATCGGGGCGAGAGAGAGTGAGATATTGTAGTGCACCTACAGTATTCCGAAACAAAGTGGGATCATGGAAGAGAGGACTATCATTTAAGTGAAGTTTTGTGCCTAAGTCATAGGGAGAAGGTTGAGACTTGTAATCGGAAAGCTTGTGTTTAGCAAGAAGATCACGTATATATTTGGACTGATTAAGAAGATAAGAGTTGGATTCATTTTTATAACCTGGATGCCTAGAAAAAACTGACTGTCCCTAGAGTTTTTAGAGCAAACATGGAAGCAAGATTGTGAATGAGCTGAGACATGAGATCAGAGTCTTCTCGGTGATGAGTATATCGTCGACATAGATCAAGACAAGCAAAAGTTTTCCATTTTTTCTCATGTGAAAGAAAGAGTGATCAGAATTGGAGAAGTGAAAACCATACTGTAAAAGATAAGTTTTGAGTTTTTCATACCATGCACGGAGAGCATGTTTAAGGCCATACAACGACTTGCGAAGTTTGCATACATGTTCTGGAAAAGCAGGATCCACAAAGCCTTCAAGCTGTTCCATAAAGACAGGCTTCTCGAGCATTGCTTTGAGCATTATGTGTTGATGATATGTTGTAGACAGATGATGGCTGTGGTGGATGAGTGGGAGAGTTGACTGTAGGAATCTGATGTAATGATAAGTTTGTGTGTGCAGTGTTGATATAGTGAGCTCATGGAGATGGATTTGATTCCATTCTCGTAAACCTAACATCAAATCTTTTGAAATACTTTAAGGCAATATGGTTAGACTTACCACAAATCTGACAAATCATCTTACTTTGATTACCATGTTGATATCTACCACCACCTCGGCCTCGAAGATTCGATCCTCGATACACAGACCTTCCTCTGTGTTGAAAATTCTGATTGTACACAGCATGCGCTTGAGGTGTAGGTTGTTGTTTGAACATGGTAGATAGCGTAGACGACTGATTTTGGAGCCTTATTTCATGTTTGCAGTGCAGACTGCATTTCATCCAGAGATAGATCTTCATTCTTAGATTGAAGAAAGACGCATATACTCTCAAATTCCTGACCAAGACCTCCAAGAACAAAATTCACAATATCAGAATCTGAAATTTGCTGACCAATACTTTATAGTTGATCAGATATCTCTCTAAATTCATTATATAATCATTAATTGAGAGATCTCCCTTTTTGATGGATTGAAGTTGAAACCGTAGTTGAGCTGAGCGAGCTTTTGACTGAGATTGAAATAGCTTTTCAAAGGTATTCCATAGCTGGGCAGACGTAGTGCATCGTCCAACATACCCTATCATCGATGGAGAAATTGTTGCAATGATCCAGCTAAAAATGAATTGATCTCGCCGAAGCCAGATTTCATACTCAGGATTTAGAGTGAGTTCATCAATGTGTTGCTGTGGAGCTGCGTTCTGAGTAAGAACGTCGTCGAATCCATAGGCACGAGCTGTTGCAAATACTTACGTTTTCCAGAACATGTAGTTGCTTCGATCAAGTTTGGTTGAGATAGGATGAATTGAGGGAAGAATTGGTTGAGAAGTTGTTGTAGCCATGGTGATGACAAAGAGAATGATTGCAAGCAATGAAGAAACAGGTGATGATGGAAAAAAAATTATGCGTGAAAGGAGAAGAGAACTAGCTCTGATACCATGTCAAAGTATAAAGCAAAGCAGATATGTGTAGATGAGAAGACAGAACATAACAGACTCAAAGAAATAAAGAAGAAGCTCAAAACTCTTATTAGCTTGCATCATTCTCTTTTATAGAGACGTTTACAGAATAGAATAAAATTACTAACTACTAACAACTTGCTTAACCACTTCCTAACAGACTAACAGTTTACTAACTACCTAACTAATTAAAACAGAATTTGAATTCTGTATCCACGTTACAACTGCATGGGAGAAGGCTGCATGTACACATTTAATACATATTCATCCTCAGGTCTAGATATGTTCCTATATGTCATTAGAGTTCATATGCATGTTGATTTTGAGCTCGATCGAAGGGGTGAGCAAGGATGAGTTCTTTGTATGGTGGAGGGGACTTGGTAACTTTTGACCTACGACGACTACGAAGGTAGCTCATGATATTTTGGATAGGAAAGAGAGCTAGCAACGGTGGCGGGAACTCACTGAGTGGTTCTTGCCGTCGATGGAAAAAGATGAGCTTTGGGAAGGTGAAGCTCCCTGATAAACGCACGTTTTACACGTTTATTTATGATATTTAAAGATGATTTTAGATCTATTAAATGCGTTTATGTATCGGATCTTAATGATTTTATCTATTTTAGAAGATACTGCTCTTGGGTGCTCCTTTGACGTTTTGTAGGTTTATATGTTGATGATCGAAGAAAGAAACAAAGAACGAGGCCAAAACCACATCTGCCCAGTTTCTAGCGACCAGCCTAGCGATCGCTAGGCTGGCCGCTAGGCAAGCCGCTCGAGAGCCAAGCGAGACTGCGACCTCGTGCACGCGAGCATGCCTAGCACCGAGATAGCCACTGCCCTAATTCTCGCGACCATGGATAGCGGCCGCTAGCCATGTCGTGAGGGAAGCCCAACTAGCGCTCCGGATGCGAGAGAGAGGACGCGCAGAGATGCCTCATGGTCGACCTAGCGACCGCGAGGAACGGTCGCGACGCAGCGCGAGGATAAATTAGGGTTTTGGGGTGTGCCTATATATGACAACACCCGCGCCCGAGGAAGCACACACGACTCCAGACCTCTTTTCTTCAGTTTTTCATCAGTTTTTACAGTTTTTAGCATTGGGTTTCCATTTAATTTCATTCTAGAGTTTAGTTGAGCATTGTTCTTCGTTAGTTTTACATATTGTCTACGTTTCGGAACGTTTTATCCGATCGTTTTTCTTTGTTTTCCGTTTATCGCTTGGGATTGGATTCAAGACCAACAATTGTTCATCCAACGCTTTTATCCGGGTTTTATGAATTTAATTTCCGTTTTTATGTTTTATTCGTATTTTATTCCGTTAATTATGTCTAGGTAATTTCCTGTTCTAATCTAGGGTTTGCATGATCCGATCCTATATGTTGTGATTCTCGTTATCTCTATTTACCTTCCGCATTGATTCATGATTCTTGGTGCTTATTTATATGTGTTAATTTCGATCAATCTTGATGCATATCTAGTTGCCGATTAATTACGTAATCGTATTAATTGTCAATCGATCTTGAATGTATGATACGGATAAACCTTGAGTCGTGGCGAGATATGAACATCAGGAAGCTTATTCTTTGTGATCTGTTTGGAGTTGCTTATTTTCACCTAGAGACGAATGATAATAGGGAAAACTAGTAATCTACACCGCAATTGTCGAATCAAGTTGTTGGTTATATATGTGATCTTCCATCTTGTCTGGATTAAAATTGGCTAATAGGAAACAGGATAAACATACGTTGTGGATATGATTAATGTATCCCTAGGGTTAGTCTTTCTTATCTGTTTTATCATCCGTGATTTTATTGCTTTCTTTTATTTTCTGCATGGTTACCTTTGCTTTGGATTAAATTCTGAAGCCCTTAAACCTCTCACCCAATTTCTGTGCTTGAATAATGATGAATTATCGTTGAAAGCTAGCTTCATGTTTTCGTGATACAATCACCGTGGATACGATACTCGACTTACCTATATACTTACACTTTTTAGTGTTATAAAAGTGAGCGATCACTCCCTTAGCTTCCGAGAGAGCCTAGAGGTGGGTGGCTCACGGAACTACCTCGTGCGGTGGGAATAAGGGGTGTATTTGATCATTGTTCGGCATTTTCGCCGTTGCAGAAGAAGGAAGGCTTCCGGGGGAGAGGGAGGCTGTCGTTTGACCTCCTCAGAGAGAGAATGAGAAGCTTGAGTGAGAAAGGGAAAAGAGTGAAGTGTGAGAGAAGAAAGAGGGGTCGCCGGTCGTCGTGTTGAAGAGATGAGTGAACTGAGTTGAGGCGACACCTGGCAAGGTTGCAGGGCCGGGGGTAAAATAATAAATATATCCTTTATCTACAATTACAAAGCATAATATGATACTTGTACAATATTCTGTTAATCATAAAAGGGGTGGTCTCCTGTGCGCGCGACCGCACAGTGAGACCTACCCCTAATTATAATTAATTAATTAATTAATTTAATAAATAATAATTTTGAATTAATAAACTCTAATTTTAATTAATAAACCTTAATTTTGAATTAATAAACCCTAATTAGAAATAATAAACCTTAATTAGAAATAATAAACCCTAATTTTGAATAATAAACCATAATTGTGAATTAATAAACCCTAATTGTGAATTAGTAAATCCTAATTATTTAATAAACCTCAATTATGAATTAATAAACCATAATTATGAATTAATAAATTCTAATTTTGAATTAAAAATTATAATTAAAAATTAATAAATTTAATTATAAATTAATAAAATCTAATTATCATTACTCACTATAATTAATATATAATTATTTTAACAAAAAAACAAGGGTGAGCTCACGGTGAGGCGGAGCTCACCTAAGTTTTTGTCATCATAAAAATTACTTCTTCGAGTCTTTTACTTGCAAAGTCATTTACAATATTTATGTATTATAAATTTATATATTTAATTTATTTTGCCAAGAATCTATATCAATTCACCAATGTTATTGTTTTATTTTTAGAGGAGAAAATCATTTTTTCATGTACGATTTAGATTTATTTGACTTTGAAGCGAAAATATGCATGTATTTTTATATTTTCTATAAATGAAGATTCATTTTCCACATACGATACAAATTTATTTAACTTTGCAGCAAAAAAATGTTGTTGCTCGAGATTGAACCGGAAGAATAAACAAAATTCATTCGATTCAATATGATAGAGTACGAGGTATAGACAAAATATATACTATCTCCGTTCACCAAAACTTGCATCTAATTCCCTTTTGATCCGTCCACCAAAAAATTACATTTTCTTCTTTTGGATATCTTTTTACACTTACAATATAGGATTCATTCTCCACTCACTACAATTTATTAAAACTTGTGTCACCTAAAATAATACAAACTTTTGATGGATAGACGGAGTACTATATGATTAAGGATGGATGAAGAATTGAAATGAAGAACAAGAAATATGAGATTTCTTCTTCTTAATTTTCATAGGAAATTCTTTTTGAGATAATTATTAAGTACTTGTTGATTATTCTTTTCATTAGATAACTTAATTGTAAATGACAGTTTCACCCTTTTAATTGAATTTCTTTATCAACTATTATGTTTTTTTTTTGGTAAATTTAATACAGAAATTTTAAAGGCCTGCGTCACGGTGGACTCGAACCCGGGACCTTTGGCCTCGGGCATTAACCACTCTACCACTAGGCCAACACACACAAATTAAAATTATAAACTATTATGTTTTATGTATAGTATATATGATGTGCTTGTTTTGTAAATTTAATGCATTGTTTATGACATTGATAGCAAATTATTGTTGCTTTAATGTAATTATTAATAATGTATCTATCATTATTTAATGATGCATCCGCATTGTAAAATTAATGCACTAAGTAGCTTATGTTACTACTTATGTGCAAATCTGGAAAGTTGACTGCATTAATATACGCCAAGTGTCAAGTAGATCCAATAAAATAAGGGATTGATCAATTACGAGCCTAAAAATTATATACTAACCTTAATAACTGATCAAAATTTGAAATTAATATAAAAACTAAAGATCACATTTATTCTTAACCACAAATTTGAAAAAAAAAGTATATGGTCAAGGAATTAGTTTTTATTTCTAATTTAAATGGGGTGCTTTTATTTAATATCTTTATCATTATGTATATTCAATTCTTTGATATATTTACCATTGTAACTTCTCATTTTCATACAGTAACTTTATGTTGATGAGGTATAGCTCAAAAGTCAAAGTTGAGATATTAAAAGATTATCCTTTATGAGAAAGTCTTTGGTTTTAGTCTTATCTAAGTATAGAATGTAATTCTATTTTATTTGGTACAAAAATCTTAATATATCCGTTTGTACTGTACGGTTTAAATAGATAAAAATATCATTTACATTAAAAAATATTATTTGTATTTTACTTTGGAATTAAGAAGCATCATTTACATTGAATAAAAGTACAATTTGTATTGAAGAAATATATCAATATCTGCACATACGAATGTTCGCATATGAGACCATATTTTTATTTGGATTTAGTCTAGTTTGTATTAGTTTCATTATTGCATGAATTATTTAGAAGTTTTTATGATATATAACATTTCATGATATAATGTGTATCTTATATCTTAAAAATGTAGTAACATTCACGTAGAATGTATTTCATTGGATATCTTTAGCAAATACTAAGGATAAGTATGAAAATTTCATTACAATTATGTCATTCTAGAAACACTTGTGCCAATAAAGTATATATCCATTTGTTTCGCTGAATTATTGTATTAGTAATTAACTGTCCTTTTTAAACTATGAAAAGTGAGAAGGGTAATATATAAATAAACATATAATATGGTCTATATAGTGGCTTATATATCAATATTACAACACCATATACAAATAAGGTATTCGAGCCAACAAATTACTGGAGAAATCTCTTTACTCAAATAAATGAAATTGGAGTACATATTGATTGAATTGAGCTCGATCTACATAAATTGAATAATAATCAAATTGAAGTTTGTGGAGTTGAGCTCGATCTAAATAAATTGAATAATAATCAAATTTAAGTTTGTGGAGTTGAGCTTGATCTAGCTTTTAATTTGGATTAATCAAACCAAAACAGTGACCTACTAGGATGTGTTATTTTAAACTGAACTCAAACAAAATAGTAATTTGTTTTGGCATGCCTTGATTTTCTTCTAAACCTAATTTTTAAGACTTTTTGTCTGCTCAAATTATTGATATCCAACTAAATCATAACCATTTAATCACTTAGCATGTCATCTAATCATATAATTTGTCAAGAATAAAAAATGCCAAGAATTATTAAAAAATAATTTATTTGCGTCAAGTTAATCAATATAAAATACACCTTTATAGGTAAAGAGATAAGGGCAAATACAAAAGTAATATTAGTGTATATTATTAATTAAAAAACGAATAAGCCGTACAAATTAATTTGTCTGTTCTAATATTTTTCCTTCAATCGATTTGTTTTGCATGTGGGGACAAAACTCCAAGATTAAAGCTAAAGAAATGTTTGACTTAGCGACATATTTTACTTCTTTCAAAATTAATATGACTATCATAAAATTGAGCATGAGATATAATTTCCTCAATTTATCCTAAGATGTCGGATTGATTGCAGGGCATCAAACTAATTTGTGTTCCTGCTACTGATAATTTGGAATTATATTATAGTATATAGATTTTTTAGTAAAATCCAGTCGGTTCACTTAGGACCAGTGGATACAATGGTATATTTTGAACTTCCACTACTGGGAATTAATCTTAAGATGTGAATTAAATTTACATTGAGGTGGTCTCCTGTGCGGACGTCTGTATATACGAACAATAATACTTTTTCAGTATAAATAATATTTTTCTTCAATGTAAATGATATTTTTGTCTGTCCTAGCTTGTTAACCATGTAAGATATATCCGGACGAGTGAGGGTTAGATACTGAAGAGCACCAATAGTGCTCCTATAGAGTGTCGGATCAGCAAAGGGAGAGCTATCAGTTTTATGCAGTTTGATACCAGTGTCACAAGGAGAGATGGCTGTGATTTGCTCTCAAGGAGACCTGTTTTGGCAAGAAGATCCCTGATGTACTTGGTCTGAGACAAATTATAAGATGACCCTTTCTTGGATACCTCAATACCTAGAATGAAACTTACATTGCCAAGAGTTTTAAGAGCAAACTCTGATGACAGTGTTTTAATAAAGTTCTTAACAACCAATGGATCATCCCCAGTTATCAATATGTCATCCACATAAACTAACACCAGCAAAAGCTTTCTAGATTTTCTCATATAGAAGGAGTGATCCGAACTGGAATGTTTAAACCCATAGGTAAGCAAATGGTTCTTAAGCCTATCATACCAGGCTCGAGGTGCTTGTTTTAAACCATGTAAGGATGTCTTCAACCTACATACCCAATCTGGATGATGAGGATCTTCAAATCCGAAGGATGTTTCATATAAACGGGTTTATCAAGATTCTCATTAAGAAAGCATTATTGATGTCGATATGTTGAATGTCCCAATTGTAAGTGGCAGCTAGGGAAAATAATAATCTCACAGATACTGGCTTCACAACAGGGCTGAAAGTTTCTAAAAAAATCAAGCCTCGCAAGTTGTTGAAACCCCTTAGCTACAAACCTAGCTTTTGGTTTATCAAGAGTATCATCTGCATATAACTTGACTCGATAAACCCATTTACAATCGATGGGGTGCATATCAGCAGAGGGAGGAACTACATCCCATGTGTCTTTCACTTCGATGTCTTCAATTTCTGCAGCCATGGCTTTATACCAGAGTGGATAAGCAAGAGCATCAGAATTGGAGATAGGTTCTGTGAATTTGGTGGTAGCATGAGCATCATGTGAACCAAAGGATTTGAGAGATGATGTAAAAAGGGTAGAAGGAGGTGTATGTGAGACAGTTATGTAGACTTTTAGCTTGGAAATGCCATTCTTTGATCTGGTGGTCATAGAATGAGTATTTTGAGTTGGAGGTGAAGAATGAGAGATTTGAGATGAAGACTGTAAAGAATTTGAATCTTTTAGTTGAAGAGATGAAGAGGTAGAAGTAGAAGATAGAAGAGGTGCATTTGATAGAGGAGATTGATTTCTAGGAGGTGTATATGAGTTTCAGCTGAGTTATGGAGTGATAGAAAATGAGGAGAATGAACATGACCAGGTGTTGTATGGACATGGACAGGTACAGTAGAAGTAGACAGAAGAGATGTAGAACTTAATAAGTTAGTTTGCAGAGAAAAAATTTCAGAGTAGGGGAATTCACTTTCATTGAACAAGACTGACCTGGCAAAGTAAACTTTTCCTGAATGATGTAAACATTTATACCCTTTACGATCTGTATTATACCCAAGAAACAAACACTTGGATGATCGATATTGGAGCTTGGAGGTATTATATGGTCTGAGATACGGAAAACAACTGCACCCAAACACCTTGAGTAACTGATATTCAAGAAGAGTTTTAAAGAGAGCTAGGTAGGGAGAACTATTTTTAAGAGGCGGTGTGGGTAGTCTATTTATGAGGTAGACAGTAGTGGTGAAAGCATCCCACCAGAAATGTTGAGGATGAGATGCAATAGCCAAAAGCGTGAGACCAAGTTCAGTGATGTGCCTGTGTTTCCTTTCAGATTTTTGATTTTGTAGATAAGTGTGAGGACATGGATGCCTAATGATGCAAGAAAAGGTTTAAGTGGTTGATACTCTCCCTCCCAGTCAGTTTGAATACATTTAATTTTTGTACTAAATTGTCTTTCAACAAACTTGTTAAAGTTTTGAAAAACCGAGGCCACTTTAGATTTTACAGTTGAGGAAAAAATCCAAGTGAACCTAGTGTAATCATCAATGAAATGAACGTAATATTTGTAACCATCATTTGTCACAATGGGGCTGGGTCCCCAAACATCACTATGAATGAGCTGAAAAGGTGTAGAGGATTTTATTTCGACTGAGGGAAAATTTGTAGAGTGTATTTTACCTAAGGCACAAGCATCACAGAATCTATTTGTGGATAGATGTGGAGACATTTTCACGACTTTCAAGGTAGAGCTCAATACACTATTACAAGGATGGCCTAATCTAGTATGCCATAGAGATATACTATCAACAGCTTTAGCAACATAACAAGTAGGTGATTTTGTGAGATCGAGATGATAAAGACCATCTCTAATATTTATCCTTTACATTTATTACAGGACCATTCGTGTGAATTATCAAGATCAAACATAAAAAGCAAAAATGTGCCTAAATTGAACCGAATCTCTATTTTGAATCACTATTCTTGGAGTGGGTAATATGGATTATCCAAACGATAGGTACTGCCATAGGGTTTATGTAGAATTTGTAGAAGTAATACAATTGTATTTGTATACCGTTGTTTGGAGACCATAACCCTAACCCTACTAATATAAGTTATTTTGATTTGTGATTCGATTCCTCAACATAAACAAATCTCTTTATGATATTTATATACTCCCTCCGTCCACCAAAATCGTTCATTGATTTTGGTGGCACGGATTTTAATAAATTGTAATGAGTGTAAAGTAAGTGAGTATAAAAAGGTGTGCCATGAGAATAATAAATGAATATATTAATGGATATTGAGTGTAAAAATGTGGGCCATATGTGGTTTTTTTGTAAATAAGTAGATATGTTTATGGTAAAAATGTAAAGTTGATGTTTCCAAAAAAGGAAAGTGAACATTTTTCGTGGACGGACCAAAACGGAATTAAATGCACGAATTTGGTGGACGGATGGAGTATTTATTTCCATAACAATTCGATGCCTCTAAATCAAAACCTATATATATATATATATATATATATATATATATATATATATATATATATATAGGGAGGGTTAACGTAAAAACTATTTTTATTGTGTGACGTGAGAATCGAATATGTTATGAAAGTAAATGATACACATGAAGTTAATGAATAAAAAAAATAGAATTTTCGCCTCATGGGATTCGAACCCCGTGAAAATTCAATTTTGGATTCATTAACTTTCGCAGTATTCATTAACTTTCATAGCATATTCATTTTGTTTTCGTAGTTCTTAGTTCTCACGTTAAAATTGGTTCTTATTTGAACTAAACTATATATATATATATATATATATATATATATATAGGGGTTGATCCGATGAGAACTCATCTTTTGAGAACTTGAGAACCATGCATAAGACATTGAAGATAATGCACAAAAAGCGATATAAAGTTATGCATAACGAAAACCTTCTAAAATTATTGCACAACAAAATAATTTTAGAAAGTTTTCGTTATGCACAACTTTATACCGCTTTGTGCATCATCTTCAACGCCTTATGCATGGTTCGCAGAGTTCGCAAAAAGATGTGGTTCATTTGATCCACTCCTATATATATATATATATATATATATATATATATATATATATATATCCTTACTAGACGACTATAATGGACTTTCGTTAGACAACTATACACATTTAATTTAATGTAGTTTAGTCCAATTTAGATTTTACTAACATCCATTTGTATATATAAGCATATCTTTTCCTTTTATTATATATATATATATATATATATATATATATATATGTATTCCACTTAGTTTAAGTTTAAATGGGAGATGAGAAAAGAAAAATATGATATAGTTATTCTTGATCCATAAAATATTTTTGTTGATAGAAATGTACCATGCTCTGGACACTAACGAGAAATTCTTATAAACATATGCATATACTACACTAATATATTAATTTTGTGATATCTGACAATTGGATCCATTATTTTTTAAGAAAATTGGAAAATATTGTAAAAATAACGAATTCAACTACCATATATCACAAAATCAATGATTAATGTAGTGCATCTATATTTGTAAAATTTTCCTAGACATAACTCAACTCAAATGTGGTAACACTAAGAACAAGGGGGTTGATTCCCTCTTTTAGATTATAACATCTGAAGATATATGTATATATATAGAGAGAGGAAATGGTTCAAATAAAAACCTCTTATTACGACAATTGTGAGATTACTTGCACTGAATGTATCAAATTAATGTATTGAACGTATAAAGTAATTGTATTATGATGATGCATTGAACGTATAATGCTATCGTAGGTCAATTACTTTATATGTTTAGTGTTGGGAATTTTAGGTCGAAATACTATTTTGATTAGATCTCAAAATCCAACTAAAAAGATATGAAAAAAATATTTTCTCGATGATAGTCACTGATGCTACGTATATTAGTCAGCATATCTGTTAGGGAGTTGTATTTAGCTTAGACATGTCTTTTGTCTAAAGAGAAATTGAAACTGAAGACATTCAGTCAGAAATCAATTCAAACAAGAACCAATATACTCATCAGAGACAAATTCTGACGCTCTAAAGTAGCTAGATCGAGTCAACGAAGTCAGAAGCAATAGACAATGCACTTAAAGATATATCAACTAAAGCATCATAAGAATCAGCTCAACATTGGAAGACCAAGTTTGAGGCAGGCAATCTGAGTTTAGTGAAAGGATTCAGCAAGCCAGATTGTCAGGGAAACTGATGATTAATATGGCATCAGATTATATGAGTCAGATAGACATAAGCTAATCAAAGAATTCAGATACTCAGTTGAAGATATGAAGTCAGTCGCAGCTTTATCCCGAAACTACTTACCTGGAGATAAAGTCAGAAGAATTTAGAACGAGTTTAGATGTAGACTTAGCTGAAGATTGAAGACGGACGCTGATTAAGAAAAGTAAGATCTACTGATAGTTGCTTACTACTTCGATCTAACTCACAAAGAGACAAAGCACAAGACGACAAGTTCAATGATCATATTCTCAAAAGAGAGAATTGAATTTCAAATGGCTCTTTCCAACGGCTAGTTTCAATTCAAATATCTTTAAATTGATGACTTCCTCAACTGGAGGACTAATGCTCAAGACACGGGTAAATAGTTCTTTCGAGGTGGTGCTCTTAAATAGAAGGAACAACTCAAACTCTATTCTCTAATATTTTTTTGATAGACGAGTAATTGATGGAATTACGAACGGGGATTCAGCAACAGTTCGAAAGGTTATCCTATTCGGGAATCTCTGATGAGACTTGGATAGAACTATGTTATTTTAAAGTTAATGGTTTCACCATTTCATCTACAATGAAACTAATTAGGTCCAGTCTCCCATATAACTAAGTTGGGTTTATTGTTATATTTGTAAACAAGCTTAGATGAGTGTTTCCTATCTTTATATTTGTTCTTAAATGTAATGGCACACTCAACCTTAGTTTGAAAGTATTCATCTAAAAAAAACCTTAGTTGGAAAAGTCGTATTAATCAAGATTAAAGACGGGTGTTGATGAAGAAGAGCCAGATCTATTGATAGTTTCTAACTACTTCTATCTCACTTACAAAACGACAAAGCACAAGATGACAAGTCTGACAATCATATTTCCATAAGAGAAAATTTGAATTTCAAATAGCTCTTTCCACTGGCTAGTGTTCCGACCTAAAGTGTTCCCTAAGTCTCTCGCAATCGTACTAGATTTTATAGAGTGGTAAGGTCGACTCAGTTGTACTCTTGAGGAAGACTTAGCATGACTTGTGAGTTGTGTCAACACTTAAACAGAAAATAAAGTCCTAAACATCATAACCTCAAGATTTGTTTGGTATGAAATGTAAACAACATAAATAATTAACAAAAACGGTTGGAGAAACATGGATAACTCGATAGGGTAAAGGACTAGAGTACAGAGTTCTCTCTCGTGTATCAGTCAGTCATGTATAGCAACACACATCATATGATTTAGACAACTTCTCAATCAAATCCTAACCCTAGCTCTTTGAGAATGTGTTCAATTAATAGATTGCTAATCCACATATAATGAATCATGTTTCCAGTAAAATTCACTCTAATTAAACATCTCTCGATCTCAAACATAATCTAACACAATCAAACATATGATCAATTCATTCAATCGCAATCAAAGCAATTTAATCGGATAGATATGTATTCACAAACACGATAGTTCAATAAAATGATTCGATTTCCCAAAACCTTAGATGGGAAATTAGTTCATCAACATAATCAAGCAATTTATACAATTTAATTGATAAACCAAGTTTATCTGAAAACTAGAATTATTTAGAGAATAATAATCCTTACAATCTTTTTCCAATAGTTTGAGGGCTTAGGTAGAGGTTTCTGTCCACTGTCTTCCACCAACCCTAGGTATGGCTCATCAAATTTGCTCCCAAGTCGTGCTACGAATCTGGCCCTCCAAACTTGGTTTCGGACTTAGGGCTTCTTTTCTTCTTACCAATATTTTCACAAACGGCTCATCTTTTTCTTCCCCTTAGGCCACTTGTTCCTGCAAGAAAACACTCTCAATCACGGGATCAGGTGTAGAGATAGAGAAACAAGTCTTAATAGAGGCAACATTAGATTTATCATCAGAGACATTAGCATGGAACTTCTCATTCTCCCCTAACACAGTCAAACTTACTAATCCCTTATTAAAATCAATTTGGCGTTAGTCGCAGCCATAAATGTCCTGCCCAACAACAATGGATGTCCACTCTCTTTCTTGCCTCGCTCTTCCATATCAACAAAAACAAAATCAGTAGAGACCAAAAATTACCAACTATCACTAGGACATCATTGATCATCCCATTCTTATGTTGAATGGTTTCTTACGCTAATTTTGAGCGCATATGAGTTCGTTTTAAGTCCCTCAATTTTAAAGTATCAAAAAAGAAGAAAGACATCAAAATTATCCTATGCCTTTAAATCGAGCATCCTCGATGCCAGCTCACCATTACCAAAAGCAATACCTAAAGTGAAACTACAGGATCTCGTTGCCTTGATGAAGGTATTCAATTAATCGATTGCTAATCAACATACAATGGATCACTCATTTTCGGTAAGGTTCACTCGATTAAACATCTCTCAATCTCATACATCATCTAAAACAATTAAACAATTGATCAATTTGTACAATCGTAAGCAAAGAAATTTAATGGGATAGATATGAATTCAATACACGATAGATCAATAACAAAATTCGATTCCCTCTAACCCTAGATGGAAAATTAGTTCATCAACATAATCAAGCAGTTCATACAATTTAATTAATAGACCAAGTTTATCTCAAAACTAGAATTAGACAGAGAAGAATAATCCTTACAATCTTTGCAATGAATCTACAATCCCAATTTATTACAAGTGTTTTCCAAGTGAAATCTATCCAAATCTAAGGTGAAAATAGAGAGAAATGTGATAAACAGTCATCCAAAGTATGTAGAGAATGAAACGTCTCAGAAAATAAGGCTAAATCCCTATTTAAAAGGTGGAACAACCTCGCCTAGAGCCATACGTGGACAAGTGCCGGTTGCATGGGACGCACTGACTCATGCATGTCCTAGGTGTCCAGCACCAGACGGTGCCCAATGCCCGCTAGGCGGATGTGCGACTTTATCTGCCAGTACCAGCTGAACCTTAGTGCATGCTGAGGGTGGTCTTTCTCCCTCGTAGCTTTCACGCATGCAGGCATGCTACCCTTCTAGCGTCGACTGGAGGACCTTCTTTTACCTCTGTGCACTTGTATGCACCATGCGGCGTGCTGTTTTGTTCCGTTTCGCTTTATTTCTACACCATATCCTTAAAAATCTGACTAAACTTAGTTAAGTTCAAAATAATCATATTCTAATTGAAACCATAGTGGAAAGATCACGATCATTGAGCAATGACACATAAAATCACAAAAAAAATCAACAAAATGAGGTTAAACAGGTAATTTTAGTTCAAATCTCCAAAAATACAGGACTTCTTCAACTGATGAAATAGTGCCCAAGATGTGGAAAAAAGAGAGCTCTTTCGAGTTGGTGCTCTTAAACATAAGACATAACTAAAACTCCATCTCCACTCGCAAAATGTTGGGTGTATTCTGAGATATACTATTCTACATAAGTGCACATAATCAACAAGTAATATACTAAGTATTCGAGATCGAATCCACAGGGAACGCAATTTTTAAACCACGTCGAATACAATTTGTTTGTGAAATGAGAAAACAATTAAAGAGAACTTTAATCTTTGGCGGGTGGAATTTTAGACAAGAACGATTAACAAACAGATATCGGGAGGGAAAAATAGACTTGATCACTGATTCCACCCATGCCTGTACTCGCCATGCTTCAACATTATCTTGCCTCGTTATTATGACATGAAATCTTCCAACTCTTAGTATTTTTCCAAATCTAAGATTATACCTCTAAGCTCGTCAATATATTCCTATATCAAGTGCTTTAAGAGTATCTCTATCGCTCCATTCATTTATGTCACGCAAGGCAAACACATATTCATATGCTATTCACACACATAATATTTAAATCATGTTCTTGCGTCACTTTCTTGTTTTCCACTCTATGAGAGCTTCCCAGAAATCATAGAGCTAAGATCTCACCCATGGTGATCAATCACAAGCAAGATAAATAAACACCAAGAAACGATAATAACTTGACAAGATAAGCAGAAAACGGGCTCGTCACATGAGCATGGGTTTCATCAAAAGATCAAGTCATACGAATTTAGCTCATAGCGAGCTATGCAACAGTATTCGAAAACACAAATGCCATAGCAAAATAAAAAGGAATAGGAGATTCAAAGTTACCACTGTCACGGAATCGCGTGCTCCTCCTGGATCGCCGCCTCTTCCGATAGCTTCTTCCAGGCGTTTCTCCGATTTCCTTCCGAATCGAATGATGAATAATAATTCTCCGATTGTCGCCTCCCTTTAATAACCAATTCGACACTTTTTAGGTGTGCGGAAAAGGCACCGCAAGCCCTTCATCCACCGATCCTCTTTTTCCGCTGGCTCGCAAAACGCTGCATTTTATGCGATCGTGGGCCACCGCCACGTGGTCGTGGTCCCGCAAAACTTCTTCGCTTTTATAAGCGCGGCTTCATCTTCTCGACACGAGCCTCTACTCGGTTTGCACAGCACGAGCTCGCCTTTTCGAGGAAGATCTCGCCCGAACTCATAAGTCCGACTCGCCACGAGTCCGACCTCGCCACGAGCATCGGCCCCGAGGTCATCTTCATACTTGTGAACTTTTCAATCTTTGAGCTCGAATGGTTGCGAGCTCGGCTCTATTCTCTTCTCCTGAGTTCGGTTTCACTCACGAGCTCGGCGGCCTTGAGCTCGGCAGCCTTGAGCTCGGCAGTGAGCTCGAAAGTCTTGAGCTCGGATTTCACTTTTCCCGAGGCCGACTTTGCCTTTATCGCCGACTGGCCCCCGCATTTCTTCAAAGATTATTCGCTCATCCTTCCTCGTACATCAAGTCAAGCTCGCTCACGCTAGCCTTGTCTGTGCGCTCAACTTGAGCTCGACTTGACTCGCCGGACTTCGTGGACTTGACTGCCTTCACCGCCGCTCTTCATGCAACATGCCATGATTATTTAAATAACGCTTAAAAGCAATTAAAAACCTTTGATTTCATCCGACTCAATCCTTCACACAAACACACGCAAACATAACAAAACATACAAGATAACATCGAAATAAACAAATGTAACCGGTTCACTCAAGGATTTTGTCATCAAAAGGTCATATAATAACTTTTATAAGAGTTATCACACCCCAAACTTAGCTCATTACTCGTCCTCGAGTGATGCTCATACACAAAAAAACACACCCACAAAACAAGGAGCGATGTTCAAATGCTCGATGATAACCAAGATGAAGACTTAATCGGCCGTGGACGCCGCTTTCATCATGGTTCTTGAAAGAAATGGGATCATTCAGCTTCTTCTCGTTGTAACTGGTCAATCACCTCGATTGCAAGGATGTCGCCTTCGGATATCAAGCAGTATATAACACATTAGCCACTACATGAATCTTCCCATAACTTAGTTCTTCTTAATATGACCATGCTTTGATTATCAAGTGCATGATGTCTCCACATTTCGATTCGGTCAACCCCTCCACTAACACGAGTGTCATCAATCGGATCAAGAGGTCTTTTAATAACTTATAATGTTAGCTTGGGTGACGGTAGGATTGTTTGGGATAATGTAGCTCAAAGCACTGGCACCTAACTAATTCTTGGTTCCAACTATCCCGACATTTTTCTTCTCTTTTTAGAGACCCCGCATCTTCACCTTTTCATTTATCATTTTTTTTGGAGCAATAAGCTCAGAATGACCATATTTTTAACCACTTCACCCTCAACTTCCGAGGTTACTTTAACTCGCCCACCCCAAACTTAGAACATAACATTGTCCTCAATGTTGAAACTTATACAAAACCGGGGTGAGACGTTATTTTGAGACATAGAGATTACTACGGCACTATTATAGAAATGAGAAACCGAACCACGCTTAGGTATGCCCAGTGAAGGGTAAGGAATGATATATGGTGTATACTGAGAGTATTTGGTGGGTGTAAGAAAGAAAAAGCTTGTAAGCTCAAAGGGGACCCTAGGAAAATATCATATTAAGGAAGGCTAGAAAGGCACAATCGATCCAAAAGGGCCTACGCCCCATCCAAATGACACACTCATGTATTTCGCCTCAAGGGAAGATAAACCAAATATGAGAGACAGCACTCATACAAAATCGTAGGCCAATTAAGATTCACCGATGCAATGGTCAATCCCTATAAGGCTAATATGCTAATACCGAGTTAACAGAGACATCCCACAAGATAAGGGTAAAGACCGACGAGCAATAAGGCGCACTCAAATATCACCAGATAAACAAAACAAATTAACATCATAAAGCTATCCTTGCCAATCAAGCAACATCCTTAGAAATCATCAAAATGTAATCACATGCTTTTATTTAACAAAATGTAACAAACCCAACAAAACACCAACCACAGACACACAACAAAACACAAAACTAAACAATGATTGAGTTAGAGAAAACGCCCTAGCCTACACTTCCGGAGAACCCAAGGAGTAGGAGAAGCTCATAGACGGGCGGTAGCAAAGAAACAGCCTTGAGCATCGTGAGACACGGCCCGCCTCGGCCTCGGTCGAGTCGCGACTTCGCCGACGATGGGTACTAGGTACCCCACCGCCAGAATAACAGGTCGATGGGGTGAGCATTCGATTTCGGTTCGGATTTTACCTAATCCGAACCGATCCGAAAATCCAATTTTGAGAGGAAACAATCCGATCCGAACCGAAAATCCAAATCCAAAATCCAAAAATTCTATAAAAATATCCTAACCGAACCGAAAAATCCAAATTATGAAAAATCCAAAACCGAAACCATTTTTATTAATTTATATATATTTATATTAGATTTAAAATATTTAAATAAAATATTATTATTATATATAAATTATATATAATTTGATTTTAATTTTTCGATTAAAAATCCAATCCGATCCGATCCGAAAATCCAAAATTTTGAAAATGTCAATTCGATCCGAACTAAAATCCGAAAAATCCGAACCGAATTTTAAATTTCGGTTTGGTTCGGATCGGATATTCGGATTTCGGTATTTTGCTCACCCCTAGTCGATTCAATGGTTTGGGCTCAGATTTTCCTCTTTCTTGGTTCCAAGTGATGTAATCAAAATCAAGGTAGAGGCCACGCTGAATACCCGATGTGGAAATTCCGGAAGGTCAAGATGTACCATAGACAAGGATCGAGGCTATCCTCCACTACCCGATCTCGCTTACGACAAGACGCCCAAAATGCTTAAGAGCTTCTTCAAGCAGCCGGATCAAGCACGAGGGCTTGGACTCGCACGCAGCAGCACTCGCATGTCTAGAATAGTAGGCTCTGCTGAGGTCGGTATGGGCCGAGGTGGATCCGCTATACCGCTTATAGATCGGGTCCGTAGAAGCACCATGACGACGAGTCGAGTCTTGATGTCTATGAAAGATTTTTCAACGAGGCGATCCTCATCATCCTCGACAGCACCCGGCCTTTACGCATAATCGAGTGATCGAGAAGGAAAGAACAATCGGCCTGCCTTCCTTTTAGGCACCTCTCTACTTGCCAGATTTGGGCGCCTACGCTGACGGACCTTCCGGTTGAAGATGCATAGAAGCATCAACATACGCTCTTCCGACACCGTGGTATCATGGGTTGTGGCAAAATCGGCTGATGAAACGGGCGGACGTGAGCCTCCAATTTTAATGATGCGCTTTTAATGGAGCGACTCGTGTGGAGATCTCCCATTCGTGCCCTCGACATCTGTCAATCGTAGCGCCTCGAGGTCTTCACCGGAAGGGTTCTCTTCATGGTGGAGAAAGCATCCTCCACCTCATTGTCTAACTCATAAAGCATTAATGGTTTTCGAGAAACCACTAATTTACCTCTAACCACCGCAGATAACCCTTCCTTGTTTGGCAAAGGCATAATATTTGCATAGAACTCCTTAACAAGGGTGTAATGGGCGGTGGTATCGCCAATGTAGCCCAACCATTCAAAGAAATTAATTCCACCACAAACCCCGGGTTTTTCGACTGAACCTCTTTTCCATCCAGAGTCGCCAGTTTCAAGCGCTTAAATCTTTCGAACCCACCGTGAGCTCGAAATTTCGGATAGCATCGATTGAAATTTTGCCTTTGTGACGAGGATTGTCCACTGCGCCTTCGCTCGAGCCTCTTCGATTCCTCGGCCCCACTATCTCGCCTTCCTTTTCATCGGGACCATTCTTTCTTTTGGAGCGAAGGAGGGTAACACCGTGGAGGAGGCTGGTGAAGGTTCATGGATACCCTCGTCTCGAAATTACTAGCGTGGCAAGATCATTGCTTGAATGGATGATGGCCGCACCGCCTCGATTCGCTGTCGAATCTCCTCATAATACTGATTCTGTAGATGGAAGAGATGGAGACTACAAATTTTGCACAATCAGAGCACAGGAGAAAATGAACGTGAAAGGCGAGAGCAAAGATGCAGCAAAATTGGGGAAATAAAAGATTAAAAAGACTGAAAGGTGGAAAAGGAAAAGGCGCGGTCTTTCAAATCCCACAAGTCAACCAAATTTTTCCCGCTCTTTTGGTTTTTACCAAATTGACAACTCAATTTCACTTTTCTTAAGCCTCGCAACTCCATTATCGGGCAAAATTAGCACCATGCATCGAACTTCCCCTGCAGGTAAGCACGCACTGCAATCAAAATCCCAAAATAATCCCTCATCCTTTTAGCAAGGCTAAAGCAATTTATTAACATACGAAAAACACCGAGACAAAACGAGAATTAAAACAAATATTTACAAACAAAATAGAGGGTCAGTCACCGCCGCCATGGCAAATTAATGTACTCATGTCAGCGTCATTCGTGGGTGTTGAGGTCTTCACGAACGACCGCCACCACAATAGTGCTTGACACGCGTCCATTCACCATGAATTCTCGACCGATGTCTCTTCAGAATGTGATAGCGCCGTGGGTGCTACCTTGAGAATTGTGAAGGACCCGACCATCGTGATTTCACTTTCCGGGAATAGCTTCAACCTGAATTGAACAAGAACACTTGTCAACCCGGCAAGAACTCTCGCAAGATGTTGTTATCATGCCATCTCTTTGTCTTTCTCCTTGTACAGCCAGATTTTCATAGCAAACCAACGAATTCATCCATCTCACTCGCTTGCAACAAGCGGGCTTCTCCAAATGCCTTATGCTCAAAATTCAACTTTATCGCCTAATAGCTCGATGCTCAAGTTCCAGTGGAAGGTGACAAGCTTTCCCATAGACCAACCGACAGGGACATCCCTAACGGAGTTTTGAAAGTCGCTCAGAGGCCCATATCGCATCATCCAACAGATAGATCAATCCTTCCGCCTTGGGTTTACCACCTTCTAATATGCCTTTATCTCTATTGGAGAGTTCACTTGTCCATTGGTTTGGGGTGGTATGCCAGGAAATCTTGTGGCTAACATCAGACTTGCACTCATCGCCTGCTGACAAAATGTGTGCCCTCATCACTAATAATCGCGCGAGGCGCACTCAAACCTCGTGAAGATGTTCTTTGCAAGAACTTGATGACAACCTTCACGTTATTAGTGGGACTAGCCACGGCTTCTACCCATTCGATACATAATCAATCGCCACCGTGATGTAGAGGTTGCCAAACGAGGGCGGAACGGACCCATGAAATCGAGACCCCATACGCCAAAGAGCTCAATTTCCAAAATGAAATTCATTGGCATCTCATTCCGGAAGATATGTTCCCTAACCGCTTCGACATCTGTCTACATTTGTGCACGAAGGCATGAGCATCTTCGAACAGGGTGGCGTAAATAACCCGATCAGAATACTGCCGCCGCCCTTTGTCTCCGCAAAATGGCCGCCATAAGGAGTGGCATGACATCCTCTAGAATTGATTCCATCTCTTCATGTGGCACGCATCGTCTCATCAAACCATCGGCATGTTGTTTATACAAGAATGGTTCGTCCCAAAAGTAATGTCTCGACCGATAAAACCTTTTCCTTTGTTGAATGAGAGTTCGGGCCGCAGACTCCACATACCAGAAATTGACAAAGTCTCGCATACCACGGTGTACCATCGTGCCGCATGCTCATCAATTGTTCATCGTGAAGGCGTCCCGACTTGGGCATGCACTTCATCGCCTCGCAGTTGGTAATCGAGATAAATGATCGCCACTGATTCTCAAGACCTTCCTATCTCGATCTCCGATCAAATTCTTGTAGGAGCAAGATCCAACGAATCAACCGAGGCCAGCATCCTTCTGGCAACTAGGTATCCGATGGCCGCATGATCCGTGATACATAATCACCTTCGAACTCACGAGGTAGTTTCTAAACTTTTCAAGATGCGAAGACCACTACTAGCAGCCTCCTTCTCCGTAGTAGTGTAATTTATTTGAGCTTCCACCAAAGGTTTTGCTAGCATAATAGATGGAGTGGAAGATCTTCTTCGCTGACCGAGCCACGCCGCCATGCAAATAATTCACTCAAGGCCGCGACATCACCTAGAAAGGTAACGCCCGCCCGCCCAACGACACGTGAGCTGTCACTAGAGCTCGCTTCAAGACGCCAAACGCCTCCGATATTCCGAGGTGAATTGAAATGGCTATTTTTCTCCAACAAGGCGCATAAAGGCTTAGAAATTTTAGAGAAATCATTTATAAACCTTCAGAAACCCCCGTGATGCCCCAAGAAGTTTCGCACCCCTTTACAAGAAGTGGGGAGGTGGGAGTTTATCTATCACCCGATCTTTGCTCGTCCACTTCGATCCCTTCGATATGTGGTGGCCTAACACTATGCCCTCTTGTACCATAAAATGGCATTTTCCCAATTCAAGACCAAGTGCGTCGCCTCGCAGCCTCCAAGACCTTTCCCAAGTTACTCAAGCATACCCAAAAGTATCCCCAAAACCGAGAAGTCATCCATGAAGATCTCGATCGACTTTTCCACCATATCCGAAAATATGGCCATCATGCAACGTTGAACGTCGCAGGGCATTACAAAGTCCAAATGGCATTCTTCTAAAGGCAAACGTACTATAAGGACAGGTGAAAGTGGTTTTATGTTGATCCTCGTGCAATAGCGATCCGATGATAACCCGAGTACCCATCTAGGAAATGTAAGAACTCCTTTCCAAATGTAGTTTATCAAGCATTTGATCCATGAATGGCGAGGAAAATGGTCTTTCCTAGTAGCCATGTTCAATTTCCTATAATCCATACAAACACGCCACCCGTTATCACCCGAGTTGGAATCACCATCCCGATCATTAGAAATCACCGTGACTCCTCCTTTAGCACACACCGCACCGGCTCACCCAAGAACTATCCGAGATCGGATAAATGATTCCAAGATCCAGCCATTTAATAATTTCCTTCCTCAACACTTCTTTCATCGCTGGATTAAGGCATCACGGTGCTCTATGAAGTTGCCGCGCCATCTTCCATCAATATCTTGTGCATGCACAGAGAATGATCGATCCTTCGATGTCGGCAATCGACCATCCAATAGCTTTTTCAGATTTTCAAGCACTTGTAATAGATATTCCTCCTGTCGAGCTCAAGATTAGCGTAAATGATTATCGAAGAGTTTTTCCTTCGCCCGCATACACGTATTTCAAGTGGGTGGGCAAAGTTTTCGACTAAGCGCCGGAGGTCGCTCATCGGTTTCGATACCGACAGCCGATCCGCGAGCTCGAGTGACCCGAGCTCGGCTGATACGAGGTGGGACTTCGCCGATCTCTTGTTAGGAATTGCCGAGGTCGCTCCCTTTCGATTCTAACTCCATGAGGTCGGCAACTTCATTATCAACCGCCTTCGAACCGAGACGAGTGCTCCAAAGATCTTTTCCATGACGACCGCCTAATAAATGAATTACCGAGCATTCCTCCACTTCGTCGGGATACTTCATTACGTTGAAAACATTAAAGGTGACCTTCGATCATTCACCCTCATCGTGAGTTCGCTTTTTGGACATCAATCGTAGTTCTTCCTGCCAAAGCGAAAGGACGCCCCAAAATTATAGGCACCTCGTGATCCGCTTCGTAATCCGAATGATGAAGTGCGCAGAAAAATGAATGTATCCACTTTACTAGCACATCTTCAATTTTTCCTTCGGGACGAGCCATAGACCGATCTCGCTAGTTCAGTAGGTCACGCTAGGGCCAAGCTTCTCCTATTCCAAGCTTCCTAATATCGAGAGCGGCATTAAGTTTATACTGCCCTAGATCACATAGAGCTCGCCAACGCCGCGACCTCCAATTGAGCATGGAATTGTGAAACTCCCCGGATCTTTCAACTTGGGTGGAATCTTGCTTTTAACATAGTACTACCGCTTCCTCGCTAGTGCCACTGCTTCAACTCCCCTGCGCCTCTTCTTGTCGTCGATATCCTTCAGAACTTCACGAAGTTCGCATCTGCTCCAATGCCTCCACCAATGGAATATTTATGCAATTGTATCAAGACATCTAAAAATCTTCAAACCGAGTGTCTTGTCGCTTCTTTTTCAACCTTTCGGGAAAGGTGGTGGTGGTCGATATACCACCTCATCCATCGACTTTGACCGAGGATTCACTTTGCAGCACCCCGGCATCACACTGCTGTTTCGGTGCTTCCACTTCCCACCGACTTGCTTTTAGTGTTCGAGGACCCGCCTCTCTTCTTGGTTCACCTACTCGGTTTCTGATCTTCTTTCCACTCGCAGAGTGACAGCCTCGACATGTTCTTTATCCTTCCGAGGGTTCTCCGTGTCACTCGCGACACAAGAGGTCGATTTCACCGGTGGCTAATTGTCCGATCCGAACTTCTAAATTCGTGATCAAGTGGGGACCGCCTCGATTACCGTGATCCGCTCGCCATGTACCTTCATCAAGGTTTCAATAGACTTGGGCCGTGGGGCGGCTTGTTGTCGCTCGTTGGAAATTTTGTGGATATGTGGTTTTCAAATTTCCACCACCACTTGTTCCGCATCCTTGTCCTCCTAAGAGAAATTAGGTGTGTTCCACCGGATTATATGATTGTGAGTAAGGATTATTCCTTTGGCCGCTCGTTTCCCATGTAACATAATCAAGCCGGGTTTGATGGACAACTCTCAAACGTGAGTCCTTCCCCACAATACACACACGACACCTCATTTACTTGCATCGGGTGCGACCATCGAGCACTCGTAATTTGCACAAATGGATTAGGTACTTGCAATCCCTTTAACATGTTACTCATGGATGCTACCGGGTTGTTAATGCCGCCGTGGCATCAACCTCCAAAACACCAATGACCGATTTCTTTCCTATCGAGCACGAGAATTTGACCATTGGCAATTGTTATCGCAATTTTTCCAAAATCTCATATGCTTCATTATAGGATTTAGAGAGAATAGCCCCGCTTGCGAGGCATCAAGCACCAAACGTGTTAACGATTTAGACCATTGTAGAAGGTCTCCATTGAATGTAGTATGGAATGCCGTGATGAGGGCATTTCCGTAGCATTTTTTATATCGCCCCAAGCCTCGCACACCGACTCGTCATTCTCGCTGAAATGACATGATGTCATTCCGAATCTTGCGCTCTTTGTGGCTGGAAGTACTTCATCAAAAAATTCACGAGCTCGCTCCATGAGGTAATAGAGTTTGACGGAGACCGCTCAGCCATGCTTTTGCACGATCTCGTAGCGAAAAAGGGAATAGCCAAGTCTCGCCGCTTCGGCCGAATACCGGTAACTTAAATGAGTCACGACCTCCGTGAACGATAGAAGGTGGAGATGTGGATCCTATGTGGCTTGCCCACCGAATCGCCCCCATCGTTTGGAGTATCTCGAACATAACCGGTTTATGTTCGAACTCGGTTCGCTTGCACCTCGGCCCAGTTATTCCCGGATTCAACTCATTAAATGGGGTTGCGAGTCGCAGATACCCTTTCCGGCCATCGGCGATGACTATGGCATTTCTCCATTATTTGCATCACCGCCTTGTGCGCCATTTTGGCTTTCGCTCTACGGACGTTCTAACGCCGCCTTCCTCGACGGAAGGTGCGCTCAATATCCGGATCTAGCGGGTACAATACCGCGCGGTTTTGGCGATAAACCACACCAAAGATCACCGATTCACGCAGAAGAAAATAGCGAGTTAACCACTAATACTAAATAAACACAAAACCGAAATATCAACGTGATCTTTAATGGCGTTGCCAACAACGCGCCAAAACTTGTTGTGTGTATTCTAGAGATATACTATTCTACGCAAGTGCACGAATCAACAAGTAATATACTAAGTATTCGAGATCGAATCCACAGGAACGCAATTTTAAACCACGCTTAATACAATTTGTTTGTGAAATGAGAGAAAACAATTAAAGAGAACTTTACATCGAGCCGGGTGGAATTTTAGACAAGAACGATTAACAAACAGATATCGTGAGGGAAAATAGACTTGATCACTGATTCCACCCATGCCTGCATCGCCATGCTTCAACATTATCTTGCCTCGTTATTATGACATGAAATCTTCCAACTATTAGTATTTTTCCAAATCTAAGATTATACCTCTAAGCTCGCCAATATATTCCTATACCAAGTGCTTTTAAGATTATCTCTATCGCTCCATTCACTTATGTCACGCAAGGCAAACACATATTCCTATGCTATTCACACACATAATATTTAAATCATGTTCTTGGCCACTTTCTTGTTTTCCACTCTATGAGAGCTTCCCTAAATCATAGAGCTAAGATCTCACCCATGGTGATCAATCACAAGCAAGATAAATAAACACCAAGAAACGATAATAACTCGACAAGATAAGCGTAAAACGGGCTCGTCACACGAGCATGGGTTTCATCAAAAGATCAAGTCATACGAATTTAGCTCATAGCGAGCTATGCAACAAAGATTCAAAACACAAATGCCATAGAAAATAAAAAGGAATAGGAGATTCAAAGTTAACACTGTCGCCGAATCGCTGCAGGCTCCTCCTCGATCGCCGCCTTCCGATAGCTTTTCTCCAAGGCGCTGCCCTCGATTTCCTTCCAGACATCGAATGATGAATAATAATTCTCCGATTGTCGCCTCCCTTTAATAACCAATTCGACACTTTTTAGTGCGTAAAAGGCACCGCAAGCCCTTCATCCATTGATCCTCTTTTCCGCTGGCTCGTAAACGCGCATCCTTTATGCGCCGTGGCCACCGCCACGTGGTCGTGGTCCCGCAAAACTCTTCTTCGCTTTTATAAGCGGCTCATCATCGCCGACACGAGCCCTCTACTCGGTTTGCTGTGCACGAGCTCGCCTTTCCGAGGAAGATCTCGCCCCGAACTCATAAGTCCGACCACACGAGTCCGACCGCCACGAGCATCGCCCCGAGGTCGCCTTCATACTTGTGAACTTTTCAATCTTTGATCTCGGATGGGTGCGAGCTCGGCTCATTCTCTTCTCCTGAGTTCGGTTTCACTCACGAGCTCGGCGATCTTGAGCTCGGCAGCCTTAAGCTCGGCAGCCTTGAGCTCGGAAATCTTGAGCTCCAAGTCTTGAGCTCGGATTTCACTTTTCCCGAGCGCTGACTTCGCCTTTCAAGCTCGACTGCCCCCGCATTTCTTCAAGATTATTCGCTCACCCTCCTCGACATCAAGTCAAGCTCACTCATGAAGTTAGGCCTTGTCTGTGCGCTCAACCCGGAGCTCGACTTGACTCGCCGGACTTTGGCGGACTTCGCCTCGTCTTCACCGCCGCTCTTCCCGCAACATGCCATGATTATTTAAATAACACTTAAAAGCAATTAAAAACCTTTGATTTCATCCGACTCAATCCTTCACACAAACACACGCAAACATAACAAAACATACAAAGATAACATCGAAATAAACAAATGTAACCTGTTCACTCAAGGATTTTGTCATCAAAAAGGTCATATAATAACTCTTTTATAAGAGTTATCACAAAACCTGGACATAACTATGTTATTCCAAAGTTAATGGTTTAACTATTTCGTTTACAGTGAAACTACTTAGGTCCAATGTCCCATATATCTAAGTTGTGCTTATTTTTATATCTTTGCGCTTAGACGAGTGCTAACTATCTTTATATCTGTTCTTTAATATAAAGACACACTCAACTCAACCTTAGTTGGAAAAGTCGTTCTAATCAAGACTAAGATAAGGACCGAAGTTAGAACAAAAGCATGTTAGTAAACAGAAAGGTATAGTTAACTGAAAACATAGACCGTAAGTAACCCTAAGGTGAATTAGGTGAAAGCAAAATGTGAGAGATCCTGATCTTATAATCCAAGGACGAACAATCTCTAGTACGTGAGATCTGAAGTCACTTCTCTTATAAGTATAAAACAAGAAGTTCCTAAGATTGATTTGAATTTATCTTTTTATCAAGTTTGTGGATGTAGGAGGGGTTTCTCCAAACCACATTAAATCATTGTGTTGTTTAACTGCTTTGTTATTTTATGTTATGCTTGGCATAATTAGAAAACAACACTTAGTGAACATAGCCCAATCTACTATTTCACTTTCTATCTGACAACCGCATATATCTGAACTTATGCTTTGTGTTTCTCAAGTCCTTCATAGTCTGTCCAACGAGTTTCTCTTTATGTTCCACCACATTCGACACATATATTGAGCCTCAAAAAACTGATACATTGACTGATAGCTCTTATCTTCAAGAGGATTAAATACTGACCCATTCACTTTTTCGTTAAGACAGTGAAGACTGAAAAAGTTTACAGTCAGGTGTATTCACTTGCCCTCTCTATACTCCTAATACCTCATTCAAGAGACTTCACATTCAAGGTAAGTGTTCTTATAATTTTCATGATACGAAAATTATATTTTAATCTATCCATAGATATAAAGAGAAATGTGAAAATGGATTGTCATACTAATTGTATGGACGTATTTTAGATAAATTGTTTGCACTTTTGGATATCCATACTACATATGGAAACTGTTTAGTCCCGTGTTATGTGTTTTTCTCGCTTCTTCTTCGCGATCCTTTTCCCCGTTTCTGTGGTGTTTCGTGCTGTGTGGAGCTTATTTCTCTTCTTTTGTGTTTTCTTAGGGAAACTCGAGAAGGGGTCTTGGTCGCGGAAAGTGAGTGAAAATAGTGCGTTTTGGCACGTTGTAGTGATGTTGGGGTCGAAGGACGACCGCACCGGCGCACACACGCCGCTTCTTCCGACCGAGCGCCGAGAAAGGCGAACACCAGGCGCACTCACGCGCCTCTATTCTCGACCCGAGCCGAGCTCACGCACCGGCCGGCTGCGCCGGCGCCTTTATGCAGGCATCTTTAAAACTTGTCTTTTAGGTTTTTGAGGCGGCTTTGACTAGGAGAACTACCGATTTAATTTTAGACTCCTTTCGCTTTTAGCAAAAACTTTAGCGACTTTCATGTGATTTACTTTTGGGATTACGAACATCGCTCTTTTGATTGTTGTTGATTTTCTCCTGCTAATTCAAGTTCTCCGCTCTCTTTGATTTGGTATTTTCTTCCTTGCAATTTATTTATGTTCTTGGTGAGTTTATAATTCGCTCCATTAATTCTCTGCTTAATTAGATTAATCTTTGCAACTTTGATTTTTCATAATCATGTTAAGGGTTAATTCGCATAGTTCCACATCTTTCATCTTTAGTGTTGATTTTTGCCTAGGTAATTTAATTGCTTCCTTTATTTTCGCTTAGTTTCTCGTAGAGTAATTTCACCCTACCTTTTCTCCCATTAGTTTAGATTTATTTCTTTTTGTTCGCAACGCTAGTAAAGCGCTGTTTAGCCTTCCTTGAGAATACGACTAGGGTCAACCTATCGAGCTACAATCGATCTCGTCCTATTACGAGAACCTAATACACTTTTAGGTAGAACAAATTTTGGCGCCGTTGCCGGGGAAGGCTTTAGGCATTTATTTTCATTGTGTTTTTCTTTTCTGTTTTCTTTATCTGCTTGGTTACTTTTGTTCCTCAAGGTGCGTTGATCTTTTTGGTTGAGTGTTGTGCATGCTAGGTCGTCGAAGTGTGAAACAGACTTAACGCCTTCATTGATAACATCAACCGAGAAAGGAGATTTTTGCCGCAGAGGGGCGAGCCAAGTTTAGTGATCGCTCACTCTTTAGTTGCTTTTGAAGAGAAGCTAGTTATCATGGGCGACCAACCTCCTCGCGAAGACCTTGGGAGACTTCACAAAGTCAGTCCGTGGAGCAACTATCAGAATTGTCCCGCTCACGAGGCCGTGAATTATGAATCAAGCATAACTTTACGAACCAATTGTCCTCGCTCTATGGGCTACCTAATGAAGATGCCCTGGTTTTTATCAGAGAATACAGTACCGTGGTTCAGACTTTCCCTCTACATAGATTGGAGGAAGAGCACTTGATGCTTAAGTGTTTTCCCTACACACTTAAGGACAAAGCCAAGTCCTCGTATTTGTCCCTACCAGCCGGAACTATCAAGGAGTGGAGTGAAACGAGTATAAAATTCTCGCCAAATACTACCCGAACCACAAGACACGTGATATTCGTACGTGATCATGAGATTCGCCAAGACGTGGGCGAGCCATTCCACGAAGCGTGGGATAGATTTAAAGATCTTCTGCAACAATTCCCTCACCATCAAATTATCCCTGAAGTTCTCGCCCAATATTTCTATGACGGGTTGGAGACGACCTTTAAATTTATGGTCGAGACTCGAGCAGGAGGGGATGTCACCACCAGCACTTCTGACAAAATGAATGCTATTTTTGAGGCGATAGCAGCGAGTTCGCAGCGAACTTCTTCACGCACAAGACGAGTGGACACCAAAGTTATCACTCAACACTCTGATCTGACCAAGCAGATGGCTACAATGATGAAAGAGCTGCAAGAATTGAAGATGAATAAATCAGCAACTCCTAAAATAGAAGAGCCAGAGCGAGAGCCAGAATTCTGTGATATTTGTGGTGAAGTAGGCCACGGTCCCGATAATTGCCATAGAATGGCAGAGATCGGTTACGAGGGAGGGGCTGAAGTTTATGATGCTCAAGGATTTCCATCCCACCTCCCGCCCAAAGAACAATCATTTGGGGAGAACCGCCACACAAGGATGGAGAGGATGTAATCATGGGTGGATCTAGTCGTAATATGCAGATCGACGCCTCACAGACAATTCTTTCCTCAAGAACAACAAGATTCTCAAGACGAAGAACAACAGCTCTATCACCTCAAGAATTGCACTACCAAAATCAGCAGCACGTAATCAAGATTCCGCAGCCATCCTATCCTCCGCAGAAGCAGAGATCGCACCGCAAAGAATAGCTTCCACGACATGTCGCACAACCACGAGGTCATCTTTGAGGATAGCATGAGTGCCTTCATGCAAGAGAGTAAGTCGGCTAGTGAGGCTCGTGACGCAACCATTCTTCGCCCCGAGGGATCCGTTGGGCAACTGTCCGATGCCGTGAGTTGGATGCAACAACTGCAGCAGACGGGAAGATCCCGAGTCAACCACAACAGCCACATCAAGCTCAAGTCGTGACAAGGTCGCAGATGGGAAGATCATGACAACAAGGTGAGAAACCCCTATGAGATTGTGGATCCACCCATTGTGGAAAAAGAGAAGAGGGTTGAGGAAGAAAAGGTAGACCCGGAGGTCAAGTTGCACAAGGCTACGAATCCTTACAAGCCCCCAAGACTTTTTCGAGCCGCTGAGAAACGAGAAGGGATCATCAGCTTTGATTTTTACAAGATGTTGTCTAAGGTGAATACGAATTTACCTCTTTCGACGTGATCGATATGTTCGCTATGTCAAGTTCTTCAAAGAATCAAGGCCAAGAAGAGAAAGTTTGTTGACAACGAACCCGTCATGGTATCCGAGGTGGCGAATTCCATCATGCAGCAGCCTCTTCCACCCAAGCAACGAGATCCATGTAGCTTTGTTATCAATATTGCTTTGGGTAATGGAAAAGAGGCCACATGTATGTTAGATTTGGGAGCAGGAATTAATCTTATGCCCTATTCTATTTTCAAGCAATTGGAATTAGGAGATTTAAAACCCACTCGCATGTGTTTGCAACTAGCTAATCGTTCTGTGCGTTACCCTAAGGGCGTAGTAGAGGATATTCTAGTGCGTGTGGGTGGGTTGATTGTGCTTGTGGATTTTGTTGTTCTTGAGATAGGAGATGTGCATGAGAATGGTAGAGAGCACACTTTGTTATTAGGTAGGCCCTTTATGGCTTAATGTACTAACACTTTGATTGATGTCTAGAATGGAAATATAAAGATGTCCGTCCTAGGTGAATCAAGTGTCTTCTCTCAGGCACAATAGCAAGGCTATGCTATCTCGCGAATGCAATTGATAATTGCTCTTATGTTGATAATATTGATGCTTTCGCGTAGATTTCTTTTGTGCGTGATCATTTTGTCAAGAAGTTTATGAGGGGTCAGGCACTGAGGAACGGCTCAGTTGGAGGTCGATTTTGCGAGGCCGACCCAAGGAGAGGAAGAGACGGCACAAAAGGGAGCCGATCAAAAGCTAGAATCGAAGCGAGCTCCCTAAGAACTTCAAGTATATCTTTCTAGAGGACGAAGAATGAGCCCGTGATCATTTCTCACGAGCTCACTTGATTCTCAAAGAAGTCGAACTAGTCGTCGTCCTCAAGAAGTACAAGCTTGTTTTTGACGGAGTTTCGCGATATCGAGGATCACCCCGCCACGCACGCATAAAATCCACCTGAAAGGGGCACAACCTAAGAGAGATGGGCAGAGAAGACTTAACCCAAGACTCATGGAGGTAGTGAAGAAAGAGATTTACAAGTCGGGTCAATGAATTATCTACCCAATTGCCGATAGTGAGTGGGTGAGTCATGTTCATGTCGCGTCAAGAAAGGAGGAATTATGAGTCCTCAATGAGAAGAAAGAGTTGGTGCCGACTAGACTGTCACCGGGTGGAGGATGTGCATCGACTATAGAAAGTTGAATGCTTCAACCAAGAAGGACCATTTTCCTTCCATTCATCAATCGACGCGGACCGACTCTCGTAATGATTTTTATCATTGATGGTTTGTCGATACTACCAGATTGCGATAGATCCAGCGACCAAGCCAAGATCGCTTTCACAAGCCCTTTCGGACGTATGCCAAGAGAATGTTATTCGGACTGCAATGCACTAGGTACCTTTCAGAGATGTATGATGTCCATTTTCTCAAACATGATTGGTGATTTTTAGAGATTTTCATGGATGATTTCTCTATTTTTGGTTCATCTTTCCATGACTGCCAAATGAAAATTGAACGTGTGCTTAGTCGTTGTGAGGAAAGTAATCTCACCCTTAGTTGGGAGAAGAGTCACTTTATGGTCCGCAGTGGGATAGTGTTGGGTCATATTGTGTCTGGACGAGGGATAGAGGTTGATAGGGCAAAGGTGGAGGTTATTGAAAAATTACCCCCACCGAGTGATGTTAAGGGAATCGGGGTTTCCTAGGACACGCCAGGTTTTACCGGCGCTTCATTAAAGATTTTTCCAAAATCGACCAACCCTTTGTCATTTGCTTGCTCAAGATGCCCCCTTTAACTTTGACCTTGAGTGCTTATCCGCTTTTAATACCTTGAAGGATAAGTTGAGTACTGCACCTGTTGTTATTGGTCTAAATTGGTCTCTGCCTTTTGAGATTATATGTGATGCTTCTAATTATGCTGTAGGTGTTGTCTTGGGGAAACGTGTGGATAAAATGCTACGTGTGATTTACTATGCTAGTTTAACTCTTAATCCTGCACAAATTAATTACACCACTACTGAGAAAGAAATGCTAGCTGTGATTTTTGCTCTTGACAAATTTCGTGCTTATATCATTGGTTCTAGAGTAATAATTCACAGTGATCATGCGGCTTTACGGTATTTGTTGACCAAACCTCAGACCAAACCCAGACTTATTCGGTGGGTGCTTCTGTTGCAAGAATTTGATATTGAAATTCGAGATAGGAAGGGCAGTGAGAATTCTGTTGCTGACCATCTGTCTCGTCTAGATCATTTGCCCCTCACTTTGGACCCCAATGCCATACCTGATATTTTCCCTTTTGAGCATGCATATAGTGTCTCCTCTGTGCCTTGGTTTGCTGATATTGTGAATTATTTGGCTTGTGGAGAATTGAGACCTGATCTTACTTCCCAAGAACGGAAGCGTTTCCTCTCTATGTGCAGGCAATACTTTTGGGAAGATCCTTACCTTTTCAAGCTGGGGAAGGATGAAGTGATTAGACGATGTGTGCCCAATGAGGAGCACACCAAGGTCTTGGATATGTGCCATCAGGCTCTTTGTGGTGGACAAAAGACTGCTCACAAAGTACTCCAATCTGGTTTGTTTTGGCCTACTCTGTTTAAAGATGCACATTCATTTTATCAGTCTTGTGATAGGTGCCAAAGGGTAGGCTCAATTGGGCGTAGGAATGAAATGCCACTCAATAATGTACTTGTTGTAGAAATTTTTGATGTATGGGAATAGACTTTATGGGACCTTTCCGCCATCGATGGGGTATGAATATATTTTACTTGCATCGATTACGTATCCAAGTGGGTCGAGGCTATCCCCACCGGGACATGTGATTCTAATGTGGTACTCAAGTTTGTGCAGACAACATATTGTGTCGGTTTGGTTTCCTCGAGCTATCATCGGTGATGGGGAAAGCACTTTGCAACAAGTTATTCGAGAAGCTCATGAAGAAGAATGGTATAACGCACAAAGTTACCACCCCATATCATCCTCAAACATCGGGGCAAGTCGAGACAAGTAACCGACAAATTAAAGGAATTTTGAAGAAAGCGGTGCAGCCCTCACGCAAGGATTGGTCGACAAATTGAATGATGCGTTGTGGGCATACCGTACTGCCTACAAAGGCATTATAGGGATGAGCCCATATCGTCTGGTGTTCGGGAAAGCGTTTCATTTACCCGTGGAGATTGAGCATAAGGCATATTGGGCCATCAAAGCCACCAACCTCGACCTTGACAAGGCCTCTGAGCATCGGCTCCTCCAAATGTCTGAGTTGGAGGAATTGAGGAATGAGGCGTATGACAACGCCAAAATCTACAAGGATAAAGTGAAGAGGCTTCATGACCGTCGTATTGTACACAAAGAACTCAAGCCCGGTATGAGAGTTTTACTTTTTAATTCTCGATTGAAACTATTTCCCGGGAAGCTCAAGTCTCGTTGGAGCGGGCCATTCATCATCAAGGAAGTGAAGCCGTACGGGTCTGTGGAGCTCACTAGAGAAGAGGGGGGTGAGTCGTTCTTAGTAAATGGCCACCAGGTGAAACCGTACTTTGAGGGAGAACTTATTAATCATACCATTGAGTCCATCCCTGTTGAGGAGCCACCTACACCTTGATCATGTTTTGCCGTCAAGCTAACGACGTTAAATAAGCGCTTCGTGGGAGGCAACCCACACGCTGGTTTCGTTTCTTCCCCACTTTGCCCTTTTTATTTTTGTTTTCTTTTCTTTATTTTTGTCTGGTTGGGCGTTGTTTCTCTTTTGTTTTTGCAGGTGTTTCCGTTCTAAAAAAAAAACGGGGGAGCTGATTTCGCCAGTTGCACCGGCGCGCTTCCACCGCTCTGAACCCATGGCGTGCTCGAGAGCACGGCGCACCAAACAGCGGTCTGCGCACCTATCCAGCGGCGTGCTCGTGAGGTCCCAGCATCGGCGCGCTATTCGCGTGTTTTCCAAAGGCGCGCTCAACGCACCGGAGCGCATCATGCGCACACATCCATCGGCGCGCTCGTGAAGGCCCAGCACCGGAGCGCTAGCCACACCGGCGCGCTATTGTTTTTTTTAAAAAGGGGAGAGTCCGCCTCCACCAAACCCTCATTCCCCAAATTGAGACAACCGCCAATGCACGCTCTCCACCTCCTCACAATCCGAGTAATTTTTCCCCCCAACAGGGCAGTACTGTTCTCCTTTCCTTTAGTTTTTGCATCTTTAGCACTGAGGACGGTGCCCTGTTTTTCTATGTGGGAGGGGCGGTGCGTTTTGGTGGTTGTGGGAGTTTTGGGTTTTGTTTATGCTTGGTGGCTCTTTTGGGATATCTTTACTCGTTGCCTTGATGCTTGGTTATTCTTGTTTTGTGTGTTTTTAGTCCCTTGTGTTAATTCGGTTGCCTAACGTCGAATTTCTTGTATGCACATCATTGTTCTCAAAAGCCTTGTTGTTGAAATTGCAATGTGTATGTATATTTGGGAACTGTGGTTATCATTGTCCGGCTAAAGCTAGGGATAGTGTTAACATTGTGGTATCTCAAGTGCTTCCTCCGTTGAAATTAGATCTCCAAAAAAAAAACCAAGTGATAAAGGAATAAACATGGGTATGTTGATGTGGATCTGGATGGCGGGACTCTGCTCCGCTTCCCCTAAAAGGGGGAATGAGCATGGGAAAACACATTAGGGTACTCATTTCACCGAGGTAATATTCCTAATGACGAATGTCGCAATATCCTGTCTCGTATTTTGTTGCTGTGAGCTAGCCGATTAGGGGTACCATTTTAGTTGATTCATTCCTAGTGGAGAGTTGGGTTTGATTTATTACGTTTTCCTCGTATACATGCATATCGCAATTTGGAACTTGTCTTTTGGTTAATGACTTGTGTACATGATTTATTGATGTGAACTACTCTTTTCACCTTGGGAGGACATTACACATTCTTCGTTGAATATCAAGTGTCTTTGCTCGAGGACAAGCAATGGTTTTAGTGTGGGGGAGTTGTTTAGTCCCGTGTTATGTGTTTTTCTCGCTTCTTCTTCGCGATCTTTTTCCCCGTTTCTATGGTGTTTCCATGCTGTGTGGAGTTTATTACTCTTCTTTTATGTTTTCTTAGGAAAACTCGAGAAGGGGTCTTGGTCACGGAAAGTGAGTGAAAATAGTGCGTTTTGGCACGTTGTAGTGATGTTGGAGGTCGAAGGGACGCGTCGCGCGCTCACAGTAGCGCTCTTGACGACAGAACGCTGAGAAAGGCGAACACCGCGCACTCACAAGCGCTATTCTCGACGGAGCGCTCGAGCTCGATCTGCCGGCGTTGGCTGCGCCGGCGCTTCGATGGCATCTTTAAAACCTGTCTTTTTAGGTTTTTGGAGGCGGCTTTTGGACGAGGAGAACTGCTCTCTGACGAATTTTTAGACTCCCTTTTCAGTTTTTAGCAAAAAACTTTAGCAGCTTTCATGTGATTTACTTTTGGGATTACGAACATCGCTCTTTTGATTGTTGTTGGATTTCTCCGCCGTTAATTCAAGTTCTTCGTTCTCTCTTTGATTTGGTATTTTTTTCCTTTGCAATTTATTTATGTTCTTGGTGAGTTTATAATTTCGTCTCCATTAATTCTCTGTTTAATTAGATTAATCTTTGCAACTTTGATTTTTCATAATCATGTTAAGGGTTAATTCGCATAGTTCCACATCTTTCATCTTTAGTGTTGATTTTTGCCTAGGTAATTTAATTGCTTCCTTTATTTTTGCTTAGTTTCTCGTAGAGTAATTTCACCCTACCTTTTCTCCCATTATTTTAGATTTATTGCTTTTGTTCGCAACGCTAGTAAAGCCCTGTTTAGCCTTCCTTGAGAATACGACTAGGGTCAACCTACCGAGCTACAATCGATCTCGTCCTATTGCGAGAACCTAATACACTTTTAGGTTGAATAGAAACACTTCATCATTTGAAAAAAAAAAATCATTTTATAATTCTAAGAAACTTGTGTTGGAAAACTGCATATAGTACAGTTCTAAACTTGTTAAGCGTAGCCAATTACAATTTAAAACAAATATAGAAGGAGATTAACTAACAAATGAACTAAAACTGAATCGAAATACAAATCTAAACTAGAACCATAAAAAAATCGAGTCAATGAGGCTTCTATCCGCAAGACTAAATTCACCCCGGTAGTGCTCATGGATCTGGCATATCATCCCCAAAGATGAAACGACGTACATCTTGTTGGTGACAGCAGTGTGAACTGGCGAGCTCTGATAAACTGAAACGAGACGGGGACAAAGCTTGAACACGAACTATGTGGGCACAAATTACTATGAGTGTGTTGGAATGCAATATTCGGTAGGTGCCTAATGCAGGGAAGATATGTCCTATTTATAGGCGTCGTCCCCGTATATGGAGCCTATTGGAGTCAAAACCTACAGTAATGTCGAATGTTATAGAGTTATATTCTTCATTTACTATAGGAGGGTTACAACGTGGTTTCTGAGGACAGGACAGGTGTTACTCCCATATTTCTCATTGAGCCATCATATCAAGACGTTACCGACAGCTACGACATATCTAGCTAACACACTTGTCCAGATTCGTTGGGACATACCTGAACGTCTCCCTTGTGCATAGCAGACCCAATGGATTGCGCCATATGAGTTGGCCTCAGACAAACTCTACCTTTGGGCTCGATAAATCGACGATCCAAAAGGTGAGTACGTCGGGCCCAAACTAGGCCCACGAACAAGTCAACAAACATGCCCAAAGAATAGCCCAAAGACCACTCAAAAATCAATTGCCAAGATCCAAGACTACATACTTAGACAACGGACCACGGACCCGGAGCCGTGATCGGGCGACGGGCACTTGGCACTGGGCGATGGACACCAAACGCACGACAACGGTGATGACATAGCGTGCATGGGCTTTCCAGCTCATCATTTGTGCACGTAATTATACTAAGTATGGAAGACCCCACTTATATACCATTAATCAATGTGGGATATCATTAAAGAATCTATATTTATCCGCTTAATCAAATAACTCCATGTTTAAGTGACAAAATATTATTCACTATTTCTCACTCATCGAAAATCGGATTTGAGAATGTGAATATACTACAATCATCTACTCGAAACATAGATCAATCTTATGTCATTTAATTTCACAAAATTAAGCATCATGTCACTTAAAATATTGGTGAAAGTATCTTTTTGGTAACTTGATCGATTTCCAACAATCCCTCACATAAGTGGAAATAGCTAATTGCATGTGTATAGACACAACTCAATCCTCAAGAGACGTTAAAGAATTTGGACATGTGATTTGTGGCCTTGGACCTTCCATAGTCAGTACCATCGAGTACACAAGTCGATTAGTGGATACGATGCCTTGAACTATTCTCTCGCAACGTGCACTAAGACAATTGTATTAATACTTTAACATCTCAACATTATCCTTTCTCACGTTTGATTATATTTTGGCCATGTACATCCACTTTGGATTCATAAGTGCTTCTTTTGAAGTGGCCCTACTTCGCACTTATTTAGGTGATTCTTTACCGAGTATATTGATATACTCAACCCCCTCAAAGTATTTAGGAATCATTAAGGGTAGAAGATTCAACCTTACCACTATGCAAGTTTCAACATTCATGTGCTTTCTAGGGAATAAACTAACTTGACTGTTGTTGGATTTGTATAACTGGAAGCGGTTTTGGTTGAGCTTGTATACAATGTTTCCTGTTACCACTATTACAATCTCATATCTGAATTGTTTACTTGATTACATATGTATGTCCCTTTATCTCATATATAAGTTAGATCATATAGTGTGTTGTAGATCACAGAAGTCTGTATGATTGGTTAAGCTTAATGAGATATAAAAAGTGTCATGGTGAGACAACTTGAGGACGAGTTGTCGGTATAGCTTGCGGTATAGATAAGAAGTGACTTGACTTGGTTGCTTGTCTTTGATGTACGTCTCGACGTATTGATGGATCACAAGTGATATGAGTTCTTCTATCGACCGTCGTGAAGAACCTAGATCTCGGTGACTTTACGTTGATCTAAACCTCGATAAGGTATTAGGTGAGTATGAGTTCTCGACCATCACTTTGACTTGCTATGGGTGAGGTTACATGAGTTAACCCAAGATTCTCTCGCATCTTGGGTGGTGGCGATCTTGTATGTCATGCTAGTTACCCGTGTCGAGTCACCGTATCCGTTTAGGATGATGGCGCCCCTTAAGGAGCTCAAAGGTTTATTGTACTAAACCCCGCAGTTGAGTTATCTCAAGTACAATAATAAGGTTGAGTGGTACTACTTAAGGAATTAAAGATATTACTTATTTTAAGCGATCACGTCAGTAAATAATTAATGGACGACGATATCTTAAATACGGGATTCGTGAAGTCTAAGTGCAAGCTCGATTCAACGAAAATAAAGGGTAAGTCAACATTTATTCTCTAGTGGCATGAATAAATGTTTATAATTTTATGTTCGGGTGAACATAAGATAATTAATTTATTTGAGGCTCATCTTTATTCCTTGCATTTGATCTCTGGGCTGGCCCATCCAAGCCTGGAGCTTAGTGAAAATCGTCCACTTCCCTTTAGAGTCCTACTGGGACTCTGTCTTGATCATCTCTATCTTAAGTGATATTATTATATTTATTAGGTATGCATAAATTCTATCTTGATAGGATTTAGGATTGCATTATAAATATAAGGTGAGAGAAAATCAAACCATAATCCAAGAGTAATATTTTTGAGAATTACTATTCCTAAATAGTGAGAATTTTCGAAAATCTTGAGAGAATGAAGAAGACGTTTTTCTATAGCATTCTCCATAGATTGTCCTCACTCGGCATTGGAGTTTAGGCAATCGTGACACAGTCCAGAAGATCAAAGCACGAGTCTTGATCCAATCCTTGCCTGGCAAATTCGCAGGTAAACACAAGAAAACACCAACGTGGTGCAATTAATTATATAGGTGCATGCTAGGTATATAATCAATGTATGGTGAATTAAACATCCAAGATAGATCCTCGGGAGAGGGTTAAAATCATATTTCCCTACAACTGTTACATATGAACCCTCAAAGCTTAGTTCTCTCATGGAACCAAGTTCTTTGAATATCCAGTAATCATGGTTGGGTTAACACTATGATTGTCCTAAAGATGTGGATTTTAAACATATTCCCTCTAGCAACTTAATCACTTGATATCAATTCAACTCTTTGGTTAATGGATTCGTAAGATTATCTATTGACTTGACATAGTCAACTGAGATAATTCCACTTGAGATCAAATGACTCACGGTATTATATCACTGATGTATATGTCGAGACTTACCATTATACAAGTTATTTTTTCCCTTCCAATAGCTGTTTGGCTATCGTAGTGAATCAACATCGGAGGCACGGGCTTAGACCAACATGGAATATCTTCTAAAAAATTATACGAAGTCATTTGGCTTCCTCACCAGCTTCTCCAAAGTTATAAATTTCGATTCCATGGTAGACCGAGCTATACACGTATGTTTCATGGATTTTCATGAAATAGCTCCACCCCCAATAGTGAACACATACTACTTGTAGAAAGCTTGGTTGTCTTACACCTGTAAGCAAGAAGTTAGACCGACTGCACCCGTTAGCAATCAGAGATTTTCTAGCATCAGCAAACGTAGGAGGAATGCCAAGTTAGGCGAGATATAGAAAATATTAAAGTCTGTTCTAGGTTTATATCTTGCACCCGTAAACAAGATCAAATCTCAGTTAGTGGATTGACTGTGTTATCAGTCCGTGGATGTAGAAGTCGATCTCTTCGAACCACATAAAAATTAAGTGTTCTTTACTTTTAGTATCGTATTTACATTGTATTTTACTGAACTGAACATCACCAACACACAACACAACATAGTTTTTAATTAATACTCTATCAGTATCAGTTCGATACTCGACTAACCAATATTTAACTAAGTATTTTCTACCAACTTGTGTTTTCAATAAAGGCAAAATATAATCACCACATTCTATAAGCACATAAGTTATCAGTTCAACTGAGCAACTATCTCAGCAGTAGTAGGTTTGCCAACTGATATCACTCTGAGCAAGACTCCCCTAAATTGAACTTATCAGTGATCGACACGATCTTGAACTAACTTCGATTAGCGGCGATTCTTGATAAAGTAGAAGGTTCAATCTTGTAAATTGAAAAGTATTAATTTATCTTAACTAGGTGTATTTCTCCTCCCTCTCCCCCTTCCCCTCCCCCTCTTTCCCAATAGACCACTACGAACCTCCAATGACTATCATTAAATTAGAGTAAATGATGATTAAATAATTAATCCAATTTAAAATGATAAATTATCATTCAAATGAATGATTAGAACATGAGTCGAATAATCTATCACAAGATCAATCATTCAAACAAAACATATAATAAAAAAATATTTTATCAATCAAACATTATCGATTAAATCAAACACCCTTTAAAGTATTTTATCTTGAGTGACCACCTACAGAAAAACTAGAGAATATAGATTAAATTGAACCAAAAGTCGATGAACATTTATAAGTCAAAATCAGTTGACCCTTGGGTGGAAAATTTGTTTTGTTGAAAGTCGCTTAAGAGAATTAGAAGAAGTTGTAATAACTAAAATTCATTTGTGCTATCTAACCAACTCATTAACATAGACGAATCAAGTTGAACTTGATATTATTCTATTTGTTAGGCTCACCCAATTTTTTAATTATTATATTTGTGGATAGGGATGTCAATCGAGTCAATTAATTCGTGTTGTCGGGTGATTCAGTTTGGGTCATTCGAATTGACATTGTTTTCAAGTCAGAAATTTTCAAATCTAACCCTAAACTTTCAGGTTTCATGCTAGAAAGCTCAAGGAAAAAAAGTACTGTTTTTTTTTATAGTCAGATATTTATAACAAATATTTTGTATTAAACGATGGTGTAAAAAAGACAAAGAAATGAAATAATAACTTTTAAATATTAACCAAAACACATTTCACAAATATTTGAAAATATATATATATATATATATATATTATACTAACTTTCAAAAACAAATAATGAAATTTGAATCATGTGACGAGAAAAATTTCAGTTAATCGGGTCAACCGCTAGATTTTCAGGCTAACATATTCGGGTTCGGGCTATTTTCGGACAACCACTCTGGTTTTCGGGCTATTCGGTTTGAGTCATTCGGATTAACATTTTTTCGAGTTAAAAATTTTCAACCCTTATTCTATCAGATTATCGATCTATTCGGGTCAATCCATAAACTTCATGCTAGATCGAAATCCCTATTTATGAGTTACTTATAAGTAAAACGAGTAAATTAAAGTCTCATTTGAGAAAGGAATTAACCCTTCTAGAATTTCACAAAATCCTTATATCCACGAGATTTATTTTGAAACCAACCATTATATTTGATCTTACTTGCAGAAACTGGCCTTCTGAATTCATAAACTATACATATTTCTTATTGTTCAATTTTATTTCTCAAAATGCAACAAAAAATATATGGGGATTTTGTTCCAGTCAAAAAAGAAGAATGTCGATTATGAATTATGATAAATTTGACATTATAAAGAATATATATATATCTGATCTGATTCACAGAGCATCCATAAATGTAGAGATCACCAAATCCCATCTCAAAAGTCATAATTGGGTTAGAATTAGTAAATAGGAATCCTATGCATGAAGAGGTATTTAAGGTTGCAAGATAAAAAGGATTGATTAGAAAACTTTAGACATGCACACATGGGAGTTGGGAGGACTCCTATAATGTAGAAGATTCCGTAATTGGGGGCTAACATTTAATATTTTAATTGTTCACTCACATTTAATTCGTTTCATACTTTTCTCAATTTCCTCGCATTTTTTATTTATTTACTTTAAATTTGTTGATTTTTAATTAATTGAATTAAATTTGTAGGAATATAGACATTGATTTTTTGAATTAACTGAATTGGGAAATGTTGCTACTATAATCTACCAAGTAAGAGGCTTTTATTTCTTTCCCTAATGTTTTTGGTATTTCTGTGATTCTATGAAAACGAGTCGTATTTTGAAGTCTTATATCTATATGATATCAAATTTTATTAAAATTTCGGAAAAGCACAATAGTTTACAGTTTCGAATTTACGATTTATATTTTGATGCTTTGGCGAGTTTGTATCTTCCATTATTATTGCATCCTATCGATAGACATTAAATACGAGAGGCATAATACAATAAAAAATAAATATTTCGAGCCAAACTGAAATAATATCGAATTAAATGAAACAGCTAAATATCTGTAGAATACAACATCCAAATTTGTAACAAACAACCCTTGCATTATTACTTTTAATGGAGCATGAGTATATAGAGGAAGTATATTCCAATTCAAGCATGTTTTTAGCCTTTATTACTTCTAATGAAGCATTAGTAAATTGAGGAAGTATGTTCCAATTCAAGTATGTTTTTAGCATAATCGAGTGCGAATCAAATCCAAATAATTTATCTTATTTTCATATTTTATCATTTGTCTCCGATAGACAAAGTCAAATTGAGTTTAGTTAAGATATCATATAGATAGAGTGAGTTAGGTCCAAATGAGAACCAAGAATCAAATAAATTTGCTATGAAAGTTGATGAATCCATTGAAAAAATTACCGAATTCAAAAATTTGGAACTTTTCACCCGGGTTCGAATCCCATGAGGGGCGATTTTTTTTATTTTTTTTTATTCAGTAATTTTTTCAACGGATTCATCAACTTTCACTGTGAATTCATCATTTTTTGGTTCTCATGATAAAAATGGTTCTAACGTTAACCCTCCCATATATATATATATATAAATTGATTTATGTACATTCAATTCTTAACATACAATAATGAGAATAAATCATGTTCATTAGATTTGGAAATCATACGGTTATTTTTAAATATGCATCTGAATTAGTTATATGCATATAATTACGTATTTGTGTATTTGCATCATAATTGTGCATTGAATCTAAAGTATATGCATCAATCATTGATATTTATCCTTATATTTATACAATAAGGAGTATCCATATGATAATTACTTTATGTGTGTATTCTCACTTATTCAATTGTTTATTAGTTCACCAAATTCAACTTGAAGCAATCTTCTAATAATATCTAAAAATCAAGCATCGAAAAATGAGAGAATGAGCTCAAAATTTGAAGCCAAACATCCCCTTACATCTACCCAATTGCCCAATTTGCAGATCCCCTCACGGCCCACAAACCGAGTTGACTCACCCCTTGTGGGCCTCCTCATTAGAAAAAAGGGACGTTAAATCTGCCCGGACTGCCCGTAGAATCTGGGCGGGAAGCGAGTTGAAATTTGGGGTTGGCGCCAAAAGGGGAGTATAGCCCGCAAAAGGCGGTGATTATTCTTCTCTCTTTCTTGAAAGTGCTACACTGGCCGTCTGATTTTACCGATGGTGCTTTGCTGTGCACCTGCACTCCATCCAATCACAATCTCTATTGGGGTGCAGGAAGTTTGATACGATCAACCACAATTCCACTAATGTTTGTATTGTAAAAGTGTGATACCTATTTGTTTATCTATGTTTTTGTTTTGTGTATGAACTTGACGATGTGTTGCATCTTATTTCTCTCTCTCTTTTTTTCTTTTTCTTTTTTAAAAAAAGAGGAAGCCGAGAATTGAACTATTGATTCACTTTTATATTCATAGATCTTTGTCGTTACTATGTGGCATGTTTTAAATATAAAAAAGTTAACAAGATTACTATGGCGCATGGCTGCGTATATCATCGTATGAATTAGATATCATTATTATTCGTAATAATAACTATTTTCTATATTAAAATACTATTATACTTAGTATTTGTATTATTATACCGTATACTATGTACCGAAAATTTCAGTATGAAAAATATCATATTGATACAATGCCGAACTGTTTGACATACTGAAAGTCGGTATCCCGAAGTTTCGATATGAAATGTATCACATACCGATATGTACCGTTACCAATTTTTGGGTAAGCCGTATCAAAATTTGGTATATTGTACTTTTACATTATATCTTTTCATGCGAAATTATCACTATATAATGAATTTTGAGTTTTAAAATATATTCAATTAATATTATATAATTTGTATATATATGGTACAATATTACGGTGTATATCGTGATATCGGTATACACAGACGTCATAGTATGTACCGATATAGTTGTATAAATTGTTCGATACGATAACTGTACATTGTGGTATCTGAAAATCGATATTATTATCATACTGAAAATTATGGTATTGTAAAATTCAATACTTTTTGTATTTTTTGTTATGGTAAGTGTAGTATACTAATTTTTTTGATATTTTCCCCGACCGTACATACAAGAATCCTAATATTGTTCACACATGTATTATGGGCTCATTTGATTTGCATGAAAGTTATATGGGAACAATAATATAATTTTGTGTATGTGTTAGTCTAGTGATGAATTGATTAATGCCTGAAGTCAAGGTCTCAGGTTTGAGTTCACAATCATATATTCTTTAAAATTATTTGTAATAATTTTGAGAAAGAGGAATTCTAACAATTCAATACTGTTTAATAAACAGGAAATTGTCATGATTTCAATTTCAATGTCTTTATAATAAATTAAGTAATATAATAATTAAGTTATCAGTAGAATCTGTAAAGCATATCTTTTTTTTGGTCAATTTAATATATAAATTTAAAGGTCGCGTCACGATGGACTCGAACCTAAAAACCTTTGACTTCGGGTATTAACCACTCTACAACTAGTCCAACACACACGCATAAAGCATATCTTATAACTTTGTACTGTCAACAATGTTCATAGTGTTAAAATATAATATTATGAACAAAGGTCTCGGGTTCGAGTCTACCGTGACGCGGCCTTTAAATTTCTGTATTAAATTAACCAAAAAAATAAAAATAAATAACATTATATCTTTCTATCACAAAAATCATATATTTACTAAAAAATAACAAACCATTAGTTAAAAAGGTTTGCATTTCATTGAAAGAAAAGAAGGGTAAGTAGTTGAGGACAAGAAAAATTATAATTTTAAACAATAAATAGTCTTGAAATTAATTAATTTGTTACAAGTTACTGAGCATCATCTTAATAATATAAATATTATCCAATAAATCTGGATGACAAAAGAAAATAAAAGAATTGACAGAAACCTTTGGATTTTAATTATTTTGAAGCAATATTACTAAATTGATAGCAATTAAAAAGTGATTTAACCAATTTATAAAATATACGAAACAATTATTCAATGAGAATACGGCAAAAATAAGTAACATAATGTATAATTTAACCATTTTCTAACAAATTCAATTATGGATTTGAATTAAAAAATGAGAAAACAAATAGCTTTAGTTTTCTTTATTTATATTTTAGATTATTATTTTTTAGTTGGGTAAACGGGAAGTGAGTATTGAACCATTTTACACAGAGGAAGTTCACCGCTTGGATGTTCTCAAAAGGACAAATACATTAAGTTGTCATACTTGAAAAAATCATGTTATATATTCAAAAAAAATACTAGTAAACTTAAAATTTTAATTTGAATTACGAATAATTTTAACCTCTTAATTTTCTCTACGATCATTAACTATGGTGTCCTCGAATATGGATTGTGAGATGAGATTTATAAGATAAATAATCGAAATATATATCTTAAACTATGCAGTCAAAATCCAAAAAAGTTGAACCATTTTCGTGGTATTAATTAATTATTTTCTTTTTCCGTGTACCATAAAATCCAAAGTAAATTTGAATATTTTAAAATAAAGAATCGGATTATTTTTCTCAAGTCAGCTTCTTTGCCAAACAAGCCTATGTAGTTGTGCGTACGTACTGAAAATCCATCATGTTTGTACCACACATCTATATGCCGAGTGATCTATTTTGGAATAATATACATGCAACTTAACATGTACAAAAACTCTTGTATATCTATGGTACGAACGGATAAAAGTATCATTTATTATTAAAAAAATATCATTCACATTAAAAAAATATCATTTATTTAAGTATCATTTACATTGAAAAAAAATATCAAATATTATTTACACTGGAAACAAAAATCAAAATCCATATATATATAGACAGATGTACAAGAGACCACCTCCATAACATGACATATAACAACATTAATGGCATTATTCGTTTGTATTGTATCAATGAAATAAAATATACTCACTCAATCTCATTATTGTTGATTCCTTTCTTTTTGCACGTAGATTAAGGAGAGTTATGTTTTATGTGTAAAGTAGTGTGTAGCATGAAATTCGAAGTACTTTTTAGTGTAAAATTGTTTCCTCTTTTGGAACGGGTCAATAATAGCGAGACGGCCTAAAAATGAAAACGAGCAAACAATAATAAGACGGGGAGTATAATTTAGCCTTAATAAATTTAATCGCAAATTATTTAAATTTTTATATTTCTATTTTGAACTATTGACTTTAACCATTTAGTAATTAGTACTCAAAATGAATCTGGAACCGTCATAAGTCAGTTAAGTTGCTATTATTACAATTTTATTTTGAATTGGGGATGGAAATACCTTTTTTATGAAAATAAATAAATTAACCAACGTTTTTATCTTATAATTTTAATGAAACTACTTCTGTATATGTAAGAGGCTGAGAGTACATCTGAGGCTCTAGTTAAAAAACGTCTATGATCTTTTAATAATTGAGATTTCACCATACGTCATTTTGATTCAATTTTAATTTCTACAGTTGATATATGGATAAAATCAGTTCCAAATTTATACATTAATAATTAATCTACCAACTACTTTAAGCACTTGTCTGCCTTGCATTGAATTACATCCTTTTAAATTCTTAACTAATTTTGTTTTGTTCATATAATACTCCCTCTGTTACACTAAAAATATCTCATTATTTTTCAGCTCGTAGATTAAAGAGGATTTTATTTTTGTAAAAGTATTGTAGCTCACGCTATGGTTTTGTGTAAAAATTATTTCTTTGCTTAGAATAAATCACTTTTAATGAGACGATGATAAAGAAAAATGAGTTTTAATGGAACTAATGGAGTATTACTTTTTAAGACTATAATTTAAACTATGCAAATCTTTGTAACAATATTGTTTTAATGAAAACTTCTCCCTAGAAACTACTAAGCATGCTTCTTTATGCCCTTAGAAACTAGTAACCATGCTTTTTTATGCACAACCACTGATGAAGGATTCATCGAAAAGTTAAGGATTAATAATCTTTTTTAGAAATCGAATGGATTCGGTATTATACATAGTAACCATGCTTTTTTATGCATACATTAATATTTGTATACATTGCATATATGTTACTTTTATTTTGATGCTTTTGATATATTACATTGCTAGTTTTTCTATTACAATCTCAAATCATATAAAAATCAATGGTGTAGATTGATTTTTTATTAATACATGCGGAAATTTTTATTCGATCCTTTCCTACTTGTAACAACATCCCTATTACTATGATAAATAGGGCTTCCTGCTAAATTTGTTGGGTTTAAAAGGGTTAGAAAAGGCGATGTTCATAATCATTAAGAAGTAATCTTTGAAGTAAATATATTCTTCTTGATTAAAAATTTACGAGTCACGCAGCTACAGATTTCCCACTTGCCACGTCATCAATTTATTGGAACTCCCAGGTTTGATAGCTCATTGGCATTTTGTAAGCATCTTGGATCGTTTACTTTTCATGATAAAATGGATTGATAAAAATAATCATAGCTACTCCACTATTTACTTTGATGGATTAATGATGGATAGCTTAATTTTGAATTTATTTGACAATCATATCCTTCGCATAATCAATCTATATTTTATCAATCTATCTTAGCATGAAAAGTAAACGTCAACAAGTATATAATTTGGAGTATGTAAGAAAATTCAGACCTTACCTTCTATTGCCCATCCAATAAATCAACTCCTCTGAGTTCACCAATCAGGTACAATCCTTGCAACAAATACTCATCCGCAGTCTCATATTGTCTATCACAACGCTCCCTAAAAATTATTTTATTCATATTGTCTATCACCATTCACCACGCTCCCTAAAAATTATTTTATTCAGATTTTCTATCACAACGCTCTTCGTTTATCCGCATGTTCCAAGGCTTCTTGAAAAAAAAGGAGCAACTCCTGTTGCTGCTACAACTGTCGACTCTACTGAATAAAGTATCCGGTAGGTTCTACATCTTACTAAAGAAAGCTGAAAAGAGCATAAAAGCTGATAAGAAAGACACCCAGTAAACAACAAAACTTCCAATTTAAGAAGTCATAGAGCTGAAGCAGAATAAATGTCTAGCATCTTGATATGTAATTAAACTGATACAACGAGGGAGGAGAGTACAAGTTTGTGACAGCTCAACGACGACGTAGTAAAATGTGAATACAGAGAACCCAGCAGGGGAGATGAACCATACAAATGTAGATGTAAGTTGCACTATTCCATGCCCTAAGGGACTCGAACCAACTCCAGAAGTCAGATAATCTAATTCCGTTAAAACCATCTAATGCACCTTTCAGCAAAAGAAATGCAGTTGGAGGAAATCCAACAAATACCAATAACACGTTACAAGCTCCACGGACAAGTGCCTTCATGGTTTTGGCTGTCACATCAATCCTCAAGGGTACAGCCATCAAACACATAGGAACCAGCAGCAGGGCTCCGATTTCTGCTGTTGCATAGTTTATTACAGACATGAGACAGAGTCCTATAAAAGCAGCAGCAACGGTCACAGCCTTAAGGAGAGTCCATTCCCTGGTTTGCAGCTGGCTCGCAAGCAAAAATGATAAAGAACCAGATGCTGCACATGTGAAGAGGAGGCCAACTATTGAAACCGCGATCCACATAAAAAGGCTGATTAATGGTGAGGAATTAGGAAATTGGCAGAGAAAATAAGGAATTATTGTTACGATTGCACCCCATAAATGGACAATGAGAACAGATTTTGCAGCATAAAGCCAGTTCCATGCTGCAAAAGTTGGGATTGATTCACCAGGATGAGATGTTTCTAGACGGACATCATCCTTCCCAGACTTTGATTTACTAGCATCAGAAAAGAGAGCTGCAGCAACCAATGGAAGGGGGGCAATGAGCAATGCAAAGGCAATCATGTAGATCCCAACTGAAACAAACCTACTCGGAGATGTCATGAGATACAGAAAAAAGGACTGATGAAACTTCTCGAGGAGATTATTCACAGACCTTATGACTCCTTCAACCAACCTGTAAAGACGGTAAACTCATCTCACTGGAGGAACATAATTTAGAAATAAATAAATGTTTTTGAGAAATAAATTGAACATATAGAACAAGGAAATGGAAAAAGAGCAGAGAAATGATATTAGCATCAAGCTAATGAATCAGTATCATTGCTTGGTTTAACAATATTTGGGGACAAAGGAAGTAGCAGAAACTGACCTGCCAACATGCAAAAGGAACAGAATCCTCTGACTTGACGAGAACCTTGGTGAGAATTCCAAAGTAATAGCATCAACTTGATAATCACGGAAGGCACCATGTGGACCAGTGGGAACACCTAAAGCCTGATATACATGACAGAAATGCAATTTAAAAGTGAATAATGGATAACAATGTGTTCAAGCGCAAAAGGAAGTTGAGCGAGTTAAAACATAGAAATTAATCCTCCATCGCCATTTGTGAGAACTATTTCAAAGGGAATATAGAGGAGTGGTTAACAATTAAGTAAGATGATACATCGGCACTTCACGTAATGGTATCCATGAAATTAAAGCAACTACCTGATTGTAAAGGGAACTGGCAAGAGTGGCGCAGCCTTCAACATAGTCGGAAGCAGGGATGCCAAATTTCCAATTAGGATTTAAGCTTTTAGCAACCTTGCCAAGCAACTCCTGTAGTTCACCCAGGCTGTACAGCCACCAAGAATCAAGCAAAGACCAAATCTTCTCCACCCTCACTTGTAATCCCTGCCCATGCACAGCCAAATAATTGACAATATTTATGAGGTCCAGATTTGGCATCTGCCCATTAGAAGCTTCAGCATATATCTTGAGACCATCCTTCTCAAATCCTGTGCTGCTATCAGCAACCTTAATGACAAGTGCAGCTGCCATTGTGCCAGCTCGTCGAAACCCATTAGAAACCTCATCTATCTTTACAGAAGTCAGTTCATGCCCAGTAAAACTACTTGCACTGCACATATCCAGATTCTGCTCCAAGTCACCACATGAGAGTGTGTAATAATCTCTCAGCCATGCAGCCACTGCAGCATGTTCCCCATGTCTTGAATCAGCAGCAAGCCATATAATATCTTTAGCAAGCCAACTAACTCGAGAAAGTAGAGAGATGACTGAGTATGCGACACCAAGAGATAATGCTTCACTCATAGTGGTCTTGACAGAATTATAAGGTGTTACCATAACAATAGCTTCCTTCCCATCACCACGTGGAGCTCTTACTATTCCAACAGTATTGATCCCATAAGAAGTACAGCTGTAGTTTTCTTGGACTATACCGGCATCAGGACCTAAAAGAACTGCAGGGGGTGAAAATTATCAGATATAGGCTGGAACTTGTGATAATTAACTTCACCACCCAATTCCATTATGTGCTCTGCTATCATCTCTGGAATTTCACTGCATGTATATTTTACAAGGCATAAATCAAGACCGTGGACAAAATTTTAACAGCTCAATAACTCTAACAAATGTAGAAAGAAATTAACCCAACAAATTGTTGAAGGCGCTGACAATATGCTTTTTAAAAACCATTTTATGTGCTGCAAACAAGAACAAATATCATTCATTTATTGAGCTCTTTCTAATTGCACATCATCCCTCCTGCCTTTGGTTTGTTAAAGAACCAACCACACCAACTCATCTCTCAGATGTTATGCTGATGTTCTCTGAAACATATTTCCAGTCATTAAGAAACAGAGCCTTGTGATGCAAACTACTATAAAAATTGGCCTCTCTATCCATGCAGATAGTTCTACATGCTAAGGAATACATCAGTCTTCAAATGCCAAGTAGAGTAGATTATGATTCCTGAAGCCTGGATGAGTTACTGCTTACACAAACGAAATTCAAATTTCAACTTGGTGCAACCATTTTTAACCTATAAAGAGTTTTTGCCATCATATCTGGAAGATCCAACTACCGAAATGAACCAACACAATCACTCTATTCCTAATTTTCGTAGAAAAATATAGGTGCAGGAGGTGCCAAGTGATGATGAGGTAAGCATATCTGATGCCACAAGAGGGGGAGAAGGCATGTGATGATACATCATGATAGTAATGGAAATTCAATAAGATTGCAAGGGAGTAAAATGGACAACATAGATGAGGTAGAGTAGATTAGGATGGCCATAACATGGACAATTGCATGCATAATAAATGCATGCCTTTGGCAAATCAAAAGGTTAGAAAGTACAGGCATTTGATAGGCCAATATATGACACTGAAGCATCTGCACCGTGTATTTTAAGGCAAAATATTGATGATTTTCTACACAAATACAGCCTTAAAAGAAAATACCTACATGCCGGTGTTGACAGATATAGAATTTATAGTCATTATCTTGTTTACAAATCCATGCCCATCTGAAGCATCATCACTAGAGAGCATAGGGCTTGCAGAGCCTACAAGTTGACAGTGCAAAAGAAGGAACAACATTATCAGTGATAAAATGAATCTAAAAAATAGTGTTAGTTTTCTCATTAGATGTGAACTATCAATAGCTTCCAATTGCAAATTAGCCAAATTTGCACAAGTTTAAGCATAAAACTGAAGCAAATTCTTTAGAATACACCAAAGCTACCAACAATAATCAACATAAAAACCTTGATTTCAACGAATTGAAGTATTTCCTCAAACAGCTGAAGATGAAAACTCAGTAACGGTAGAGGTAACGCAAATCCAGTAAAAATTATACACACGCGTACAAACAAGTGCTTTTACAGATCACAAACAAATCCACAAAAAGTAATTCTTGCTCACAGGCAACAACTCGCCAAGTTTTTCACAATTCACAAAATTGTACAGTAATCAAGAGATAGAGATAAACCTACCAGGCATTAATGCATTCTCCGAGATATAAGTGTTCTTGGCGAGAACAGGCAAAAGCAGGAGCGCTAAAACTCCAGCTATGCAACATACGATACTGAAAATCCGATTTCAAATCAGTGTTAAGTTTCTTTCACAGTAAGGAAATAATCTTCCAATAATTCTTGAAATCTACAGAGAACATACCTGACTAGAAGACTGTGAGAAATGAGAAAAAGGCCGATGCGAATAATTGGTCGCGGCTTCGGCTTGATGACAGCTGCAACTTCCGCCATCGCTCGGCGTCAAGCTTTCCGCCTCGCCGCCCTCGGTTTAATTCTTAATTTTTACCACGGTCGACGGCGTCGTAACAAGCTAGACTTTTTGGGGTATAGAAAACATCTAATCAAAACAAAAACCGCAACACAGTTTTTACCAGGCTAAAACTGTTAATTCAATTACAATAATATTAATTATTTTACTTTTATAAACATAACGAAAAAAAAAATTGTCTTTTACTTTTTGAAGGGATTGCATTGCCCATTGAGAAGTGTTCTTCACATGATTTTCTTCCATAGCATAATTTAAATTTCAAAACAATTTAATTGGAGCTGTTTTCAATTTCAAAAAATTATTTTTTATTATTTTAACTTGGGGTAGGAAAGTGGTGGAGTTGAACCACTTGGACGACCCGAAAGAAGAAGGGAAGTGATGGGAATTGAACTAATCATTTTAAATAAATATACTAATTTGTGATCCGTCGAATTTCGATAGAGAATCACCCTACATGATAATATATATTAATATGCTATATTTTTATAACAAAACTTGCAATATAAAAAATAAATTTGACTATGGTCTTGAAAGAAATTTGCAAACAACAAAGAAACTTACATTGTAATGTGATTACGTAATATCATAGAGCAAGGTAGATAGATTTTTTATTTTTCAGTACTTTAATTATTATTTTGATTATAGAAAGAATTATTAATTAATATTCATTAATACATGATAATATATATTAATATGCTATATTTTTATAACAAAAGTTGCAATGTAAAAAATAAATTCCGACTATGGTCTTGGAAGAAATTTGCAAACAACAAAGAAACTTACATTGTAATATGATTACGCAATATCAAAAGGCAAGATATATAAATTTTAGTTTTTCATTACTTAATTATTCTTTTAATTTATTAATTACTATTCATTAATACACGATAACATATATTAATATGTTATATTTTTATAACAAAAGTTGTAATCTAAAAAATAAATTCGACTATGGTCTTGGTATTATAATGTGAAATTGTAAAGTCTCTAATTGCTCCACTAAATTAGAAGGGTTTTATAGATCTACAAATTTATATATTTAAAAAGGATTAGATGATATATATATATATATAAGATATAAAATGTAGAATTTAGATAAAAAGGAATAGAAAAATATGGGGATCCCATGTAGGATTGGAAGAAATTTGAAACAACAAAGAAACTTACATTGTAATGTGATTACGCAATATCACAGGGCAATTTATATAAATTTTTAGTTTTTCATTACTTAATTATTCTTTTAATTAATGTGATCCCATGTAGGATTGGAAGAAATTTGAAACAACAAAGAAACTTACATTGTAATGTGATTACGCAATATAGGGTTTTTCATTACTTAATTATTCTTTTAATTATAGGAAGATTTATTAATTACTATTCATTAATACATGATAACATATATTAATATTTTATATTTTTATAAAAAAAATTATAATCTAAAAAATAAATTCGGCTATGGTCTTGGTATTATAATGTGAAACTGTAAAGTCTCTAATTGCTCCACTAAATTAGAAGGGTTTTATAGATCTACAAATTTCTATATTTAAAAGGGATTAGATGATATATATAAGATATAAAATGTAGAATTTAGATAAAAAGGAAGAGGAAAATATGGGGATGCCATGTAGGATAGAGAATGATTGTGGGTTGAGAAATCCGTAACAGAATATATAATTAATAGATTATCTCTTCAAAAGTTATGAGTCCTACCTACTTTTTATCATTTTAACCACTTTATCCATTATCCTAAATAACCGTGTCGAAAAGAAATGAGCCGTCTTGGACGGGACGGAGGGAGTATAATATAAGAATTTAGAAACTACAAAATTAGTATCCAATATAAATAAGAATAGAGAATATTGGAGGTTCCATTCAGGCGCATGAATTAAGGTGATATCTTCGCTATGGAATCGTATTATATATAGTGTATATACTCGTACCCGTCTCAAATCTGATTAAAAAGTGATTTTAATACAAATTATTGTCTCAAAACCGTATAGTAATTCCGCTAGTTAACTTAACTCGTTCAAATTTATAAATATAAGTTTATATATAATCTTGCAAAGTTTAAATATTAATCTTGCAAAATTTATTTTAAAAATATTAAACTTAAAAATATTTTCGTGGAATGAGAGAAATAAATGAATGATTTGATAGGACATGTTAGATAATAATTAATAATATAATAAATTTAAATCAAATTAAAATTAAAGATTTAGTTGTAAAATTATAAATTGAAATTAAATTAATATATATATATATATATATATATGCAAATACACAAATGGGTTTTTTTTTGGGAAATCATTAATAATTATGAAAAACCATTATATATATATATATATATATGTGTGTATTTATAATAACATATTTAATACTAACATAAATCAATCAATCAATATATCAATATATTAAATGATAAGTGGTCAAATAAGGAAACTTGTGGGATTTTAGAAAAATAAAAATGCTAATCATGATAATACCACATAGAATTCAAGATGAATGTAGTGTCTCCAATGTGTAATGGATTTATATATTACTCACTCCGTCCCGCTTAAAGTGTCATATTTCTTTTGGGCACGGGTATTAAGGATAAATGTATAAAGTAGTTAAAGTGTTAAAAAGTGGGTAGGGCCCACACTTTTTGAAGAGATAATTATTTCCTAAAATGGAATGGGACATTTGTAATAGGACTGTTGGATTTGTATACTGAAAGCAGTTTTGGTTGAGCTTGTATACAATGTTTCCTGTTACCACTATTACAATCTCCTATCCGAAATGAATACTTGATTGCATATATCGTGTCCTCTTATCTCATATATAAGTTAGATCATACGATTGTGTAGAAGATCACGAAGTGCGTATGATTGGTCGAGCTTAATGAGATATAAAAGTTTCACTGGTGAGACAACTTGAGGACGAGTTGTCGGTATAAGTGCGGTATAGATAAGAAGTGACTTGACTTGGTTGCTTGTCTATCTTTGATGCGTCTCGGCGTATTGAAGGATCACGATGAGATGAGTTCTTCTATCGACCGTCGTGAAGAACCAAGATCACGGTGACTTACGATGATCTAAACCTCGATAAGGTATTAGATGAGTATGAGTTCTCGACCATCACTTTGACTTGTTATGGGTGAGGGTTATATGTTCTAACTCAATATTCTCCGTATCTTGGGTGGTGGCGGTGCTTGTATGTCATGCTAGTTATCTCAGTCGAGTCACCGTATCCGTTTAGGATGATGGCGCCCCTTAAGGAGCTCAAAGGTTTATTGTACTAAACCCCGCAGGTTGAGTTAGCTCAAGTACAATAATAAGGTTGAGTGGTACTACTTAAGGAATTAAAGATATTAATTATTTTAATCGATCGAATGCTATAAATAATTAATGGACGTTCGATATCTTAAATACGGGATTCGTAATGTCTAAGTGCAAGCCCAACTCAACCGGTAATAAAAGTGCGTCGGCATTTATTCTCTAGTGGCATGAATAAATGTTTATAAATTAATTTATGTTCGGGTGAACATAAGATAATTAATTTATTTGAGGCCCATCTTTATTCCTTGCATTTGATCCCTGGGCTGGCCCATCCAGGCCCGTAAGCTAGGCAAAATCGGCGCCCCTATGCTCTACAAGGCAAGGATTTGATTCTCTTTATCCTATAAGGATATTATTATATTTATGGGATATGCATAGATCCTTTCCATATAAGATTATGGTAATAATCCTTTCCATAAAGGTTTATGGTAATTTCCATATGGGATTATGGTAATTTTCATATGGGATTATGGTAATTTCCATATAGGATTATGGTAATTTCCATATGGGATTATGGTAATTTCCATATAGGATTATGGTAATGCATTATAAATATGAGGTAAGAGATTAAATCTAGGTCAATGATTAATAATCATCATCATTATTTTCGAGAATTTGAGGGTTCATCCTTTGAGAGATTTTCGAAAATTCTTGAGAGCTTGAGGGTGATTTTCCGAAGCATTCTCCATAGATCGTCCTCACTCGACGTTGGAGATTGGACAATCGGGATACAGTCCAGAAGGTCAAAGCACGAGTCTCGATCCATTCCGCCTCGACAGATTCAAAGGTAAACACGAGAAAACCTCAACGTGTTGCAATTAATTATATAGGTGCATGCTAGGTATATAATCAATGTATGGTGAATTAAACATCCAAGATAGATCCTCGGGAGAGGGCTAAACCTCGGTTTTCCCTTCAAGGACAACCCAAAAAGGAAAGTGAGACATTTTAAATGGGACAGAGGGAGTAATAGATTTTCTATGTATTGACATTTGTTGAGAAGATGGGACTTTTGATAGTACTTTCTCACGCGGTCCTTACTGTGCACTTGTTCGAGAATTGATTTCTGTTTAGGAGATGGAAGGTGTTTTTCCGAAATTTTTGTGGAAGCCAATTCCATTCAAAGTGTCCGCATTTTCTTGGAAGCTTCTACAAGATAGGATTGCTACTAAATAAAATTTTGTGAAAAAAGGCTTTTCTTTTGTCAATTCTGACAACAGTTATGTCTTTTGTTCTGGATCCATGGAATCATCGAACCGCCACATGTTTGAGTGCTTTTTTGTTGTTCAAGTCTGGAGTCTACCGTTTTCGAAGTTTATAAAGATCTGTACTTTGCAATTCTATGTAATAGATTAGGCAGGAAAGTGCAGATTCCACGAGTGGGCCACGATGAACATTTTTATTTTATTTTTATCATTCATTGCATGTCGTGGATGTTTAAATAATGCAGTAGCATGCTATGTATGTTTAAATTACGTTGACAAACCTTTACGTGTTTTCGTAATTGGATGCGCATAGTAAGCATGCTAGGTTTATCGCGTTTTCAAGCATTTTTAGAATTACGTGAGCATGTTTTACATGTTGAGTTCTATGAACAAGCATGCTAGGATTACGTGATCCGCATGGACAAACCTTTTGAACAAAAAGACTAAGCAAGCAACCCGACAAATTAATTTTTAAAATTAAAATGTCAAGACCTCCACTTTTGATCTCTAAACAAAGTGAGACGACCGTGAGTAAACGTCCACACGCGTAGCTTGCTTGCCTTGTTTATCATAAGTTTGTTAGATGAGATTTCTAAATAAAACATTTTAAATCTATTGAGAAGTGGGAGTTTCATGTGGCGTCCACACGCGTGACTTGCATGTGCGATTTTCATAAGTTCTCTAGAGATAGATATAAAATGAGATAACAAAAGAATTTGAATTGTAAGCGGTATGGTCCGAGTGAGTATGCCGATTCTAAGAATTCATTTTATTTGTTAAAATTGTGGTCATTGCTTAGACATCACCTCAGTACAACTTCATGAAGTCCCTTCTTGCGATAGTGATGTGGTCAGAAAGGTCCAATCGTTAATTTCATTTGTCATAAGGATAAGTTGACATGGATTGAAATTAAGCGACTAAAAGGTATATTTTAGTCAGTCGAGGGGTTCATGTAGCGCCCACACGCGTGGCTTGCATGTGGGATTCCTTGGGCGATTGGAGGTTTCAATTAATATTGTTTTATCAAAAGGTTACAATATTATTGTTATGAATTATGTGCGATCGTATGCTTATGTGTTTACATTATCGTTTGAGATATGTCTCTTTACCGATTATCAATATGCTCGCACAAAATCTCTTATCCGGTCCAAATTTTATCGAGTGAAAACGAAACATTGAGAATGTTCTTACTGCGGAAGAAAATCTATTTGTACTCACTACACCCCGTCCCAAGCCTCTAGACAATTCATCTCTTGATGAGGGCGCGAGGAGCATGAGAAATAGGACAAATCAAATAGAATGGCAAAGTGCTTCTTTTGGTCACCATGTGCGAGTCCCGCAACTCCGGCATCAAGAGATGGAAGATGCACCACGATATGGCTAAGTCTTATGAAATTGTATGAGAGTCGGACAGAATCGCTTGTCATAATTTGACAAAATCAATAATGTCAAGTTCAATGAAGGAAAGCGATTCGGTGCATAACCATGTAAGCAAATGATTAATCTCTTGGAGAGCTCGAATTGGTTGGAGGATATATTGATGGCGTAGTCGAATCGATATGATCCTCAACACTTTGCCCAAGTCTTTTGATGACTTCGTTATAAAGCGATCCTTTATGATAAGAGTTATACTCTAGATTCATTGCAAGAGGATCTAGTAACGGAAGAGCATAAAATGGGCAAAGGTGCCTGATCTTTAATACGCACCTCAAAGAAAACCAACGCTTTATCGAAGATGAAAAGGAAAAGTGGAATTCAAGAGATGCTAAGGCTAAAGAAAGAGTGGGAGTAATATAAAGGGCTCTACCGGTGGTTTGAAAAAGCCAAAGGAGAAGGGCAAATGCTTTAAGTGCGGTGAGGCTGGGCATTGGAAGGCTAAGTGCCCCAAGCTCGAGGCTCTAGGTCGTCATTTGCTTTAATGTGAAACATGTTTAGCGACTTGTTCTACCCATTCTTGGGTAGTAGAGACACAGTCTGTCGATCATGTTTGTTACACCTGCGAGGGTTCTGCAGACAAGGAGGCGAATGATGGCGAGATAACGATCTCCATGGGCAACGCGCGAAAGTCGAGGCCGTTGCGATCGGAGATGTTACTTTATGTTTGAGAAAAGCAGTTTTAGTTTTAAAGGCGTTTACATGTGCGGATTTTCGGTGGAACCTTGTTCTATTTCAAAATTGTTTATTCATGGATATTGATTGTTTTTATAGTGGTGTTTCTATCATAAGAAATGACGAAGTTATCGTGTAGCACATTATATAATTCGCTTTATACTATTTACGCAATACATAATACCTATAACTATGTTGCATCTACATCAAACCTTAAAAGATAAAGTTTTCTTCGCAAGATGACACCTCTTTTCTCTGGCATCTTAGATTAGGTCAAATCAATCTAAATAGGATCCAAAGGCGGCTAAGAATGGGCGTTGGGTAATCTCACGATTACTCGGTTCGATCTGCGAATCTGTATAGAAGCTAAGATGTTGACGGACCCTTCAAAGCGAAGGTCGTAGAGCCAAACAAATGTTAGAGCTAGTCCATTCGACTGTGTGGACCGATGTCACACAAGCTCATGGAGAGAATGCAGTATTTTATCACTTTCATTGACGATTACTCAAGGTGCGGATACGTATACCGCTTCACCGCAAGTCCGAATGCTTTGAGAAATTCAAAAATTTTAGGCGGAAGTGGAGACGAAGCTAGGTAAGAGTGTCAAGTCACTGCGTTCTGATCGCGGTGGCGAATACCTCAACAACGAGTTCATGAACTATCTAGTGAAGTGTGGGATTATGTAACAGCCCGCCAACCCAAAGTACGGATTAGCAGGGACTGTTACTAATGACGGGGATTAACAACAGGAACAATAACTAATTATGGAATTGAGGGGCATATGGTAGACAAACTCTCAAGACTTCATATCATTATAACATTCATATCGTACATATGTATCTGAAACATTTAGACTCTTAACTGAAGGGGTTCAACTGATCCGAAGGTAATAAGGTTTAAACTCAAAACATAACTTATATAACCCATGAAACATGTGGAATACACATATGACGATGCGTATCAGGTTTAACTATCAACGACAAAAGACTTGATGCTCAACACCGCTCCATCCCATTCATCATTTCAACTCGCACGTTTAAAACAAATATGCGGTGAGTACAAATAATGCACCAGTGGACTCATTTCCAAAATATTTTCTTTAAATTACACTGCCCCATAAGTAAGACACAAAGGTTTTAATTGAAAATGCCTTGTGCTTCCTAAAACATTTTCTCATTTCTCAAAACATCGTTCGGCCGAGCATTTTCTCTTTGTATGATCCGTATCATTCACATAACTGTTCATAACTGATCTCACGCCATAGAAGTAGGCCTCCTTCTACCGACGCCGTGATCGGCCGAAGATGTTGCTAACGGCTCACAACCACATAGTCGGGATTACGCATCGACTAGGATCCACGACCGAGCCGATGATGTTACTAACGGCTCGCGATCATACACTGGTGTACACGTTAACCCTAGCCAGAATTGCGATCGACTAGGATCCGATATCGATTTTCTCATCAGTCGGGGAGCTACCCAACGACTGAAGTCAGTTGGCGAACCAACAGCTCATATACTTTCATAGTTGGCTTGCCCAACAACATGATAGGATCCATACACAAAAACATAAACACTTTGGGCATGTAATTGAATAACGATTCATAATCATTTTCAATGAAAGCTTGTAAATAAATACTTTTCAAGAAAGCGTCGTAAATAAAGGGTTTTCGAGTAAAGCCCACGCATGAAGCTTTTCAAATAAGTCCCTTTCTAACGTCGGCGATCGAGACGCGTCCAACCTTTACGTAAGGAATTAATTTAGTACGTAGGTCGCGTTTCGATAAAGCGAACATAAATCATAACGTTCTACGATCAAATAAGGCTAACGCCGGACTTATTTTAACGTTTCCTAATCGATTGATGTCGATTATAAATTTTCTTGATTTATAAGGAATATTCTACCTTTTGGTACATAATATGCGTTTTAATGTACTTACGTAGCGTAAGTTACATTGTTACTAAACGTCTTCGTCACATAGATCACATATTATCGAATTCGTGCCTCGACCTTGGTCAACGTTTTTGGTCAACAATTTTGACCGATTTAACAAAAAGTCAACAATTTTGACTTTGGTCAATAAAATGTCAACATTTTGACTTTTCGATTATTTATGAAATTCTATCATTTTATGTGCAATTCTTGTTCTAAAAATTCCCATAAAATCATACTATGTCTAAAACATTATTTTAGATCATATTATGCAATTATACTTGATAAAATAAATTTATAACATTAGTACACATAAGGTACTGATTTTCGGTCATCACAATTTAACCCACTAAACATTTTTCAAAAATTTCAATAAATTCACATAATACTTAATCACCCTTAATTATGCTTACTATAACATAATTGTTATTTATTATGAATTATTGAATTTAATTTACCTAAGTCGTATTTCAAAATTTTGACTTAGGTCGATAAATCATTATAAATTTCGATAAATTCCCACAACCATATATTATGAATCTACACACTTAATATGACATGATAATACTTAAATATGGTTTATATCTCAATATCATATCATATATTATAATTTTGAAATTCTTGAACTTAGGTACTAAAGTTCTCCAAAATTTATATAATTTCATATAAGCTTATTTAATACCTAGATTATTATTTCATGCTCAAATCATCAATTAAAATCAAAATCACCAACATACCATACTTACACATTTTCGGTCAACATGTAACTTTTAATATTATACTTATCTTTGTAATATAATCATAGTACATGCTTAATAATATCATATAAACATGATTTCTAAACATCTTAGCACATGGTTTATAATTTTGAAAATATCACAAATGAACTAAGCACATGACTTAAAATTTATGAGATGAAACTTGAAAATTCTAGCATGTATACGAAGATCGAAGATTTCTAACCTTTTAATCGGTCGAATTAATCGTGAAGGTTTATTTGATCTAAGGGTTGGGTTAAATTTTTGATGAACACTCTCAAATTTCTCCTCTCAATTTCGGTTGTTATAGGTGCTAAATGGGAGAATGGAGTGTTCAACTTATATTTATAGTGTTAATCAACTTGCATGCTAATTATTACATGAAATAATATCTTAACACACTTGTACAACTTGTTCACCTTTTTTGTCCAACTTGGTAGGCTAAAGGTAAGATTTTTATTTTATCATCATTTCTTAAAGTAGAACCTTATCACATTATTAATGTACATCTCCTTTATTATTATTACAAATCGAGTTGCAAGAATCTTATTTTATCTCGAAATGTCTCGGTCACTATGTGCAAGAGAAACAAAAATTTACTTAATTATATATTAATACATCATATTATATAGTAATTAATGCAAGTCAATTTCTTTTCCTATCTTTTCGAAAAGAACAAAAATCACTTATTCATGGTATATATATGAGCTACTGACTATTTCATAAGATTGAAGAGAATTTCCTTTTGTTTTATACTATCATATATTATAACATTACTTTAGGATAATATCATTTTTGAAAAGTCAAAGTTTTCAACTATAACATATGTCATTATCATAAGGTAAGAAGAATTAATTTCTTACCTTTAAAAATTCAAAATTTTCGGCTACTTGAAGACAAATTTCATAGATTACTTGTTTTAATTTGCAACTACCACTACTTTATCTCATAATATCATGATAATATCCTATCTTATCCTCTCATTAACTATAAGTAGATATTTGTTCATGAAATCACATAAAATATCACATGAAGTCATGAGATTTTCGCCAACTATCATACAATTGTCATCCAACTTGTGCAAGTTGCTAATACAACTCACATTATCCATAATAATATTATAATAATATAATTATGATCATACATTATCAATTGGATAATAATTTTATTCATTAGTACACATAAGTGCATATTTTCAACACTTTCATAAATAAAATGCTACACATTTTATTTTTCTCCAATTAATAGCTATATGATATAATATATGTATTAGATAATAAATTAATTCATAGGAAATTATTAAAATTATCCTATGTCACAAATTACTATTTTGAATCCCTATTTTTGAAAATAGGAAACAATATTCAACAATTGTTCCTTAATTCCTCTAGCATTATTTTAATGCTACATTATATAAAAATACTATTCTTATATCATAAAATAATCATAGGAATTTGAATTTTGTAGTTTCGTGATCGTTCGACTGAGTTATCGACCCATCTCTAAAAGCAAGCGTTTGAAACATCTCAAAATTCTTATAGGCGAATTATCTCTAAAGCGTTCAAAATAAAGTTGTAACAACTTTACTTATTCCTATAATAATAGGAATTTCGAAATTGCTTAACGACTTCATAATCTTGTAAGGCGTGTTGTCGAATTTATCGAGCGTTAGAGTATTACGTTTGAAGGAATATCGAAATTATATTCCTTAATTCACTAAGCGTCGATGAATGTCACAGACATTATTAACTTATGATTGGTCAAAATCGAGCATTGACTAATTAAGGTTTTAATTCTTGAATTAATAACCCTAATTATGTCATTTATTATTGTAATTGATATTAAAATTACGGGATATTACAGATTACCTCCCAACGCACTTCAAGGCACACCACAATGAAATGGTGTGTCGAGGCGAAAAATAGGACTCTTTTGGAAATGGTTAGATCATTGATGAGTTATGCAACTTTGCTATTTCGTTCGGGGTATGCTTAGAAAGCGGCATACTTGCTAAATCTAGTACCATCAAGTCGGTCGAAGAGACCCCTTCGAGTTGTGGTTTGGGCGCAGTGCCGAGTTTAAGCCACATAAGGATATGGGGCGATCCGACACATGTCTTTGAACAAGAAAGGCGACAAGTTGGAGGCTAGATCCGACGCAAGGTTGTTTATTGGCTATCCTAGAGGAGCGAAGGTGGTTTATTCTATAGTCTAAGGATCGGAAAGGTCATTATTAGCACTAATGCCCGATTCTTAGAAGAGGACTACATGAAAATCATAAATCCAAAGTTGAAATCATTCTTGAGAATTAGAAGATGATCTTATTCCACCACCGATTAGACCAAAGGTGCGAGATGTCGAGTCTAGTGGGAGGATCGACACGGATACTTCAAGAAATTGAAGTGGGTCGAGTTCCACTTGGAGATACCAACCGTCAAGTGGTACCTACCAAGCAAGTTGTGCAAGATGAGAACCACAAGTTACCGCACCCACGTTGCCATTGTGCTGTAGTGCCTCGTCGTAGTGGTAGGTTGTTCATCAACCCGGCGATGTATGTTCGTGGGTGAATCTTGATTTAGTCCCGAAAGCGAGCAGCAATAATCGACCCATGGACGTCTGAGGCGATACAAGATAATGATGCAAGATCATGGAACTTACGTTTGGACAAGGTGATAAAGTCTATGGATTTACCCGATTGCCTAGCGAGAGTTGTGTGTATCGTTTAGATGTCAGCGGTAATGTGGTATTTCTTGCACTTTACGTAGATGACATTCTTCTATTTGGCAACAATGTGAAGTTGTTATCGGGCGTAGAGAGTTGGTTATCCGATCGGTTTCAAATGAAAGACTTAGGAGATGCGCGTACATTCTTGGGATCAAGGTTTACCGAGATCGCAAGAGAAAATGTTGAGCTTATCTCGGGCGTCTTACATTGATCTTGTGATTACTCGTTTTAGTATGCGAGACCGTCGAGAAAGGATTGCTACCTTTCTGACATGGCGTTCCTTTATCTAAAGGCAGTCACCTATGACTACAAAGAAGATAGAGGAAATGAGACAAGTTTCCTACGTTTCCGCCGTAGGAAGTCTCATGCATGCAATGCTATGCACGAGGCCCGATATCTGCTATGCGGTGGGCATAGTGGCTAGATATCAGTCTAACCCTGGACAAGCTCATTGGACTGCGGTAAAGCATATATTCAAGTACCTGGAAAGGACTCGAGATTATAGGCTGGCTTACCATGCAGATAGTCTAATGCCTTTGGGTTATTCAGACTCGGATTTCCAATCTGACCGTGATGAGAAAAAGTCTACCTCAGGCTATGTGTTTACCTTGGGAGGTGGAACCGTATCCTGGCGGAGTGCAAAGCAGCGATGCATTGCGGACTCTACCATGGAAGCCGAATATGTAGCCACTTCGGAGGCTGCTAAGGAGGCTGTATGGTTCAAGAACTACCTCATGGATCTAGATGTGGTACCTGGTTTGCCCATGAGTATCATGGTTTACTGTGATAACTCAGGTGCAATGGCAAACTCGAAGGAACCACGGATCCACAAGGCAAGTAAACACATAGAGAGAAAGTACCATGTCATACGAGAAATCGTTAGGCGAGGGGCGTCTTGATTGCAAAGATTGATATGACGGATAACCTAGCGGATCCATTCACGAAAGCCTGCCGCAATAAGTCTACGTTGGGCACGTTAGAGGACTTGAATTGCGCTAGATGGCACCCGCTAAAGCCTGCCGCAATAAGTCTACGTCGGGCACGTTAGAGGACTTGAATTGCGCTAGATGGCACCCGCTAAAGCCTGCCGCAATAAGTCTACGTCGGGGACGTTAGAGGACTTGAATTGCGCTAGATGGCACCCACTTAGAAAGGAAACTTTTGTATAAGTGGGAGAAGCAAAGTGATGGTGATGGTTTTGTTTGTAATAGCTAGTAGAGAGACACATTGTATACTAAAAGTTTGCTTTAGTATAAGTGGGAGATTGTTGGATTTGTATACTGAAAGCAGTTTTGGTTGAGCTTGTATACAATGTTTCCTGTTACCACTATTACAATCTCCTATCTGAAATGAATACTTGATTGCATATATCTGTGTCCCCTTATCTCATATATAAGTTAGATCATACGAGTGTGTAGAAGATCACGTAAGTGCGTATGATTGGTCAAGCTTAATGAGATATAAAAGTTTCACTGGTGAGACAACTTGAGGACGAGTTGTCGGTATAGTGCATGTATAGATAAGAAGTGACTTGACTTGGTTGCTTGTCTATCTTTGATGCGTCTCGACATATTGAAGGATCACAGTGAGATGAGTTCTTCTATCTGACCGTCGTGAAGAACCAAGATCTCGGTGACTTACGATGATCTAAACCTCGATAAGGTATTAGATGAGTATGAGTTGCTGACCATCACTTTGACTTGTTATGGGTGAGGGTTATATGTTCTAACCCAATATTCTCCACATCTTGGGTGGTGGCAGTGCTTTTATATCATGCTAGTTATCTGTATCGAGTCACCGTATCCGTTTAGGATGATGACGTCCCCTTAAGGAGCTCAAAAGGTTTATTGTACTAAACCCTGCAGGTTGAGTTAGCTCAAGTACAATAATAAGGTTGAGTGGTACTACTTAAGGAATTAAAGATATTAATTATTTTAAGCAGTCATAATGCTATAAATAATTAATGGACGTTCGATATCTTAAATACGGGGATTCGTAATGTCTAAGTGCAAGCCCGACTCAACTTCGGTAATAAAGGGTAAGTCGGCATTTATTCTCTAGTGGCATGAATAAATGTTTATAAATTAATTTATGTTAAATTTGAACATAAGATAATTAATTTATTTGAGGCCCATCTTTATTCCTTGCATTTGATCCCTGGGCTGGCCCATCCAGGCCCGTAAGCTAGGTAAAATCGGCGCCCCTATGCTCTACAAGGCAAGAATTTGATTCTCTTTATCCTATAAGGATATTATTATATTTATAGGATATGCATAGATCCTTTCCATATAAGATTATGGTAATAATCCTTTCCATAAAGGTTTATGGTAATTTCCATATGGGATTATGGTAATTTCCATAAAGGATTATGGTAATTTCCATATGGGATTATGGTAATTTCCATATAGGATTATGGTAATGCATTATAAATATGAGGTAAGAGATTAAATCTAGGTCAATGATTAATAATCATCATCATTATTTTCGAGAATTTGAGGGTTCATCCTTTGAGAGATTTTCGAAAATTCTTGAGAGCTTGAGGGTGATTTTCCGAAGCATTCTCCATAGATCGTCCTCACTCGATGTTGGAGATTGGGCAACCGGGATACAGTCCAGAAGGTCAAAGCACGAGTCTCGATCCATTCCGCCTCGACAGATTCAAAGGTAAACACGAGAAAACCCCAACGTGTTGCAATTAATTATATAGGTGCATGCTAGGTATATAATCAATGTATGGTGAATTAAACATCCAAGATAGATTCTCGGGAGAGGCTAAACCTCGTTTTTCCTTGAGGACAACCCAAAAGGAAAGTGAGACATTTTAAATGGGACGAGGGAGTAATAGATTTTCTATGTATTGACAGTTGTTGAGAAGATGGGACTTTTGATAGTACTTTCTCACGCGGTCCTTCTTGTGCACTTATTCGAGAATTGATTTATGTTTAGGAGATGGAAGGTGTTTTTCCGAAATTTTTGTGGAAGCCAATTCCATTCAAAGTGTCCGCATTTTCTTGGAAGCTTCTACAAGATAGGATTGCTACTAAATAAAATTTTGTGAAAAAAGGCTTTTCTTTTGTCAATTCTGACAACAGTTATGTCTTTTGTTCTGGATCCATGGAATCATCGAACCGCCACATGTCTTTTGTTTTGGATCATCTATCATTCTTTATTAATTGTGGTATTGGTAGGGATGCAAAGAGGATTTTCTGTTTAATTTGGCAATGTATTTGTTGGAAGATTTGGAAAACGATGAATTAGCTAATATTCAAGAGTATTAACCTCGTTTTGCTGAAGGTGTTCGATGGAATTAGATCTAGTTCTTGGAAGTGGATCCGGAGGTATTCCCCTCGATCTTTTTGTTATTCTTTAAACGATTGGTATCTTCATCTCTTAGACTATATCCCTTATAGGCTTAAAACATTAATTTTGCTAGGGTGATCTTTCTTTTATTTGTAAGGGTTTTGAGTACTCCTAGTACTCACATTTATTTATTTTACTTGACTTTTAAAATAAATAAATAAATTCTATGAATATATCATGAGAAAATATAATAGTGTTATTATATATGTTCATGTGTTGATTTAGTTGTAAAATAGTTAATGTCGGAGTAAAAATCTCATATTTGAATTCACCGTCAAATCTTTAAAATTATCTATTCACTCACCAGGGAAAAAAAATTACCATGTTGTAAATATTGAAAATGTAAATAAACAAGTATGAGGCCAAGTTATCAGTAATAAAATATCTTATTTTATTATATAAATAATATAAGAAAAAGTGTTGAAACTTGTTATATTTTTTTAGTTACTTTCTCTATATGGAGTTTAAAATTTAAGAAGGTACTTATAATTCTAAATACTTGAAATATAAATAATAAGCTATTTTCAAAATGTTAATAATAAATTATCAATAAACAAGCATGATGCTACATTTTTTAGAATATATTATATAATTTAGTATATTATGTATTATTTTTTGGATCAAAGTCTGAGAAGCCATATAAGATGTTTACTGAAGTAATGACTTAAAAGTTTCAAATGTCTATGATGGGAGAAATTAATTTCTTCCTAACACTTCAAGTAAAGCAATCTGTTGAAGATATTTTCGTAAGTCAGTCCAAGTACACCAATAAGCTGATAAGAAAATTCGAAGTTCAACAAGCTAAATATGTGAAGATTCTCAATAATACAAAGTAGAAGGTAGAAGCTAGTACTGAAGGAAAATCAATGGACCGCACCAAATATAGATGAATCATTGGATCGTTGCTCTACCTTACTGCAAGCAGGCCCGATATATCTTATGCAGTAGGAGTATGCGCCAGATATCAAGTTGATCCAAATGAAGTTCACCTAGAAGTAGAGGATACTGAGATATCTCAAAGGAACGCCGAACATCAGTTTATGTATTCTGCTGACGATAATTTTGAGCTTTCAGGTTATTTTGACTCTGATTTTGCAGGTTGTAGAATAGATAGGAAATCAACTTTAGGGATGTGCCATTTCCTTGGTAGAAAACTGATTTCTTGGTTTTCCAAAAAATAGACATCAGTAGCCACGTCCACTACTGAAGCTGAATACATAGCTTCTGGTAGTTGTTATTCTCAAATCATCTAGCTAAAGCAACAGCTGAGATATTATGAAGTCGCAACAAGTGAAGTACTCATCTACTGCGACAACTCTAGCGCCATAGCAATCACTCTCAATCCAGTCCTACACACAAGATGCAAACACATTGATGTCTGACATCACTTCATTCGTGATCACGTTGAAAAAAAGGACATCATTGTTGAGAAAATTCATACTACCATCCTAAGAGTTGATATTCTTACAAAGACGCTTGCTGAAGAAAAATTTAATCTATTGGATGAAATGTTAGGACTGTTGAACCCTGAAAGTGATAAACTAAAGCTGATGACAGTCTGTTGATAAAGGAACCAACAACACTAATTCAAAAATGAATGAATGCTTAAGTGTCCTATTGACAGACATCAACTGATGAAATATCAATACTACTGATTCAAGGAGGAATCACTATTAATATGTTCTATTGATGGACTTCAATTGCTGAACAACAATACTGACCATCTCACATTATCAACATCAATCAGTATCAATCGTCACCATTTGGCATCAGCATCAACAATTTCAGTAATACTTAAGAGGTATCAACTGACTACAATATTCAGCTAACCGGTCAACTTATTGATATCTCTTACTGATATCGTTTACTGATATCTCTTGCTGATTAATCGTACTAAAATTAATATTTTTTACTAAAGCATTCAATACTTAGAATTTATTTTGAGTAATTTATTACCAATAATTTGAATTTATTTATCTCAAAATTATCGAAATTACCGTGTTTCTCTCTGTGCACAGGATATCCTTCTCGCATTTAATGCCATGTTAGAAAAAGATGTCTAAAATTGATTAAGTAAAAGCACTTTTCACCGCTTCAATGCGCGTATAGGGAGGTCAAAAGTTTATTTCTGAAACGATGATCACGTGAAAGTTGACAAATCCCGCCTATTTAAAATACATCTCTCCCACGTTCACCACTTTCAAAACCTCCATTGCCCTGCATATTCAAACTCTTAAGCTTTCTTACAAGTTATTTCCTGCACCCCTATACTATTTCTCACAAATTTTTCAAGAACACAAGAAAAATGGCACCAAAGAAAGCCATGCAGACCACCAGATATGAAGCCCCACATGTGAAACCATGGTTACACCGTCTCATTTTTAGAGAAGACAAATGAAGACGCTCTACAGATCTTGGAGATATTACAGGCGCATAGGTGGAAGCACTTTCTCAACCACCAACCAGAGCGCTATGTAAACGACCAAGTCGTGGAATTTTATCCACACTCACGCTCAACAAGGATGATAACTTTGTCTGTGCCTCCATCACAGTCCTTGAGCTGGTGGAGACAATGAAGGAATACAACATGATTGACATCGATGTAGTGTCAATTGTCCACCATTTCTTCCTTCTACCTCGCTTGGGCAATCTCCTCCACACTGACCTCAAACATTCATTCGTCGAAGAAGGAATTAGAAGGATGCTCAAAGATAATTCACCCATCACACCCACCTTGAAGAGAACATGGTTCATACCTAAATACAAGTTGATGTTAAGCATCATTCACAATTATTTCTTTGGCCTCCTCGAGTGTTTGATCAAGTCTTAGTAGTCTAACAACAAATGATGGCTGGACTCGCCTCTAGTAAGCCCATCAACAGGGAGCATGTCTCTGTCAGGCATTTGCTTGCAAACCAGAAGGGATTCGAGAAGAATCACAAGATCCTTTTGGGAGAAAATGTGTACTCTGTCATTTTTGAAGTTGTGAAGGGAATGAGAATCAGTTGGTATGATGCTGAAAAGGTCCCCAACAAGCACAGACTACTGCAGTCTGACACAACAACTCTTCAGTTGATGGGACTGAACGTTCCAACTAAGAAGAAAACTAAGAGTGTCACCATCAGAGAATGAGTCCAGCCCATGAGATAGCAAAGGTCTATTCCTACTGGAAAAGGGAATAAAGTCTTGTTGGCTGAGAATAAGACTTATGCTGAAAGAGATCAGTCGAATGATACTAAAGAGGAGGAATCTCCTACTGAGCAACTTCAAAAACATCCGAGCAAGAGCTGCTACTGAAGCCCCATCAGCATCGAGGACTCTAGAGTTTGACGAGCCCGAAATTGAAGTCTCTCCCACTCACTCTCACTCTTCAGCCAATATTACTTTCATATCCCCCTCCTCCTCAGTTGCCTTGCCCTCCTCACCACCCAGATAAATTGATATCAGCTCGCTTCTTCACTAAACTGATATCAGCTCACCCTCTTCCTCACCCTCACCTTCAGCTCAACCCTCACCTCATCCCAAACCTATTGAATCATTTGATGAAGAATTCATTGAGATAAGTCCACGTACCCAACTCCAAACCAAGATATTTATACTTCTCACCTCCTTCCACCAAAAAGTCAAATCCTTCATTCTTCAAACTTTTCCAATCCTCCAAATTAAACATGCTCGAAACACTAGCCAATGTTGAACACCTTCATGTATTTCTCCAGTTTAAAACCACATACTTCTACCAGGTAGAAGATCCAGTCAATCTAGATTCCTAGGAGAAGTATATTGACAAGGAAGTAGAGCTCTAAGCTCTCTATGAGATTTCCAGCATTTGGTCGACGATTTAAATTTTGAGGATATCGTCAAGGACCTGATTGTTAAGGCTGTCGAGGAGAGCGTAACGCTAGAGCAAGCAGTTGTTGATAGCCAAGCTGCTGAAGTTGGCCCATCAATTGTGTAGGATGCTGAAGCTGTCCCATCAGTTGTTAAGACTAATCTTGCTTAAGTAAGGAAAAACATGTCCATCTTTTCATTCGCTGCTGACTACCAGATCTCAGCCCTTGAATTAGAAGTACAATACTGAAAGACCAACTTGCCTCAACAGACGTCGTTTAGACTGAGCATACTATGAGACTGGACCAGCTGAAGAAAACACAGTTCGAGCTGAGTACCAATGTAAGTGATTTTTCTATCTCCCTCAATACATAATTGATGATGCCAAAGAGGGGAAAGATAGACGAGAGAAGTAGGAAGATAGAAGTCAGGATGAAGAGATGAGGGAAGAAGAAGAAGAGATTGTTGTTGTTGCTGATGAAGAGATGTCAAGAGCCATAGAAGTTACTGAAGAAGCTGAAGTAGCTGAAAGACATATAAAGAAGTCAGCTGACCCTGCCAAGAAAAAAAACTACTGCTATCAAAAGAAAGCAATTGTCTATTCCACTGCTCCTATTGAGCTAAGATACTCTGATGCTTTCCTTGAAGCCTTTTATGATAGTGCACTAGTCAAGTTCCTTGCTGACTAGAAGAATCTTGACGCTTAGTGGAAACAAAAGAAGGTCAGAGAAACTGAAAGGTTGCGCATGGATGCTAAGTGGGCTAACACAGCTGAAAGGTAGAGAAATGAAGAGTGCCTGAAGCTTTATGGCAAAACTTGCTAAGGATGAAAAAGAAATAAAGAAGCGCAACAAGCAGAACTTCATATCTACTATGAAGAGGATGAGCGCCAAGAAGCAAAAAGAGTTAGATATTGGTACCAGGATCCATACTGATAAGTGGGTGCCTGAGTACATGAACGACGAATGGGAATAATTAAAAGATGTGTTCCTCGAGTGGTACTACTACTGGCTTGGAATGCCTGAAGATTCTGGAGTAGCTAGTGGCGGATTTCGTAGACTTTTGCAGAGCTATTTTGATGAAGTGTTTCTCATGAACATATCTAACCGTGCCTTCAGAAGCAAAATCAACATAACGATGCCAACAAAGAAGACGTTCCCTACACCAAAACATAGAAATTTTATCAATAGAATCGCTATAGAAGCTGAAGCTCATCAGGCAGCATCAATACTTCAACTGGATCTGTGAGCCAGCCAACTAAATTCAAGGCTCTGATAGAACATATATTTGCTAAGTATGGCCAAGAGCGTGACGAGCAGAAATCAAAGAGAAAGTAGAACTGATCAACACTCAAATTTTAATAGATATGTGTAGGACAACTGATAGTGAAAGCTCAAACTAATGTATCTGTAATTTCAGCACTATATGTGTGTGTATATATATATATAGGGGTTGGATCTAGTGAGAACTCATCTTTTTTTAGAACTTGAGAACTATGCACAGACGTATAAAGTTGATAAATAAAATCTATAAAGTTGTGCACAACGAAAATATTCTAAAATTGTTGCACAACAAAATAATTTTAGAAAGTTTTCGTTATGCACAACTTTATACCGTTTTATGCATCATCTTCAACGTCTTATGCATGGTTCATGAGTTCGTAAAAGATGTGGTTCTCATTTGATCCATATATATATATATATATATATATATACATATATAGGGGATGGTTCCTGTGAGAATGGAAATAAGCGTAACAAATAAGAATAGATATGTAAGTCCAGCATATCTTTCATATTTGTGTAGCACAATTAGAATTACTATGTTGCACATGTTAGTATAGCACATATTTCATCTATTCGTAACACATATGCTAAATATATTAGTTTAGCACATGTTTCATTACAACGTAGCACAAGAAGGGTTCTGGTGCTTCACAGTAATCCGCGTAGCACACAAAACATAAAACTGTAGCACAACCGAAATTAAATCTCATCAATTGATCCAGCGAATCAAAGGCTCAGATTCATTCACATTTCCTACCAAATTGTCATTTCCTACCTGATCCATCTCCTACATATATATATATATATAGAGAGAGAGAGGAGGGATCAAATAGTAGCCGAGCCCCAGATAGTATGTAGTATTCAATCTCATCCATCCATCCTATTAATTGGATGGCTGAGATTCACGCCTGATTTTTAAAGTTTTTACACGTTAATTTGTGGTAGTAAGGGTAGATTAGTAATTTGATTTGTTATGTGATTTCGAAAATAAACCATGCATATAGTTGAACTGAACTATGCATTCAAATGAACACAAAAATGCATTCACTTGAACACAAACATGCATATGAGTTTCAATTTTAATGCATGTTGTAAACGCACACTCAGCGCTCGCTCGCGCGCATCCAGCGCCCGCTTACACGCACCAGTGCCGCTCGCAAGACACCCAATGCCGCGCACGCACGCAACGCGGTTGGGTGCGATGCGATGTTATGTTGTTTTAAATGCGATTTAGTTGTTTTAAATGCGGTGACATGTTATTTCATATGTATTATTTATGTTTTGTTGTGGCTCTTCCCAAACCTAGCGCCGACGCTCACCCAGCGTCCCTACCCAGCGTCGGAGCCCACCCAGCGTCCCTACCCAGTGTCGGCGCGCACCCAGCGTCACTACCCAGCGTCGGCGCGCACCCAACACCGGTTGTGTGCGATGCATTGTTATGTTATTTTGTATGCATTGTTATGTTATTCTGTATGCATTATCTGTGTTTTGTGATGTCTCTCTCCAAACTCAACGCCCGTCGAGACCCCAACGCTCGCGGACTTCCCTACCCAGCGCCCGCTGAGTGCCTTCCCATTTTTCCCCTGAGCGAAAAATGAGTTGTCACGTGTCAAATTTTGGTGCATCCACGTGTTCAAAATGTGTGGTCTAGATTGAGTACTACATACTATCTGGGGACCGGGTACTACGGGAACCCAACCATATATATATATATATATATATGGGTTGGATCCAATGAGAACTATATCTTTTTTGGGAATTTGAGAACCATGCACACACGTAAAAAGTTGATGAACGAAATCTATAAAGTCATGCACAGTAAAAACATTCTAAAATTGTTGTACAACAAAATAATTTTAGAAAGTTTTGTTGTGCACAACTTTATACCGTTATGTGCATCATCTTTACACGTCTTATGCATAGTTCGCAGAGTTTGCAAAAAAAAATATAGTTCTCATTTGATCCACTATATATATATATATATATATATATATATATATATATATATCAAAACTGATACAGTTCAACCTCACGACAATAACTCTTTATTCATGCTATATACTTGTTTTAAACCTTTTATACTGAACTAACTCTTGTTTTGCAGATAAGGATGATTTCACCAAAGGGGAGAACTAAACCCTTCTACTGAAATTGTTGGTCCTACTAGTGGTCTGCTTTAAATGTATAATAGGTTTTGACATCATCAAAAATGAAAAATTGTTGGGAAAATTATGTAATACTTAAGTGTGTTGAAGATACCAAAACCTGCTTAAAGTTTGTTGTGCTGATGTAACATAGTATTGCTCATATTTTACTGAGCGAGCTTTTTATGTTTAACAAGCTTCAACAAAAGAACCATCAGTATGATTATCCAATACTAAAGGTGTTGTAACAGATTAAGATTATTGAGCAATAAGAAAAAAAAACGTAAAGGAAATACAGATTTACGTGGTTCACCAACAATGAGTTGGCTATGTCCACGGACAGAAAATGAGAACGGATGTTATTCAGCGGCTAGGGTTTTCATATTACAATTACAGCTCTTAAAGATCTTATATATAGTATTAAGAGAATACACCAATTGGGCTCAACCCTATACGAGTATTAAGGCCCAATAATGTATACCGTCGGCCAGGGGCGTCTCCGTCCTCCCGGATCCCCAAGCAAGGGGCGTCGTCCCTATTGACCCCTCGACTCACTGACTGGGCAACGAGACCCCCGACTAACTATTCGAAGCGGGAAATAATTTCAAGGCATATCAACAAAAGGAGTTCAAGAGCAGCATTGAAGCTAATCATGCTGATAGAAGAATCAATATATTTCTAGGAATATAATCAACGTATGGTGAATTAAATATCAAAGATAGATCATCAGGAGCACGGAATATTATATCTCCCTACAATACCCGCAAAATCCAACCTTGGAAGGTTATCACAAAATGGTGAACTCTGAAGTCTACAAGCTCTCGAGCTCACAACCTTAAATCTTTCGAACATCGTATTTTCGAAGAAGAGAATTTCTCAAAGTTATCAATAAATCCTAAGGGAGTGTTTACTTATCATGATTAACATTTTAAAAGATTGACTATTTGATGGATTAAATGTGTGATAAGATAATTTTTATCTATCAATCCTTTGTTTACTACAAAGGATTAGTGAATGATTAAAATTGGGATAAATAATTCTCCCTTTATTTGGAGGATTATTCAAATCCTACATATATTGGTTGGATTAAAATTAATGGAGAATAATTCAAATGATTAAAATAATCATGGGCTTGGGATATCCTCAAATATTAATCCTTAAAAGTAAACACTTGATTAAGTTGGATTAATTTTATCTATCCAACCTAATCATGCAAAGTAAACACCCCTAAAGTACAAATATAAATATTTACTCAAAATTTCAGCATACATTTCCTTAGCGTCTAGGCTTTCTTTTGTAAACATCTCACACGTAGATCTGGTCAATTTGTTTCCTGTAACAACTTAGTCATAAGTTGGAAAACCTAAAATCCTCTTTTAAACCCCTATAACTAGGAGTTAGAAGAAAGTAGCAAGCAAGCATGCAACGAAGTGTTAGTTGTCGAAAGCTTAGGTTTGCTTGCACCAGTAAGCAAGAAGGTTAGGCCGCTTACATTCATAAGCAAGCTTTAAATTTTCTTGCACCAGTAAGCGAATGAGGATACAAATCGGGGTACAAATAAAGTGACATTTTATATCTAGATATTCTTGCACCCGTAAGCAAGACAATCTTAAGTAGTGGATTGATTGATTTATCAGTCTGTAGACATAGGAGTTGATCTCTAAACCACATAAAACTCTAAGTGTGCTTCCCTTTCAATTCAATACTTTAAATTATATGTTATTGAACTGTCATCACTATTAGCACTTGCAACACAACATACATTTAAGAAAAACGTAACCACCATATTTTGCACCGAAGTTAGTTATTAGTCCAACTGATTAGCTATAAGCCATCAATAGAATTTCTAACCGACCACACTCAGTATAAGACTCTCATTTGCTGCACACTCATCAATATTACTCTCAGTACTAACTGATATTAGTTACCCGATATTTATTGATCTCGGTAGAAGGTTAAGTCTTGTTTAAGAAAAAAATTAATTTACCCTAACTGGTGTATTCCCCTCCCCACACCAGTACGTCCCCCACGGGTCCATCAATTTTCTATTTTAAATGATGCATGTTTCTATTTTGTAGTATGCATATTTATATTCTGTAATATGTATATATTTGTTTGCAAATCTGTAGAATTATATTTTATAATATACATTTTTCTGTTTTGTAATATGTATGTTTATATTTTAGGGTGAGCAGAATACCCAAAAATTAATATCTGATCCGAACCAACCCGAAATTTAAAATTTGATCCGAATGTCTTGGATTTTCGGTTCGATAGAATTAATTTTTCCCCAAATTTCGAACCCAAACACTCGCATCTCACGCCACCACAGCTCCACTCGTTCCACTCCAACGACAACTCCCTCTGCTCACATCCCATCTCTGCAATACAACCTCTTCTCGTGTCGTCTTCACCGACTCACCCGTCGGGCGCTTGCTGCCTATTGCCCCACTGCCCCATCTTCTGACGCTATTTCATTTCACCTCCTTCTACCGCCTCCCATGCCTCTTATTCCCTATATTGACGTCGTCCCCATCCTCTCCCCTATTCTAATTCCTGACTTTCACCACTGTCTGTTCTTTGGTACGAGTCATGACATACAAGTTTGTCAAGAAACTATCCTCTTTTCCCTTCAAAATTGGATTTATATATCTGATTTAGTTATTGTTTTTTGTCTTCAAAATTGTTGGTATTGGAAGAGTAATAAATATTTGAGAGAATGTAAAGCAATATGTCCCAACTTCTGATGCGGATCATAGTTTAACATCAGAAGATGAATAATAATTGTTGCCATCATGCCTTTTTGAATCTTCCCCCATTTCTTCTTTCCTCAAGGATCTGTGTTGGAATGTGAATTTTTCTCTCATCACTAAACATTGTTGGAGTCATATACTGCAGCTAGATTCTCTCTGCACTTGTGGGTTTGGATGAGGATAGGTTGTGGCAATGGTGTTTGTGACTTGATGACTAAAGTTTTTTTATTTCTTGTGTGTGTTTGTTTGTTCTTCTACTTTGGGGAGCTATAATTTCTAGAGGTGGATTTTTGTGGCAGACAATGTATAATTGTTACTGATGGGATATGGCCCAACCACACATATGGCCCAACCACAGGCCCAAAGCCCAAGCAGTGGGCTTGACATTAGTAGCGGCCCACGCGGTTAAGCCCAAGGCCCAGCCTTCAAACCCTAATCAGCCCCCAAACCCTAATCAGGCGCCACCTTGAAGCCAGGCGTCCCTACTGCGGAAGGCTAGCAGGCCCTATGGACAAGAGGAGCAGCCCCCACACACGAAGGCCAAGAGTCCCTACATGGGAGGATCGGTTCCGTCTTAGGGCCCTCATATATGTATAAATAGGAGTTAGATCGAAGGTAGAAGGGTTAGCAACTTCTTGAATACTAAGAGCTTTTAGCTATCTCGATCGTAATCAAAACATAGTGAAAGTATTGAGGAATCACTCATCCGTGGACGTAGATCTCATTAACGATCGAACCACGTAAAAGCCTTGGTGTTCTTTACTGCTTTACATAAATCTTGCATACTAACATATACTAGATTTATCATTGGCGCCGTCTGTGGGAAACTAAACAAAAAAGCTTCATTTTTTCTACAACTTAATGGCAAGAACACGTGCAACCGCCGTCGACGCTGGCAACAACCGCGCTGAGGACGACCAGGTGGTCACTCAGCACCGTGGGAAGGAGATTTCAGACGCCACAAGCGGTCACACACCTGAGGGCTACATGGAAAACGTTCCCATACACCCTCAGGACCGCATCCCCAACGAAGGGAAAGATGCCGGCCTCAACGAGGACGAACAGACAGTTCGTTCGTCCCACGAGGCCCTTGGCCGAGCTGTGACCGAATTCCTCAACTCCAACCTTGGCCAATTCCAAGGCTTCCTCCACCAGAGGATAAAAGGAGCGGGCCCCTCAAGAGCCCCCGAACTGGCTACCACGGGCACCCGAGGTCGTTCCCCCCTCCGAAACAGCTAGCGTTCACCTCGGCGTGATAGCCGAGAACGTGCACAGCACCCCGACGTCCGAAGCCGATCACCGCAGCCGAGCCACCGCCACTATTCACCCCGCGCCATTCGTGGAGCCGCTCTCCATCTCGTCATGCCGACCAGAGAGCCGAGCAAAACAAGAGAGAAGAAAGGCGGAGCAGAACTCCCCCTCGGAGAGACGATAGACGCCGTTATCGGTCTCCCACCCTCCAGGAGAGATGGCAATGATCTCCGGGTTCGACCGAGCGGAAGAATCATCTCCTTTCTCCGAGAGATTCGAACGCCTTGCCCCGCCGTATAGGGCACCCAACATCGCCGCCACGATGGCCTTGGGGACCCTCCGACTTCCTTTTCGCCACACCACTAACATGGCGAATCAAGGAATGGAAGATTTCCATATGTGCAAGATCTTCCCGAGGTGCTTGATCTCCAACGCCCGACGTATTTGGTTTACCTCGCCCGCCAAAATAGTATACACCGCCTGTGATCTCATGGATCGGTTTAAGTGGCGTTTATCGAAAATGCCACCCAAAGAGCCTTCGTCCGACCGCTCACAATCCGCCAAGGCGGGACGAGACGATGTCGAACTTTGTTTCGAGGTTCATCAAGGAGTCTCTCAAAATCGATGAGAGCAACGATCTCTATATCATCAACGCTGTTCAAAACAGGATCCGACCCGGCGACCGAACAAGGAGATCACCCGTGAGAGTCCGGAGGCGGCTAGTAGACAACCGTCAAAGGAGACGAGTCGGATAGGAAGAAGAGGAGATGCGGGACGAGGCGGTGAGAGAAAAGCGGATGATCAAGTCGAGGCGTTGATCGCCAAGCACCTTCGGCTGTAATCAAGAGAGGGCTTTGGAATCTGTGCTGGGACCTTGGCCAAACCCTGGCGGCAGAGCGCCTCCCCTGCTCAAATTAAGGGCGGAGATATTCGAGCTCCACGCCGAGCTCTTCCCAAAGCCCCCTCCTATGAAAGGAGGATCCAAGAAGAGGTCCACAGAGGAGTATTGTGACTATCACCGGGGGTATGGTCACGATCCGAGGATTGCGTACACACAGGCTCGCACACAGGCTCTCAGATTGACGAGCTCGTCGAGGAGGAGCCGAAAAAATACTCGGCCGAGGCGGGCCGGAGAAGAAGTCGCGGGGAAAAATAACGGTGGCAACAACTGTGGGCCGACCTTGACGGTGACCCAACCCGAAGATGACGAGGAAGAAGTTCCCAACGCTATGGAGCAGGTCTATGCCATTACCGGGCTCCCTGTAGGAACGACGAGGTCGTCGTTAAAAAACGAAGCTCGGAGGTCGGCCCCCGAGGAGCCGAAGAACAAGCGACTCCGGGCGGGTGAGGACATCGTGTTCTCCAAAGATGACCCGGTGCCCAAAATCATGCCCCACCAAGACGCCATCACGATACAAGCAGTGGTGGGCAACAAGAACGTCCACCGGGTCTCACATTGACATCGGTGCCTCCGCTCGAGATTATCTTCCGTAGTATGCTCGATAAACTTGAGGTCGGAGGAATTCAAATACATTCCGCTCCTCCCGCCATTGGAGCTTCACTCGTGAGGCGGTTCAACTCGGGCGTCATTACCCTTCCTGTTACCGTAGGACGTGCTCCTGTGTCGGTCACCAAGGCCATTCAATTTTTCCTCGTCCGAGCTCCTTCTCCGCACAACATCATCCTCGGGAGAGGCGGCTCTATGCCACCAGGCCGTCGCTCGGTATACCACCTCACCATCAAGATACCCACCCGGTGGGAGTGCTAAGCATCGGGGTGACCAAACGGCAGCTAAAGAGTGCCTACGAGTCTCAACCCAAGATGTAGCCTTGCCTGTGCATAGCAATTATAGAATCTCGAGGCCGCCACCGGACGAACCGATCAAGACCTCTGCTATCTGACGACGACCCTCCAAAGTTGTCAAGGTCGGCGCCGTGGCCCAACCGATATTCGGCAGAGTGTCATGCGACTCGAGGGAATACAGGACGTGTTCGCGTGGTCCCCAATCGACATGGCCGAGTGTCACCCGAGCTCATAACTCATCGCCACAACATTGACCCGGCTACAAAACCAGTTCGACAGAAGAAGAGGGTGTTTACGGACGAGCGCAACCAGTTCATAAGAGACGAAGTGACTCAACTCCAGAAGGCCAAGATCTTGTTGAAGTCAGTACCGACACGGATGGCTAATCGAGTCGTGGTTCGAAAGCCAAGAGGGGGATGGCGCATGTGTGTCGACTACACCGACCTCAACAAACCTCGCCCGAAAGATTGCTACCCTCCCGACATTGACAAGAAGGTGGAAGCACGGTGGGCCATGATACCTTCAACTTCCTAGATCTATACAAAGGTACCACCAAGTCCTAATGAGCCAGGAGGACGCCCAAAGACAGCATTCATCACCGACTTCGGTGTCTTTGCATACCGGAAGATTCCCTTCGGCCTGAAAAACGCTGGGGCTACCTATCAAAGAATGGTGGATGTCATATTCAAAGATCACATTGGGCAGATCGTCGAGGTCTACGTCGATGACATCGTGGTCAAGAGTCAGAAAACGGAGAGCTGCATCGACGACCTCAGAACTATCCTTTAGCTCCTCAGGTCGGCCAACCTCAAGCTCAACCCCCTGAAGTGTACATTCATGGTGAGGACGGGAAAATTCCTAGGATGCTGGGTTTCTCAAGAAGGCCTGAAGGCAAATCCCACTAAGGTGAAAATAGTGCTTGACATGCAAGTGCCGAAGATCATCCGAGAGATCCACAAACTCACGGGTGTCTAGCCGCCTCGCAGATTCTTATCTCGGCCGCCGAAGAAGCCTTCCTTCTTCAAGATCTTGAGGAGAGCTCGGGACTTCGCTGGCGGGAGGAACACTGTGTCGCCTTCATGCGGTGAAAGAGTATCTCGCCGACCGCCCACCCCCGACCGCCCGAAAGAAGGCGAGCTCCTCTCTTTGTGCTTGGCCGCCTCGACGAGGCAATCAGTGTGGTATTGGTCCGGATGAGGTCGGACGACAACTCCCCATCTACTTCATCAGCCGAGCTCTCAAAGGACCGGAGATAAGGTATACCAACCTCGAAAAGGTAGCACTGCCTGGTGAACGCCAAGCGACGCCCGACCCTACTTTCAAGCCCATTCCGTCCTGTGTACTAACCGACTTACCTTTGAGATAAGTCTTGTCAAAGCCGTAATCATCCGGACGATAGCAAGTGGGCACTGGAGCTCGCGAGCACGACATCTCGTACTCCCTGTGCCGGCCATAAAGGGCAAGCTCACGACTTCCGGTGGAGGCTAAATTCACCGAGGTCGGCTCTACCAATGAGGTCGCCCAATGCCCGCCTCACGTGGAAGAATCCACCCTTAATCCGCTTGATGATTGCTGGCAGATGTACGTGGATGGAGCCTCATGCAAAACGGGCAGCGGAGCAGGCATCCTCCTCCTCGGCCCAGACAAACAAGAGGTGACCTATGCACTTCGGTTCACCTTCCCGACCACAAATAACGAGGTGGAGTACGAGGCGCTAATCTCAGGACTCCGCCTCGCTAAGAAATTGAAAGTGGACAAGATCCAGATCTTTGGAGATTCCCAGATCGTGGTGAACCAGGTGTTAGGCAAATACGAGGCCAATGAGGACCGAATGAAGCAATACCTTGAGAAGGCAAAGGAGATGCTGACCTCATTCAGGTACTTCAGTATTCATCGTATCCCGCGAGGGAAAAACTGCCGAGCTGATATCCTTAGTAAGTTAGCTACGTCGTCAACAAATCCACCAGTGGAGGAAGTTCGCTCCAAAAGCATCACGGAGTCCCACATCGGCATCATCACCGAAGTAGAGCCGAACTGGATGTCTCCCATAAAGGCCTACCTGGAAGACCGTGCACTACCTCAAGATCGGCTCGAAGCCAAAAAGATGATGGCGAAATCCCAGAAGTACCTCATACATGAGGGCGCTCTCTACCGGAAGTCTTACCTTCAACCCCTCCTGAGATGCCTCGGGCCAGAAGAAGCCGACTACGTGCTCAATGAGATTCACAGAGGATCCTGCGGAAGTCACATCGGGTCGCGAGCTCTATCAAAGAAGACGCCGAGGTCGGGATATTTCGCCTACCTCATTCAAGATTCGGCCGAGCTCGTCAAAAGTGCCGAAGTGCGACTTCACTCCACGCCAAGAAGCTAACCTAGACCGATCGGCGACTGCAGAGCCCGTGGCCTTTCATGCAGTGGGGAATCGACATCGTTGGTCCGTTTGACCGAGCACCAGGTCAGCTTCGATACTTAGTCGTAGCTGTAGATTACTTCACAAAATGGGTCGAGGCTGAGCCACTTTCGAGCCTCACGAGCAGGAAGATCCAGACCTTCGTGTGGAAGAACATAGTCTGCCGCTTCGGCATACCGCACATTCTGATCTCGGACAACGGCACCCAGTTCGTCGACAAAAATTTCAAGGAATGGTGTGAAGAGCTCCAGATCGAGCAACGTTTCACCTCGGTCGCACACCCGCAAGCGAATGGTCAGATCGAGGTGACGATGCTAGACCGAGCTAAGGGTGACTGGGCTGAAAATCTCCCCAAGTCCTCTCGGGTCCTGAGCGACACCTCGGACTTCGCACGGAGAAACCCCTTTCAGTTTGGTCTACGGGACCGAGGCCGTCATACCGGCTGAGATCGGCGCACCAAGCCCGCGCACTCTTCACTTCGACCAGACCGGGAACGAGGAAGACCTGCGTGCCAACCTTGATGCTCTCGAGGAGAAACGCGAACTCGCCTTCATAAACGAAGCCAAGTACAAGGGCCAGGTCGCACGATACTACAACAAAAGGGTTAAAGCCTCCGCACTCCAAGTAGGCGACCTCGTCCTACGGAATAATGAAGCCAGTAGAGCCGAGCGTCTTAACAAGCTAGATCCGACATGGGAAGGTCCATACCGCGTTCACGAGGACCTCGACAAAGGGGCCTACAAGCTAGCTCACCTATCCGGTGCACTTATCCCCCGAACCTGGCATATCACTCATCTAAGGAGGTACTTTACATAGCTTCGATTTCAGATCAGCATCATGATTACTCCTCTTGTTGCTTTTGCCGAAGTGCGATGTTATTTACTTTTCAATAAAACACTTGTTTTTCTGAATAAGTATTCCACTTCGCCTCGTCTTATACATATGTGAACATCTATTTGGATATACCACATTTAAACCTTCACAAGGGGACGCCCTTACGAAGATGAAAAACCCACTAAGTAGGGTACTCACTAAGCGCGCGCCGCACTCACAGATTACTCATTAAATTGAACGTCTAAGTGCAAGGCATACAGGCAACTCATTAAATTGAACGTCTACATGCAAGCATACAGATCACTCATTAAGTTGAAGTATCTACATGCAAAAGACATCCAGATCGGATCTCGTCAAATTATGCCCCTTTATTTGGGAAGATATACACTTCTGTATACAGTCTAAATACATTTACGACCAAAACGAAGTCCTAAGCTATGTTTGTACCTCTCAAGGGGGAAAATATACACTTCGGAACGAGTCTAAATACATTTACGACTACATACAAAGTCCTAAGCTATATACAAACTCATTCGGGCTTCCGAGCTCCGCCTCGTCGGGACTCACCAAGTCGCACGAGCTCGAACAAAATCTCCGGGTCGGCGATGAATACCCGGAACGAACTCGGTGCCCTCCACCCAATCAATGAGGTCGGCACCACCCCGGCCTACTCCGGGTGCACTCTGAGCCGGCACAGACGGGTTCCGACCCGAGGGGGGCGTTCCTATACCCGAGGTCACACCTCGGCCCCTTGAGCCTGACGCCGGGCCAGGATCACGCCCTCGCCCCCGACCTGCCGCCCCTCCACGCCGACCGATGTCTGGGCGCCCGACCGCCGAGGACCGCCTCTAAATGCTCCTCTCAGTTGGACCCATCAGCCGGAGCACTTCGACGTGATCGGCGAGCCGCCTCCTCTTCGGGTTCTTCTATTATTGGACCGATGGAGCCCATTGTAGACTAGCTCGCTGGGTCAGGGGCATCGCTCGTTTAACGACCTCGTACATCTGCATGTACTTCATGATGGAGTCGAGGTAGTCTTTAAACTTTTTGCTATTAGGCCCCTCCTCATCCCTCAGCACCATGCCCTCCGCTAGCAAGCTCTGAACTCGATCGTCGGCTTCTGATATGGTAGTTCCACCAGATCGGTGGATTACCTTCTCATACTCTGCATGCTCTTCCGAGATCCGAGCTAGCTCCTCCGTCGTCAGCTCGAGCCGCTCCTCGCATTGTATCAGCCGTCCTTGGATCACATCGGCAGATAAGTCCGCCCCCTGGACTTCGAGTTGTATGATTCTTAGCTTTAGCGCCTCGTTCTCAGCCAGGAGGCGGGCCACTTCTCGATCGGCCTCTTGCATCTTCTTCTTCAGGTCGGCGGATGATGCCGAGCTGACATCCATACTCGTCAAAACTTGAGTCAGCTCGGACGATCGACTCCTCCAAAATAGCACCTCTTCGTCCTTCTCAGCCAAGGCACCTCGGACCTCTTTCAGCTTGGTCAGCAATTCATGATCAAGTCCAAGGTATTGAGATGCGGAATGCTATAAATAAAGAGACAACACACGTTTCAGAAAGTGATAAATTTTATTACTCAAAAAAGTGGGAATGTTTACAAGGCTGAGGGTCCTATCGACCCCGGCAAATTAGCCTATTACATTAGGTCCACTGACCTCAGGCCCCATGTCGGGCTCACCGGCCTCCACTTGCACTTGCTGCTGTTGCGGCGCAAGACCCCTTCGGAAGGAAGCTCCGAGCTCGGCTCCTCCTCCCCCGCCTCCTCCTCCTCCTCCGCGGCACGCACCTCGGCAAGAAGCTCCTGGAGTTCAGGATCTTCGTCCTCCTTGCACTGGGCAACGGCCTCCACCGTCAGAAGGGAGGAGCTAGACGCCAGAGCCTCCAGAAGGGGGAAAGACCCAGCCCCGGCAATCACTCGGGCATAGTTCTTGTTCATCGTCTGGGGGGCGACTTCGACCCAGCCATGTTTGACTTTGTCGAAATCAGGCATCTGGGCCGCCAACCCCTCCAGGTGGTCCGACACCACCTTCGTCCGGAGTACGGCGGCCAGGTCGGAGATAAAGGAGGAGAAGGTCTCCGATTCGATGAGTCTGCTGGTGAAGGCCATAACATCGGCCTCGACCTCCAAAGAAGGCACCTTTCCTCGACCATCTTCCTATTCACCCCGCCGCCTCCTCTCGCGACTCCTGAGCTCGGCCCGAGCCATCTCCAAGGCCCATGCCGCTTCTTGAGGGCGCCTCGGCGGTCTCGGCGGCCTTCTTTGGCCTCGGCCGTGGCCCTCTCGGCCGACGTCTACACCGCGGCGGCGTGGCCTCGGCGGCGATCCTTGCGGTCTCGACAAGAGCCCGCCTCCTCTCTCGATGCCTTATACCGAGAGACGCCCTCGGCAATATACCCCGCAATGTGGTGCAGCTCCCCCATCACTGAATTGACATCCTGAAATTCAACATGGTCAGAAATGTATCGCGAAGGAAACATCAAGAAATATAGAAGAGACTTATACCTTGGGGAAGGATACGGGGGCCTGGAAGCGCCCTCGTCACGATATCCGGTATGAGTGTCCGCCTACCGAGGTGCCGTCACCAACAAGCTGAAGTCGTCCACCACCTCGGTGTAGGGAAATCTGATTTTAACCCTCTCCCGATGATCTATCTTGGATGTTTAATTCACCATACATTGATTATATTCCTAGCATGCGTCTATATAATTAATTGCAACACGTAGGGTTTTCTCGTGTTTACCTTGAATCTGTCGGGGATGGGGATGAACGGATCGAGACTCGTGCTTTGATCTTACGGATCTGTATCCGGTTGTTCAATCTCCAACGCCGAGTGAGGACGATCTATGGAGAATGCTACGTAAAATCACCTCTTTTTCTCTCTTAATTTTCAAAATTCCTCACAATGCACTCTTGTGATTCTCTAAAATTGCCAAGGATAAAGATTGAGGATTAGCTTTGATTCTATCTCTTACCTTATATTTATAATGCACTATCAAATCCCACAATGAAAGGATTTATGCATATCCCATAAATATAATAATATCCTTATGGATAAAGAGAATCAAATCATCATCCTTAGAGAGATATGGTAGCGATTTTCACAAGAGCTACTGGCCTGGATGGGCCACCAGGATCAAATGCAAGAAATAAAGATGGGCCTCAAATAAATTAATTATCTTATGTTCAGCCCGTAACATAAATTAATTTATAAACATTCATTCATGCCACTAGAGAATAAATCTTGACTTACCTCTTTATTGCCGAGAGAGAGTCGAGCTTGCACTTAGACATTACGAATCCCCGTATTTAAGATATCAGACGTCCATTAATTATTTAGAGCATTCTGATCGCTTAAAATAATTAATATCTTTAATTCCTTAAGTAGTACCACTCAACCTTATTATTGTACTTGAGCTAACTCAACTGCGGGGTTTAGTACAATAAACCTTTGAGCTCCTTAAGGGACGCCATCATCCTAAACGGATACGGTGACTCGTCTGAGATAACTAGCATGACATACAAGCACCGCCACCACCCAAGACGCGGAGAATATTGGGTTAGAACATATAACCTCACCCATGACAAGTCAAAGTGATGGTCAACAACTCATACTCACCTAATACCTTATCGAGGTTTAGATCATCGTAAGTCACCGAGATCTTGGTTCTTCACGACGGTCGATAGAAGAACTCATCTCATCGTGATCCTTCAATACGCCGAGACGCATCAAAGATAGACAAGCAACCAAGTCAAGTCACTTCTTATCTATATCGCAGCCTATACCGACAACTCGTCCTCAAGTTGTCTCACCGTGAAACTTTTATATCTCATTAAGCTTGACCAATCATACGGACTTCTTGATCTTCTACACACTGTATGATCTAACTTATTTATGAGATAATGGGACACAGATATATGCAATCAAGTAATCAATTTAGATAGGAGATTGTAATATTGGTAACAGGAAACATTGTATACAAGCTCAACCATACTGCTTTCAGTATACAAATCCAACAATCTCCCACTTATACTAAAGCAAACTTTTAGTATACAATGTGTCTCTCTACTAGCTATTACAATAAAAACCATCACTTTGCTTCTCCCACTTATACAAAAGTTTCCTTTCTAAGTGGGTGCCATCAAGCGTAATCCAAGTCCTCGAACGTGCACTTGTAGACTTTTACGGCGAGCTCTTTGTGAATGGATCCGCTAGGTTATCCGTCAGATCAATCTTTTCAATCAAGACGTCCCTCGCCTAACGATTTCTCGATGACATGGTACTTCTCTCTATGTGTTTGGTCGCTTGTGGGTCCGTGGTTCCTTCGAGTTTGCCACCGCACCGAGTTATCACGTAAACTATGATACTCTTGGGCAAACCAGTACCACACCTAGATCCATGAGGTAGTTCTTGAACCATACTGACCTCCTTAGTGACCTCTAAAGCGGCTACATATTCGGCTTCCATGGTAGAGTCCGCAATGCATCGCCGCTTTGCACTCCGCCAGATACGGCTCCACCTCCCAAGGTAAACACATACCGAGGTAGACTTTTTCTCATCACGGTCACTTGGAAATCGACTGCAGATAACCCAAAGGCATTAGACTATCTCGCATGGTAAACAACCCTATAATCTCGAGTCCTTTTCGTGTACTGAGTATATGCTTTATCAGTCAATGAGCTTGTCCAGGTTAGATCGATATTCAGCTACTATGCCTACCACATAGCGAGATATCGGCCTCGTACATAGCATTGCGTACATGAGACTTCCTACGGCGAAGCGCAGGAACTTGTCTCATTTCCTCTATCTCCTTTGCGTCTTGGGTGATCGCTTCCTTAGATAAAGGAACGCCATGTCCGAAAGGTAGCAATCCTTTCTTGGCGGTCCGCTTACTAAAACGAGTAATCACAAGATCAATGTAAGACGCCGAGATAAGCTCAACATTTTCCTCTTGCGATCTCGGTAAACCTCGATCCCAAGAATGTACGTGCATCTCCTAAGTCTTTCATTTGAAACCGATCGATAACCAACTCTTTACATCCGATAACAACTTCACATTGTTGCCAACTAGAAGAATGTCATATACATAAAGTGCAAGAAATACCACATCACCGCTGACATCTAAACGATACACACAACTCTCGCTAGCAACGGGTAAATCCATAGGACTTTACCACCTCACAAAGCGTAAGTTCCGAGGATCGTGAGGCTTGCTTAAGCCCATAAATGGACTTCTTAAGCTTCCATACTAGATGCTCTTCACCCTTCACCCCATAACCTTCGGGTTGTTGCATATAGATGTCTCTACCTTCCTCAAGGTAACCGCTTAGAAAAGCGGTTTTCACATCCATTTGCCAAACCTCTGGGTTCAAGTGGTCTGCTATGGCCGTAAGAATTTCGATGGACTTGAGCATTGCTACAGCGAAAAGGTCTCATCGAAATCGATGCCCTCAATGAGTGTACCATTTCGCCACAAGCCCGGCTTTAAAAGCCAAACCTCTCCATCCGAATCTCTCCTCTTATATACTCACTTACTACCTATGGCTTCCTCGCCATCCGGTAGAGGTGTCTTTTCATATACATCCATAGGCTGTTATGGACTCAATTTCTAAGTCCATAGCAAGGTGTGCCATGATCTTGCATCAATGTCTTGTATCGCCTCAGTATGTCCATGGGTCGATTATTGTTCCGCTCATTTCCCGGACTAAACCAAGATTCACCCACGAACATAAATCGCCGGGTCGACGAACAACCCTCCCACTACGACGAGACGCCATCGGCACAATGGCAACGGTGGGTGCAGATACTTGTGGTTCTCTATCTTGCACAACTTGTGGGTAGGTACCACTTCAGACGGTCGGTATCTCCGGTGGAAGTCACCCACTTCAATTTCAAGTATCGGTGTCGATCCTCCCACTAGACCCACATCTCGCACCTTCGCCTAATCGGTGGTGGAATACGATCATCTTCCAATTCCTCAAGAATGATTTCAACTTTGGATTTGTGGTTTGTCATATAATCCTCTTCTAAGAATCGGGCATTAGTGCTAATAATGACCTTCGATCCTCAGACTATAGAATAAACCACCTTCGCTCCTCTAGGATAGCCAATAAACAAAGACAAGGCCGATCTAGCTCCAACTTATCGCCTCTGCTCAAGACATGTGCCGGATCGCCCCATATCCTTATGTGGCTTAAACTAGGTTCATACCAAACCACAACTCGAAGGGTCTTTTCGATCGACTGATGGTACTAGATTTAGCAAGTATGTCACCGCTTTCTAAGGCATACCCCGTAACGAAATAGCAATGTTGCATAACTCATCATTGATCTAACCATTTCAAAAGAGTCCTATTTCTTCGCCCGACACACCATTTTGTTGTGGTGTGCGGTGTAGTGGTTGGGAGGTAATCCCACACCGCACCAAGTAGTCCATAAACTCGTTATCGAGGTATTCGCCACCACGATCGTATCACAGTGACTTGATACTTTTACCAAGCTTCGCCTCCACTCCGCCTTAAACTCTTTGAATTTCTCAAAGCATTCGCACTTGTGGTGAAGCGGTATATGTATCCGCACTCGAGTAATCATCAATGAAAGTGACAAAATACTGCATTCTCCACGAGCTTGTGTGGACATCGGTCCACACAGTCGAATGGACTAGCTCCAACACTTCTTTCGCTCTTTAACCTTCGCTCAAGGGTCCGGGTCGACATCTTTCCTTCTATACAGATTCGCAGACCGAAACCAGTAATCGTGAGATTACCCAACGCCCATTCTTAGCCGTCTTTGATCCTATTTAGATTAATGTGACCTAATCTAAGATGCTAGAGAAATGTGGTGTCATCTTCATAAGAAAACTTTCTTTTAAGGTTCGACGAGATGCAACATAGTTATAGGTATTATGTTTTGCGTAAATAGTATAAAGCTTAATTATATAAAGTGCCAACACGTATAACTTCGTCATTTCTTATGATAGAAACACCACTATCAAAAATAATGAATATCCATGAATAAACAATTTCAAATGAACAAGGTTCCACGAAAATCCCGCACATATAAAACGCCTTTAAAACTAAAATGTTCTCTCAAAACATAAAGTAACATCTCCGACCGCAACGGCCTCGACTTTCTTCGCTGCCCATGGAGATCGTTATCTCGCCATCACTCGCCTCCCTTGTCCGCAGAACCCCGCAGTGTAACAAACATGATCAACGACTGTGTTCACTACCCAAGAATGGGTAGAACAAGTCGCCAAACATGTTTCGTTATTAAAGCAAATGGCGCACTGAGCCTCGAGCTTGGGGCACTTACCCTTCCAATGCCTGGGCCTCACCGCACTCAAGCACTTGCCTTCTCCTTCGCTTTTTCAAACCACTGGTAGAGCCTTTCTGTATTCCCACTCTTTCTTTAGCCTTAGCATCTTGAATTCCACTTTTCCTTTTCATCTTTCGATAAAGCGTTGGTTTTCTTTGAGGTGCACGTACTAAAGATCTGTGCACCTTCCCATTTTGCATTCTTCCGCTACAAGATCCTCTTGCAATGAATCTAGAGTATAACGCTTATCATAAAGGATCGCTTATAACGAAAGTCATCAAAAGACTTGGGCAAAGTGTTGAGGATCATATCGATTCGACTACGCCATCAATATATCCTCCAACCAACTCGAGCTCTTCAAGAGATTGATCATTCGCTCTACATGGTCATGCACCGAATCGCTTTCTTCATCGAACTCGACATTATTGATTTTGTGAAATTATGACAAACGATTCTCGTCCGACCTCATACGATTTCATAAGACTTAGCCATATCATGGTTGCATCTTCCATCTCTTGATGTCGGAGTTGCAAGGACTGCACATGGTGACCAAAAGAGGCACTTTGCCATTCTATTTGATTTGTCCCATTTCTCGTGCTCCCGCGCTCCTCATCGCAGATGAATCGATCTAGAGGCTTGGGGCGGGATGTAGTGAGTACAAATAGATTTTCTTCCGTAGTAAGAACATTCTCAATGTTTCGCTTCCACCGATAAAATTTGGACGGATAAGGATTTTGTGCGAGCATATCGATAATCTGTAAGAAACATATCCGAAAAGACAATGTAAACACATAAGCATACGATCGCACATAATTCTGTAACAACAATATTGTAACCTTGATAAAACAATATTGATTGAAACTCCAATCGCCCAAGGAATTCACATGCAAGCCACGTGGATCGCGTTTACACATGAACCCCGACTGCACTAAAATATACCTTTTAGTCGCTTAATTTCAATCCATGTCAACTTATCCTTACGACAAATGAAATTAATGATTGGACCTTACTAGACCACATCACTATCGCGAAGAAGGACTTCATGAAGTTGTACTGAGGTGATGTCTAAGCAATGACCACAATTTTAACAATAGAAATGAATTCTTAGAATTGGCATACCACTCTGACCATACCGCCCAATTCAAATTCTTTTGTTATCTCCTTTAAAACTATCTCTAGAGAACTTATGAAAATCGTGATATGCAAGCCACGTGTGATCGCCACACATGAAACTCCCACTTCTCAATAGATTTAAAAGGTTTTATTTAGAAATCTCATCTAACAAACTTATGATAAACAGTGCAAGCAAGCCACGTGTGGGCGTGTACTCACAAAGGCCTCACTTTGTATAGAGATCAAAAGTGGAGGTCTTGACATTTTAATTTGAAAATTAATATGTCGGGTTACTTGCTTAGTCTTTTGTTTCAAAAGGTTTGTCCATGCAGATCATGTAATCCTAGCATGCTTTTCTATAGAACTCAACATGTAAAACATGCTCGCAGAATTCTAAAATATGCTTGAAAACGCGATAAACCCAAAGCATGCTTACTATGCGATTCAATCACGAAAACATATATTGTCTACGTTATTTAAACATACATAGCATGCTCATCGCATAATTTAAACATCCACTACATGCAATGAACGATAAAATAAAATAAACGCTCATCGGCCCACTCGTGGAACCCGCACTTTCCCGACTAATCTATTATATGTAATTACAAAGCACGGATCTTCAACTCGAAAAATGGGCCTCGCGTGCACGGACACGAACCGGATTCATCAAAACTAGATTCGGGCCGAAAACGGTTCGGCTCAAAACGGTCCGGCGGTGGCCGAACGGGTCAAGCGACTTGGGGCACACCACGCCAAGATAGCCTCTCGCGCTACCGCGGCTGGCTGCCTCACGGTTGTAAAAGCGACCGCGACCGCCGAGCATCGTCGCTAGCACGTCTCGCCCAGCCGAGCGCCACACGTCTGCCATGAGACGCCGCCGCCACCAGACCCGCCGAAGATGCTGCGGCGCGCGGCTGCCCGCCGAGGTCGCCGAAGCCGCCGAGCTCAACTCGCCAAGGCATGTCGAGCCGCGCCGCCCGCTTCGCCGAGGCCGCCGAGGACGACCTACCGAGGTCACCGAGCGCCGCCGGTGACGACCGCTGAGATCGCCGTGCCGCCGAGGAATCCACCGAGCGCCACCGGCATCCACGTGAGAATCGCGCACCGCGCCGCCTGCGTTACCGAGACCTCGTTGAGGTTTCGTGCGCTATTCGCCGAGGCTCGCGCTGATAAACTCGCGCGCTCGCCGTGTCGCCCGATGGCCTACCGAGGTTCGCCGAGCGCCGCCAACGCCGAAAGCGCCGAGGCGCCCGCGCAAGCGCGCACCAGACCGCCGGGCCGCCGAGCCATACGCCCAAAGAACTCGCCTTGTCCGCCGATGTCGCCGAGAAAGCGACGCATGGCGCCGAGCAACATGTCTCGTGCCGGCGTCCGGTTTCTCCCAGCGTGTCTTCGTCGCCTCGTTCTTCGTGTTGCTCGTCTTCTTCTTTACGGATAAGATTTACGGAAAAACAAATCTAATCTAACCACGATTTTCTCGTGGTGAAAACAAACCGACAAAATAAAACGAGTTACGATGAACGATGATTCAACAATTAATTAATTACGCACGTTATAATCAAATGTGATTAATCCAACAGAGCCAAGATTCGATCCGTGCCCGATACCAATTGTAGGGAAATCGATTTTAACCTCTCCGAGGATCTATCTTCGATGTTTAATTCACCATACATTGATTATATTCCCAGCATGCGCCTATATAATTAATTGCAACACGTAGGGTTTTCTCGTGTTTACCAACTGCTTCGGGATGAACAGGATGAACGGATCGAGACTCGTGCTTTGATCTTCCGGATCGTATCCCGCTGCCCAATCTCTAACGCCGAGTGAGGACGATCTATGGAGAATGCCACGTAAAATCACTCATTTTCTCTCTTAATTTTCAAAAATTCCTCACAATGCACTCTTGTGATTCTCGAAAATTGCCAAGGATAAAGATTGAGGATTAGCTTTGATTCTATCTCTTTACCTTATATTTATAACGCACTATCAAATCCCACAAGGAAAGGATTTATGCATATCCCATAAATATAATAATATCCTTATGGATAAAGAGAATCAAATCATCATCCTTAGAGATATGGGCGCGATTTTCACCAAGAGTTACGGCCTGGACGGGCGGCCAGGATCAAATACAAGGAATAAAGATGGGCCTCAAATAAATTAATTATCTTATGTTGACTTAACATAAATTAATTTATAAACATTCATTCATGCCACTAGAGAATAAATGTCGACTTACCCCTTTATTGCCGAGGGAGTTGGGCTTGCACTTGACATTCTGAATCCCGTATTTAAGATATCAGACGTCCATTAATTATTTAGAGCATTCTCGATCGCTTAAAATAATTAATATCTTTAATCCTAAGTAGTACCACTCAACCTTATTATTGTACTTGAGCTAACTCAACTGCGCAGGGTTTAGTACAATAAACCTAAGGGACGCCATCATCCTAAACGGATACGGTGACTCGTCTGATAACTAGCATGACATACAAGCACCGCCACCACCCAAGACGCGGAGAATATTGGGTTAGAACATATAACCTCACCCATAACAAGTCAAAGTGATGGTCAAGAACTCATACTCACCTAATACCTTATCGAGGTTTAGATCATCGTAAGTCACCGAGATCTTGGTTCTTCACGACGGTCGATAGAAGAACTCATCTCATCGTGATCCTTCAATACGCCGAGACGCACCAAAGATAGACAAGCAACCAAGTCAAGTCACTTCTTATCTATACCGTAGCCTATACCGACAACTCGTCCTCAAGTTATCTCGGTGTGAAACTTTTATATCTCATTAAGTTTCGACCAATCATACGGACTTATGTGATCTTCACACATCGTATGATATAACTTATATATGAGATAAGGGACACAGATATATGCAATCAAGTAATCAATTCAGATAAGAGATTGTATTAGTGGTAACGAAACATTGTATACAAGCTCAACCATACCGCTTTCAAGATACAAATCCAACACTGGCGCCCGCCTCCTCCACCTGGGCGCCCGCCTCCACCACCACGGGCGCTTGACCGCCCGCGGCCCGCCTCGCCTTCTTTCTTGGACGTGAGCTCGGCGACTTTGCGGGGGTCGCCTCGGCCGCATCCACCGCCTTCTTCTGGGAATCGAGCTTCATTGCAAAATAATATAAGGAGTTGATGAGCACAAGAATAAGGAAGTACACAAAAATAAGGATAGTGGGGGTGCCCTCACCCCGATACGACCCAAGCCCAGGAGCCTCGGACCTATAAACGCTCAGCCCGGCGTTGTTCAGGTCATCCTCGGCGAAATCAATGGATATTATCTCATCGAGGTCGTTCAGCATCTTCTCCATGGGGCCCAGGGGCTTGATTTTCACGTCCTTCATCGTACCGAGGCCCCACTCATACCTCGGATGCCCCTCAGCCCGCAGGAAGAAGTACCTATTCTGCCAATGGGACACCTTCGAGGGAGCCGCTATCTTAAGCTTCTGCCGAGGAGACAGATAGTACACCCCTCCTATGGCCTTGACGCTAAAAAAAGCGATCAAGACCTCAAGGACAACCTCCCCAACGCCATAGCAGATGTGCCCTAGCCCCACCACCGACCTAATGGAATTCGAGGTCGGTTGACATATGGGGATCCGAAAGTATTCTTGAAAGTTAAGGAAAATTGGGGCCAAAGGAAACCCAAGGCCGCCTATCAAGCTATCTACATACGACAAGAATAAATCCTCCGGGGGGCCATCGACCTATCATCCGGTCGCGCAGCACCACCACGCCTCCCGAATACGGTATTCTTCGTTATCTCAAAAGCTCCTCCACACAACTTCGACCTCACATCGCCAACCCTAAGTCCGTCCCATACCGATGATACGGCGGGACCCAAGACTAAGTCCTATGGACCTACCCGACGGTTATAGCACATATAGTCCTTTATATCGGAGGCACACGCCGTAAACCGAGGCGAACCGAATTTTCGAGCGAGAAGGAAGATGAAGAATACATACTTACTTTCGATGAGATGTTTGGCCCTTCAACAAGTTCGTAAAAGTGGGAAAATTTTGAAAAGTATAATCTACGATGCAAAGTGTGGAAGAAGAAAGTGAGCAATTGTCTTATTTGGGCCTATTTATGGGGCAAGTGGCGCCTAAACGGCCGCTTCAACTTCCACACGTGCCACCCGTGATTGGACGTGGAGTCGACGCACAAGACGCTGGTCGAGCGCCCAACCGCCGCGCTGGCGGCGTATGACGTACTTCACGGTAAAAAGCAGACCGCCCGATCGATCGTGTGATGATTACGTTGACCTCATACGGCTCGGACCTCGGACCTCGTCCGCTTCCACATCCAAGAAGGTGCCGCTCCAGATCGGACCTCGGTGTCACTCAGGACGGACCTCGATATCATCCAGCATGATATCTCTATCCGATCTCGCCTCGGCCGGACCTCGGCCTCCGTAAGAGCGGTGCCGCCCAGATCGGATCTCGGTGTAACCTATCTGAGGGTCCCTATCCGTGTCGGACTTGACTTCCTTTCGCACACATCTTTGTCAAACGACCGCGACTCCTCGGTCCCCAAAAGCGGCGATGCCCGTAACGCCAAACCGTCACCTCGGTTCGAATCCAGCGAACCGATCAAATCCCGACACCAAAGAGATCGAGAAACCCGAGAACAACATCACCGAGCAACATCCTACCTCAACGCGCGCATTCTTCACTTCACTTTCGGCACGGCCGTTCCCGACTATTTGGGAGGGGCTATGATGGGATATGGCCCAACCACACGTGCCCACCGACAGCCCAAACGAGTGGGGTCGACATTAGTAACGCCCACGCGGTTAAGCCCAAGGCCCAACCTTCAAACCCTAATCGCCCCCAAACCCTAATCAGCGCCACCTGCACGAAGGCCGGCGTCCCCACAGCGGAAGGCTAACAGCCCTATGGACAAGAGGCAGTCCTACACACGTAGGCCAAGAGTCCCTACATGGGAGGATCGGTTCGCCTTTGGGGCCCTCATATATGTATAAACAAGAGTTAGATCGAAGGTAGAAGGGTTATCAACTTCTTGAATACTAAGAGCTTTTAGCTATACCGACCGTAATCAAAACATAGTGAAAGTATTGAGGAATCACCTCCGTGGACGAGATCTCATTAACGATCGAACCACGTAAAAGCCTTGGTGTTCTTTATCGCTTTACATAAATCTTGCATACTAACATATACTAGATTTATCAGTTACTATTCTTTAGGAAAAATTGTTACTATTCTTAAGGAAAATTGTCAACTGCTTTTCATGTTATCTACTTAGAGGGTAACGGAAAAACTCTCACACACTTTAAGTAAATTGTCAAGATACATTTGCCTGCAAATGTTGTGTATGCTCTGGTGAAGTTGGAATTTTCAGTTAGTTTGTAATCCTGCTGCCTGCATGGTTCTTAAGGATATGAGTACTATGACCAATATAACAAATACTTTTGTCATTGTAACAGAATTCATTATCTTTTGTCATTCTTGTAATTTATTCCTATATCTTGAATTTTAGGTGATGATGGGAAACAGTAAAGTGTGTGTGCTTTTGAATAGATCCGTTCTTATTACTAATCTTTGTATTTTTGATTTTATGTTATGTATGTTATTATAACATTTCTTTGCTTAAATGACTAGTTATTATTTCATGAAGATTGTGACTGTCTAATTGATTAGGTTGGTATATATTTTTGCAGGTTCTCAAAAAATGGGATGAAAAATTAAAACAAATCTAGTTAAAATTATTAATTAACTTGATAAGTAATAATAAATATATTCCGATTTTTTCGGATTTGTTTTGTATTTTGTGGACTCTTCGAATTTTTCAATTCGAATCGGATTTGATAATAAAATTTTGAATTTTCGGATTCGGATTTTTGGATTATATGATTCAGTTCAGACATTTTCTCTTAAGAATTCAGATTTTCGAATATGTTCGGATAAGGCAAAAATGCGATCCGAAATCTGAGATAAGGCAAAATTGTGATCTGAAATTCGAATATTCATCCTTATTTATATTTTGTAATATGTATGTTTATGTTTTGTCATGTATATTTTTTACAACAAATTTCTCCCCTATACTGGTCCACCATTTCCACCGCCTCCTTCTCTGTCCTATTCCCAACGAACTCTATCATAAACCACCACCCCCTTCTCTGATATCTGACGAACTTGACCACAAACATCTACCTAGTCACCTCTCCCTCGATCCCTCAATCTTCTCTTTCCTCTTATTTTTTCTTCAACTTTAGACAACTACCAGCCATCGCCCGACCACCAACGCCACCACTGCCTCCACTGTGCCATCGCTATCGCCTACTTTTTTTTTCCTTCTCCGACGGACAATATCAATTTGTAGAGAGGAAGAAGAGGAGGAGGAAGAAAAAGAATAAGTAATTACTCTCTTGCCCCTAAACAAAAATTAAAATAAATAAAAAAATAATTTGCCACATGTCACTTATCTATATTGTCTACATGAACACAATATATGGTTCGGATTGGGTACTACATACTACTTAAAGACATGGTACTATCTATACATAATAGTGCAAAAACAATCATATTACTTATTGTAAGGGGTCTATTCACCCCTATGCCCCAAACTGATTTTCTTTCTCCCAAATTTATTTATCCACATCGAATGAACTAAATATTTTGACTCGATTTAGATTCATTCGGGTAAAACTGAACTCTATATATATAAGAGTTAATTATCATAAAAACTACATCTTTTGTGAGAATATGAGAATCACTCATTCGCTAAATTAAACGATAAAATCACTCATTCGCCGCTAAAGTAAATGGCATGAGTACGAGAAAGTACTCGATGGATAATGCCAATATATCTTTCAAAGTTAAACATTTTGTTCAAGAAAACCTTTCTTTCTAATAGCAGTTCATAAGACGATCAATTAGTGATTCATAAGAAAACTTTCACATAATATCATGTCACCACACTTTATTTTGAAACATACCGACATAACATACCCGAGTTGGTCCCAAGGATAGCAACTACGGTCATACCCTATCTACATCATACGGTAGGAAGTAGGCCTCTCCCAATACCATGGCTTACTACATTTGCAAGCTCACAACCATCTACCCGCACGAGAATTCACATTTTCCTACCGCAAATAGGTAATTGCCGTCATACCCACAATGTGGTAAAACATTTAGCATGATTATCATGTGGTGATCAAATGTTTTCACAAGAAATCAAACTCATAACATATCATATGTTTAGCTTCAAAATAAAGTTCGAATGCATTACCCACCGATGACGTTCACCCAAGACGCTCGATTCTTCGCTCTTTACTTCCGATTCCTCTCGCTTGATCCTTATAACATAAGATAATTATCGACTTTAGCAATCTTTCTTACTTATTTATACTATCGGTGATCAAGTAATACCTAAAACGCCTTATGCATATCAAATTCCACCGAAATTTCTACAACAGAACATCCGTAATATGTATAACCCAAACACACCAAACTACACCAATCTTATCCCAAACTCCTCAATATCATCATCATATTATCAAACATACACTTAAGAACCTTATACAAGACTAATATCATGCATTCAACGTTAATCGCCTAAGGCGTATTCAACTATACATATATATATACATTTCAATATTTTTAGTATATACAACCCATTAAACATCAAATATCATATAATCATACTTAATTAACGTCATTGATCATTATTTCATGATCCATTCAATTATAGATCAATTATATCACATATGAACATAACTTTCAACCTAAACTTTAATTTTTGTAACTTTTGATATCTATGTCCAAAAATTCTCATAAATTCTATTTAGACCTTATATTTATCATAAATCTCAAATATCAACTCAATTCCATCAAATAAAATCAAGAAATCATAGATCATACCTTCCCCTTCATTTTCGAAATTTTTGAACATAATGCATATGATTAAATTAAATTCCTATAAATTCATTTTATACATTATTTATATCCCTAAGCATGAATATCATGTCAAATTCATCAATAAAAATCAAAATCTTTAAGTTCATACAATATGAAATTTTTGAAAATTTCAAATATTGAACATACATGATTTAATTTTTTATTTCTTTGATCATATGATGTTTATATTCATTTCTAAACATGTATTCAAGCTTAATTCAATCATATCATAACATATGAGTCATATCCAAAAATTAGGGTTTAGGTTAGATTCTTTAACTTTTAAATTTCATGAATTTCAACAACTAATTCCATAACACATGTTAATCTAACTCCATAAACATAATTAAAACAATACATATAACAAAATTTAAACAAATCAAACATAACCCTAACCTTCAAATTTTCAAAAATTCATAAGCATTCAAACATAAAATTCATCAATTTAATTAATTAAAACTTTGCATAAATGAAGTATTTACCTTGCTAGAAACAATTTTTCTTTAATTCCCAAGCTTAACTATGTATTAAAAGTGAAAGTAGGGTTTGTGTGTGAAAGTGTGTGTGTGTGAAAATGTTGGAGAAAAATGAAGTTGAAGATGATTTATTCTTTGTATTATGATTCTAGAAGTTTAATTTGAATTTAATGTACATTTATTTCAAATTTCCACACAATTAAACACTAATTTCAAGAATTTTATAAATACACCTCCAACTTTGCTATTTACATACTTTAGGTTAATTTAATTAATAAAATTTTATCTTTGATAGCTTATAAAGTATGATACAACTTATATTCATAATTAAATTTAGATTCATATAGTATAATTTAAATCACTTTACTTAATAAGTTTCAATTCATTTCAATAAATACTTAGTTCCTTGCAATACTAAAAATGCATCTCATAGGATTCGAACCCAAGTGATACATTGATCCATCAATGATGCATTTATCATAAATCTTCATGATATAAAGATTGAAAATGTTTTTCAGGTTCTCGAGAAAAATAAAAGGAAAGAAAATTGGATTTTATTCCCCTTTCTCTACGTTTGCGCCCAACCATCTCTAGCATCGACGATGCCGTATCCTTCCGTCATCGATACAATGAAGACTCTAGCCAATTTGAGGTACCTTTCAATGTCATTCACCCTCCAATCCAACGGCCCAAGTTTGTCATCCCCTTCCGCAGCCATCACCCATCTCACCATATCCTCTCATCTTGACGTCTCACTTGTTTCTTCCAGCTAGCTCTCTCTCGCTCATTTTCTCCTCCATTTCTTCCCCGTCTCTCTCTCCCCTCCAATCCCCTTTTCTACCCCTCCAAACACCTAACCTCCGTCCAATCCCACAAAATCTCCATTAACAATGTTAGGGTCTCCGACGTGCCACTTATGATGATGGGTTCGTCGTACTTAATGCGGTTGACGATTTCTTTGGTTTGAACATCACCTCTGCTCTTAATTCTAACGTGATTTAACCCAAAAATCAGAATCCTTGCAATACATGAAACAAGACGGACAAAAACTTGGGTGAGCTCACCCTTGTTTTTTTGTTAAAATGATTATATATTAATTATGGTGAGTAATGATAATTAGATTTTATTAATGTATAATTAAATTTATTAATTTTTAATTTAAAATTAGAATTTATTAATTCATAATTATGGTTTATTAATTTATAATTTAGGTTTATTAATTCATAATTAGGGTTTATTAATTCACAAGTAGGGTTTATTAATTCATATTAATTCAAAGTTAGAGTTTATTAATTCACAATTAGGGTTTATTATTCAAAATTAGGGTTTATTATTTTCAATTAGGGTTTATTAATTCAAAATTAGGGTTTATTAATTCCAAATAGGGTTTATTAAATTAGGGTTTATTATTTTCAAATAGAGTTTATTAATTCAAAATTATGGTTTATTAATTCAAAGTTAGGGTTTATTAATTCACAATTGGGGTTTATTATTTCACAATTAGAGTTTATTAATTCAAAATTAAGATATATTAATTCAAAATTATTATTTATTAATTTACAATTAAATTTTATTAAACTAATTAATTTTAATTAGAATTAAATAATTAATTTATTAAAATTAATTTATTAAAATTAATTAATTAATAAGTAATTAGTTAAGATTAATTAATTACTTAATTAATTAATAGGATGGTCTCACCTTGTGCACGCGAGCGCACAAGAGACCATCCCAACAAGACGTGGTTTCTCGATTTAGCGAGGCCGCTGACGGTTTGAAGTCAAGAGGGTAGTTGAACATGACCTCATTTCTTGAGTTCTCATTTTTTCCCACATAAGCATCAAAATGGTTGTTTTGATGTTTGGTTGCAAGAAAAAATCCATGTAAAATTCACACGAGACAGTGGGATAAGTCAGCTTTTCAGCGACGGAAAGTAGATTAACAAGTGTAATTGCAACTTTTTTTTCAAAGTTTCGAGTTTTTAAAATAAACATAAGTTGATGATATTCAAAAAAAATAAGAATCAAGGACATAAAATGTAATTATCAATTTTTATTAAATATTAAACTATATATATTAATTTACAAAATAATGATACTAAAAAAATTAAAAAATATAAAAGCTTACATATTAATATATTATTATATCGATAGTCAGTGGCTAACCCGGCAGAGGTGTACTAATTGCTTAATAGGTCCGAAAAATCAAAATTCAACCTCTCAACTCTCAAGGCACACCAGATCAACAAGATAAAATCCGACGGCCTGGATTAAGCCTGATAGGGTTTACAGATACATTCATAATCGCCGACAAATATACGGGCGCTTCGTGGACCGAACGGCAAGCTCAACCGTATCTTAACCACATCTTACCGCCACCGATAACGCCGCCGTTAACCACCACAGAATCCTTACACAGCTAATTCACATGGACGAAAACCGAAATTTTAGTGAATCCGACCCCATGCCGGATAATCAGGACGACGACGTTCCGAGGACACCTGATAACGTGAATACTGAGAATTCTCATCCTCACACTGGCGATGGAGCTAGCCCTGGGTAAATTTAGTGTAGCTCTTCTACTGTTGCTCTGTTCGTTCAGTGAAATGAATTTCTAATGGTGTTTGTTTTATGTGTTTGTGCGAGGCAGTAAAATTTTCATTGGAGGTCTTGCTCGAGAAACAACTTCTGGTAATTGCGTTTTGTTTTTTTCGCAACATTTTTAGGTTTGAATCGTAGAAGTTAGTTTAATTCATTGTATGAAGTGAGATATTTTAGTTTGTTTGGAAGAAGAATTTGTTTAGAACAAATTTAGTATCCGTGCTACTTGATTTCCTTTTTACTTTTCTCTGTTTAGAAAGGGGTATCGTGTTGTTTTTCTTGGTCTTATTTTTATTTTCTTGGTCTTATTTTTATTTTCTTGAAACGTAATTTGCAATACGGATTCATATTGCAGATCAATTTATCAAGCACTTTGGTAAATATGGGGAGATTACGGATTCAGTGATAATGAAGGATAGGAACACTGGGCAGCCCCGGGGGTTTGGGTTCGTGACGTATGCTGATGCTTCTGTCGTTGATAAGGTCATCGAGGACACGCACGTTATTAATGGAAAGCAAGTAGGTATAATGCTTTTATGAAAAATGCTAGTGCAGTTAGTTTTACGATTATTTGGAGCTTTTTACATGTTCAGTATGGTTTCTTATGTGCGACTTTTTATGTAACTTTGTATAGGTGGAGATAAAGAGAACTATACCAAGAGGAGCGAATTCTAAAGATTTTAAGACTAAGAAGATTTTTGTTGGTGGCATTCCAACTACTGTAGATGATGGTAATTTGAAATGTTGTTTTTATAATTGGCTCTGATGGTTGATTCTTCTTGGTGTCATTGGAGCTTATGATAGGACTTATTAATAAATGGTGATTTTGTTGTGTGCCAGATGAATTCAGGGATTTCTTTTCAAAATTTGGAGAGGTAAAGGAGCAACAGATTATGAGGGATCATTCTAGTGGCCGGTCTCGTGGCTTTGGATTTATCACATTTGAGTCTGATCAGAGTGTTGATGATCTCTTAGCAAAGGGAAACAGGCTTGATTTTTCTGGAACTCAGGTAGATGTGCTGTACTCGAAGAAATTATATTTATACTGCTAGTTAGGTATAATATGTATTCTTTTCAAGATTAATGAATATTGTTAGTGTCGTATTATGTTCAATGTCAATAGCTCTTGTTACTGCCAGTTTATGTGAAAATGATTCCACCTACCTTTAGTATGGCAAGAATGGTTTAGTTGGTGTAAGTCGTCTGATCCTGCCTTCTGGATCTACTTTCTTCTACAAAGTAAATGATTTTTATCTATTATATATTTATAACTAGACAACCTCGTCATTTCATAATAGATGGACCTATCTTCCCTTTTAATCATGAATAGGCTGCAAAGCAGATGTATATTGCTAGTTACTTTACTTCAGGTTCATAAAGATTCATGCATCGAATATGCTAGATTTCCTTCTCTGAGGAAGAGGCAAAATAGATTTTAGGTTTGAGGGGGTGGTTTTCTCTAAATAATAATTATTAAATTTTTCTATGTGGAAGAGAGGGTGAGGGGTATATCTCTGTTTGTGGGTTGATGTTTTGTTTTCATTAATCAGCAGTGTTCTTACAACTCTTTTCTTATTCTGAAGGTGGAGATCAAGAAGGCAGAACCGAAGAAGCCAAACTTGCCACCACCACCATCCAGGCGCCAAAGCATTTCTAGTGTTCCATTTGGTGGAGGGCACCGCGAACCCTATGGTGGATATGACGGCGGTTTTGGGAGTGGTGGTTTTGGTGGCAGTTCTTATAGATCTAGCGGAGTCTATGGAAGTAGAGCTAGCGAGTATGGTGGGCCTGAATTTCATGGTTACGGTAGGTATGGTGCTGCTGGTTATGGAGGTTTAAGAATGGAGTCTCCATTAGGATACTCGAACCATTTTGGGGGTGGTTTTGGTCGAGGGTATGATGTAGGCAGTGAGTATGGGGGGGCAGCAGATAGGCATTCAGGATATGGTGGCTCTGGGTATGGAGGTGGTTATGATGCTGGATTCGGTGATAGCTATGGACGCGGAAGTGGAGGTTCGGTTTATGGACACAGAGGAGGACATGGTGGTGGCCGCGGTGGTGGTGGTGGTGGTGGTGGGAGTGGAAGGTACCATCCTTATGGGAGGTAGGTGAGATTCTGATATACAAGTTGCGGTAGGGATAAACTATCTCCTAGAATGTTGTATGCTTACTTTTTGTTGGAATAGGGGGCAAATGTCTGCATCTTCTTGAAGCTGTTTTTCAAGATCTCATTGTTAGTAATACTTGCCTTGCCCTTATTTTTACGGGCAAGAAGCGCTCAGTGAAACTCATTCCTTTTAAGTTTTACTACATTGCCATTACATTTTTACTTGATATCTTTCAGCTTTAATTACTCCTGTTTTCTACCTGAAACTGCAGTTATTAGATATATTCCGGGCATTAAATTTGAGGTTGATGTGCAATTAGGGGTAAACGTCGTTGTTTTCTTTTCAGCAAAAACTCATCTATATCTGGATGTATGGAGCATTAGTTCTAATTAAATCTAATCAAAATTTATTAATCTTCAATTAAGATTTACTAATTTATAATTTATAATTTATTAATCATAATCAAGATTTAATTATGGAGTAGTAGGATACTAGGGTGTGCCTTTTAAAAATAAAGAAGCTTGAGGCTTTGAGATCGTTTTATCTTGTAAACTAGGGCCCAAATTTTTCGATTTCTCATTTTCTCCCTCTGAAATGAAGTAAACATTGCTCATACGTGCAAGAAAGTAAAGAGGGTTTATATCATATAAACTTATAGATTTGTTACTGCTGACCATCTAAGTAAATCATACGTGCAAGAAAGTAAAGAGGGTTTTGATAATTAAATTCATAAGTTGGCGAGAAAATTTGCGTTAGAGAAAGAATAATCGAGAAAAATTAAATATGAATGGTATAAGTTGGAAATAATAAAATATAATATAATTATTTTTATAAATTGATTATTGTTTAGAAGATCATGAAAAAATAAAATGGGATTGGGCTACTTATTTCTTGGGAACTTATAGACTATTGAAATTTATTTTTATAGCTTATAAATTATTGAAGAATTTATTTTACCAAATATTTTGAAAGAGGTTATAACCTCTTTAAACACCCGCTAAGTTGTGTTTCAAAGTAATGATTTGATTATTTTCTCATCGTTTGAAACGTGTTTTAATTGAATTCCTTTTACGAGCCTAAGTTTGAATGCCGATGAAATATATAAATGTAGTACTCTCTTTTTTCAAAAACTGTATTTACATAAAATCACAAGTATTGCAATCACCACTTGCTTTCTAGTGAAGTAATATGTCCTCACGAGGTTAGCTTGGTTAAGAACTTAAGAGTTAGCAGATTTCGAACAAGAATCAAGGATCGAATCCTAACAGTCGCAGTTTGGGAGTTTTCATCATTTTTAGGGTGGCACTTTATGGGCAATAGACAAAGTCCTCCTAATTTCTTAACCGTTGAGTCATCGTGATTTATCCCTCATATTTTTATGGAGTTGGGGTTTCCTTATAGGCACTAGATAAAATCTATATATAATATATAATAACGACACCGGATTGCCGTTAATAGTAAGTTCAGTTTTTATTCTTTTCAATATGTTGTTTTTTGAAATGAATAAATAAATAGTATATTATAATTACTATTAATCAGATTTTAATTGCATTCATTTAAGAAAATGCATTTTAGAATGTCGAATCTGAATTATAAATATCAATCAATTGGATACTGATTTAGACAATGCATTTCAAAGGCAATTTGTGTTAATTGAGAGTTAATTGACAGATTATTAATTAATATATAGTTATTAGGTGAATAAATTATCAATTATGACATCTATTAAAGGGGTTAGAATTACTAGCTCCCATTATGCACGCCACGATCTCTTCTATACATCCTTCACAATCTAATGGAGATTACTAAACTCTAAGCAAAAGAAACAATGCGCAGCAAAGCAGTGCGGCTACGATTTGACAATTCAGGAAATATATATGTTCAGTTCGATCTCATATTTCTACAAGTATAACAACAACTATCTCATATGAATAGTTCCTGCTTCGATGTTGGTTCCTACCACAGTGTTCTGGTGAAGAATGAAGATGACGTGTGTCGTATTTAACAACACTCTCTCCCCTTTCATAACATCTCTTCATACTATCTCATTTTACAATATCCAAAATGGTCAGAGGTGGACATGTATCATATCATTATTGATTTGAGGCTTTTCAATTTTAGGGCTTCAAATTAAGAAATATTTATGTACTATTTGACATTTTTGTATATGTTTTTTTGTTATTTTTAATCAGGGTCATAACTTCTATTAAGTAAATTTTTTGCCATATATGCATCAAGCAAGGCAACATTTCAAAAATTGAGAATTTCCAAATTAAAATAATTTGATGCTATTGATTTAATTAATTTTTTTAAATTTAAAAGCTTATAATTATGCTATAATTTTTACAACGTTTGTATATCTATTTGTGTAATATGCTTAAGTAGTTATCCGGATATAGTAATTCAGTTTGTCCGTCCATTTCAATTTTTCATTACATGATGTTAATTTTATTAAATATTATATTTAAATATTCAACTGTTAATATATTGTTATTGATTAGTTGTTTTGCATTTAGCATAATTTGTGCATTTAGATTATAATATTACGTAGATAGTAATTTCAATAATTTATTCAATAGGAGTATAGGGTAATTTTTAAATTTTATCTATATCTTTATATCTTTATTCTATATAATAACGACACCGGATTACCGTTAATAGTAACTTCTATTTTTTTTTTTTTTTGTATTTCTGTTTTGGGAAAGATAACACTGAATTATCATAAATAGTAATTTTAGTTTTTCCTCTAATCTACATTTCCAAATATAGCAATATGTTATAAGTTATCGAATTAATAATTATTAATTATTAAATCTATTAATTTTATTATTAATTATATAGATGTCCTAAAATCTATATATGGGTGCCTATTAACTACAACAATTTAAAGATTCAAAGATATTATAACTAATTATGACTAGCACAAATTCTGTGAATATCTAATATAATTCTAATATGCATATATATACTAATATAGTAAAGATATACACATATATATAGTAATCTTACATGTGTATATCAAGTCATTTTTTTCTCTGTATATATAATAGTATATATGTTATATTAAGTTTTTTAAGAATATATATGTCATATTGGTTAATAATATATCTACGTATCTATTATATTTTTTGAGATCATGTATCTATTATATATATATATATATTGTGGGTTTATTTTACTAAAAATATATTTATGTATATCTATTTTTTTATACATTAATTTTTCAATCTATCTTATATGTGTGTGTGTAATTCGTTCCTTATATTTAGCCACTATATCCAATCAAGCAATTAATTGTATTTATATGAAATGCATGTAAATATAGAAATGCTCAATCAACAAAAAAACGGCTACGTGATCAATCAATTAATGTCTATAATTTGGTTTGAAATTTTAAAAAATATAATTAATTTATTGCCAATTCCATGTAGTTTGTAACTATAAATAGAGGATTTTTTGTGAGTTGCCCCACATTCTCAAAATTTTCACCATATACAAAAATGGTATATGATCATATGTGAAACCATCAAGGATCGTCCTAATAGTTTGAGGTTGATTTTATTTTATTTTTTATTTTTTATCTGATAGAATGTATAGTTGATAGGTTCCGATGAAATTCACTTTTTCATTTTAACGAGCAACTAAGATGGGTTTTGAGTGAAGATCCCAACTTTATTCGAGCTTCAAGGAGAAAAAAAGTTAGTCATCAAGTACACAAACTTAATTTTGAAACAAAATTTCATTCGGTAGCAATTATGTTTTATATTTTTTCACATTTCCTGCTTCATAAAAATGTGAAACCACCAAATCCCATCAACTCTTTTATTCACTTATGATGTTCTTGTGCATACGATTTAGAATTGAGAATTATATATTCAACACATTATTAGAAGGTTCATTTTCTATTCAACAATGCAGGAATTCATGGACAGAGACCTCTTGCTTTGAATGTTCAATATATGTATAAAGTGTATAGCATAAAAGATATAGAATTGATTTTTTTCTAAAATATTCTTAGTATTGAATTGATTTTTATAGATGTATATAAATGATTATCCATATTTCAGGTCCAATTCTATATATGAGCCACATAAAATTATAAAATTATTAGGTGTCTATTATAATGTTCGTAAACTTCGGATTTGTTGTAATTTACTACATTACCAATTTTGAAACTTAAATTGATTAAAATTATACACACCACACACACACACACACACACACACATATATATATATATATATATATATATATATAATCTTTTATAGCAAGTATAAATATGTAAATTAATATGTTTGAATATTTATTTATTTTCATATATAAACACTAAGTAGATACATAAAATTATGTATGCCATACTTTCACAAAAATTATTCTTACATAATATTTGTAATATGATATTTGGATTGTGAGTATTAAGTATAATAATTATCTGATAGAATGTATAACTTATTAAGTAAATTGAACTAAAACTTATTTAAACATACAACTATCACATTGCTCACAAAATATGTAGTACAATAAAAAATAATTATAAATCAATTCTTAAACAAAAATATCATCCTACATCTAAATGGATTTCAAATAAATATTCATGTAATATCATACATGTATAAATTATGAAATTATTGTTAATAATGTATATAAAACAATTGAAGGACAAATATAGCTTACTCCCATCACACGAGTTTATGCATGTACTACTAACGCTGAATATAACGAAGTGTCTCAAAATTTATAGTTTTAGACATTTGTATTCAAGTTTTAAGTTTTTTTGGATTAATAATTTGATTTGTTATTATTTCTTAGTTCATATTATTTATTTATTATCAATATATCACAAGCTATGATAAATTGAATTAAAACTTATTTACACATAGAACTGTCACATTTTGCTAACAAAATGTTGTACAATAAAAAATCTGTATAACCCAATTTTTAAACAAAAATATCATCACACATCTAAATGAATTTCAAATAAATTATCATATATTGTTATAAATTCACAAATTATAATATTATTAATAATAGTGTATTAAAAAAATTCGAAGAACAAATACAACTTACTTACCCCATGCATCGCACGGGTGAATAACTAGTCCTCATAATTTCTTAACCGTTGAGTCACCGTGATATACCCTCGTATATTTTTATGAAGTTGGAGTATGAGGGCTCCTCGGGAAAGCTTTATCTTTTAGAACAAGTAATGGTATAATGTGCAGGCTTCTCATTCCTAGTTGATGATTGCTTGGTCTCGATTTATTCTCCAACTAAACTCTGAAACAACCCATAACTGTATACTTATTTAATGCATATGTTTGAAAATGACATTATAATAATATCCTTTGTATTTAAATCACGACGACCATTTGACAGTGCATATTAAAGTTCATGTGTAATTTGCTTACCCATTAATTAATTGCATTTCTTGATTACAAATTAAATTAATTTTTATCTCTAACGTGTTTGTACTGTTTGTGGGTTCCTCTAACTACAGGAACACAGAAAATAATTAAGAGAGCTGAAATATAAATTTTCAATTATGAAGAGTGCTAGAATCGAATGTATTTTTTTGGCGAACTAATAAAGTATAAGGTTTTAAAAAAATGAAATTTCGATTGAGGGTGACAAAGCTCCCTCTAGATCTGCTAGTTTGACTTGCAATGTTGAATCGAATCAAACATACAACTTAAGTTATAAATATGTATGAGTTTATTTAGTTAAGTTTGAATTGATAAAATTTAATCGACCTGAACACCAATTGATGAATCAGTGCGAGATTATACGAAGAATAAAGAACAACAAGATTGTATGCCTTTTTTGAAATTTACTTTTTCCTTCTTTTTACAACGATATCCATTGGTCGTGTGTGACTCTTCCTCCGCATGCCTCCATTGGCCGAACCGGACCGCAGTCTTACGTGCGCCATGTGGAGGTGGTTCGGAGGCCAGGGTAATGATTGAGGGCCTACTTGGGCTCGACTGTGTGGGCGCTATCAATACAGGGCCCATTCGGTTGGGCTATATCCCATCATAGCCCCCGAATAGCCGAGGAACAATGAGGCCGGTGGAGTGAAACGAAGCGAAAGTGGCTTGGTCAAGTTTTTCGACGTGAGGTCTTCGTGCCGATCCGAGCCTGGGTTGTTTATCGTCCGCCGCTGAGAGATGTGGCACCGGCGAAGTTGAAGTCCGACTGTAACGCGCTCTGCTTGGGTTATGCCGAGTGCGGTCCGTGGTATTACTCTGTGGTGGCTGCAGTGTCCGACCCGAGATCGATTTTTGGGGATTTTCGCGCGCAGGGCCGTACTCAAATCTGCGGCCCAGTTATACGAGGTCCGATCCGATGTAAGCTTTCCGCAGGGCGGAGCCTCGATGATGTGACGCCGGTCCGACGCCGAATTTGCGGGAAGGACGGGCGCGACCATCTGGAGGACGCCGGGTCCGTATGATGATTGCTAGGTATCAGCGGCCGTCCTATCCTCGGCGACGTCATACGCGCCAGCGGTAGTTGGGCACTCGAATCACATGTAAGGCAGTAACGAGACATCCAATCACGGCGTGTTGAATTTGAAACGGCAATTTGCGCGCCTAGTCTTATAAATGCTCACTTCACTTCTTCTTCGACATTTAAAAATTCGAGATAGAATTTTCGAGTCGATTTTCCGAGTTGATCCCGACACAAGTAGCCGATTCTCGCCAAAAGTAAGTATGCTTTCTTCATCTTCTTCTCGCCCGAGAGTTCCCTTCCGCCGGGTTCTCGGGGCGTGAGTTGCCCTGCTAGAGACTATATGTGCTACAATGGTGAGGTTTGTAGGGCTAAGCTTCCAGTATTCCGCCGGGTCCCGTGTATGGGATGGTTTGAAGGGCTCGCGAGGTCGGGTTTGACGCTGGAGGAACTTTTGAGGTTGTGAGGGAGGCCGATTCGGAGAGGCGTGGTGGTGTCTCCGCCAGATCCGGACGATAGAATGGCTCCTCCGAGGGTTTGTTATCGCCTATGCATGCTTGAGGGTCGGCCTTAGGTACCCTCCGTCCCCCATCTACCTTAGCCTTCAAGAGTATTTGCATCCCCATTTGTCAATCGACCTCAATTCCATTAGGTCGCTAGGGGTTTGGGCCTCTTGTTGTGTCCTTCGAACTAGTAGAAGGTTGACAAGACGGGCCACTGATGAGTGGCTCGAGCCGGGTCCAGCTCGGTCGAGTCGCTGGCCTCGTGGCCGCTTGAGTACGGGTACCGCCTCAAGCTCGGCCGCATCCTCCCCGAGGTACGTAGCTTCTTCATTTTTTAGCTTGTTTGCTCACCGATGATGGGGCCCCGTAGCACTACGTGGGGAGTCAAGGTCGCCGCCAGTTTGCCGCCGAGAGCCCAGCAAGAGGCGCTGAACGTGAGCCAGGCCGCTGGCTGGCGGAGCTCGAGGCCAAGTCCGCTGGGCGGCGGAGGCCGAGGCCGCCAGGCTTCGAGGCCGGGAGGCTGCCGCTGCCGCCTCAAGAAGAGGCACTGGCCTTGAGACGCCTGTGTGAGGTGGAGAGTCGGGCGAGGAGTCGGCGGGCGAAGGAACTCGCCGACGAGAGGAGGCTGCAGTGGGCCGACCAGTGACCCTTGTTGAGGGCCTGCCACCGCTCATCGAGTCGGAGAGCTCGGCTTCATTGCCGATCTTGCCGCCGGCCGGGCCGGGCAAGGTGGTGTCGGATCACCGGGAAGCTCAAGGCCACCATGCCCGATTTTGATAAGGCGGCATGGGTGGACCAAGTCGACCCAAGAGAAGGGACAAATCTCACGCCCGGTGATCGCCGGCCTTCCTTCCCAAAGGCTTGAGGCTCGCATCCACTCTACCCCATCGATCACCGAGCGCCGCCTGCAAGGTGGACGAGGATCGCGAGCCTGTGGAGCTCCTGCCGAGGTCCCGGCCGAGGCGAGGAGGAGGAGGAGGAGGAGGTGGAGGCGGGCCGGAGGTCCCGGCCGAGGGCAGCGCAGAGCATCGAGGTCGCCGAGACCGCCATAGCCCGAGGTCGATGGACTCGATGTAATAGCTGAATCACCGGGTCGATAGGACCCCGAGCCTTGTAATAATTTCTCCTTTGTTGAGTAATTCAAGATCCACACCGAATGGGTGGACTTGACCATGACTTGTCGACAAAGTTAAAAGAGGTCCGAGATTCGGCCGAGTAAGAAGAAGAGGCTGCCCGAGAAGCCTGTGCCGAGCCGACCCAAGTTTTGGCCACTATGGAGGCCGCCCGGCTCGTCACGATCCGAGGAAGTTGGACGAAGCCGACCGAAGTGGGCCCGCCCGCCGAGAACGAGGCTAAGTTGAAAGTTGCAGGCGAGTCCGTGGGCGACATATTCGCCGACGCTATCCAAGGACGCTTGACGCGGCGAGGAACAACTTGAATCGACATGCGAGAGGCTCGCCGGCTGTCTCGAGGAGCATGCAGAGTACGAGGGCCGTCCCGCCGAGCTGGCGGGACTACCATATCCGCCGACGCAATCCAGAGCTTGCCGGGCGAGGCATGGTGCCGAGGACGAGGAGGGCCCAAGAAGAAGTTCCGCGTGAACTCCGTGGTGAAGTTGATGGAGATGTACGACATTGTCCGAACGCCGCATGCCCGGCGAGGCGGCGAGGCAACAAGGCTCCGCCGACCCGATCATAGAAGAACCCACCGAGGCGGGCGGCCATCCGGGAGGTGCCGAATGTTTTATAACAAGCTGGAGCATAGCCCAATATTCAAATTTTATTCCGGCTGCCTCCGAGCCCGCGCGAGCAAAATATATGTTGATATGCTTATCAAATTATGAGTGTCTGTATGCTTTGCATGTAGCGTCCAACTTAATGGTGTCTGTATGCTTTGCATGTAGGCGTCCAACAATGGGTGTCTGGCTGCTTTGCAGGCCCAATGGTGTCGTATGCTTGTATGAGTAGCGTATTCTCAGATAGTAACTTTCTTCATCTTCTTTCTCGCTCACGATGCGTGAGTTGCGGCGTTAGGTATATATGACTGTTCAAGTGTACTATTTCCCTCTGTGTAGATGGTACAAACATAGCTTAGGACTTCTGAGGTTGTGGTCATTAAATGGTATTTATCCGGACGATACAATGGTGTGTATTTTCCCAAATAAAGGACCTTAGGTTAAACGAGCTTCAAGCCCGTTTGTCAATTGATGGAATTCCATTACTTCGTTTGTTTGGGTCGTTAATGCATTTTAGACTTTGTACCGGAGGGTGCTATCATCTTCCCAAATAAAGGGTCCCCGAGGTGGCGAGATCGGTCCGTATGTCGTCGGCATGTAGACGCCCAACCCTTGGGGTAATCAGATGTTGACGGCGGTGATCATGTAGACGCCCATCTTAATGGGTAATCTGATGCTTGAGGGCATGTAGACGCCCAACTTAATGGGTAATCAGATGCTTTGCATGTAGACGCCCAACTTAAAGGGTAATGGGCGGTGATGAGCTTGCCGGCCTGTAGACCTCGCCCAACTTAATGGGTAATCAGATGCTACCCTACTTAGTGGGATTTTCAATGGGCGCCCCTGGGGGTGGAAGGTTTAGAGCTGGTATATCCGAGCGGATGTTCACATATTGCGTAAGACGAACGTAAGTGAAATACTCATTAGAAAAATGACGCTTTATTAAACAAGTTAAGGAAGATCGCACATCACCAACGGCTCATCAGTGAGGCTACTCATGTCGCCGATCTAAAATCAAAGCTATGTAAAATACCATGCCGATTTTGATAAGATGAGTTATGTGACCGTGCCGGGTGATCGGGAATAAGTGTCCTCTTTGGCTCGGCATCCAGCTTGTAGACCTGGCCCTTTGCCGAGGTCCTCTTGGTCCGGGCGAGGAGGGGAGGAACGCGGGGTAGGTCCTGGGCCAGCGAGGCATGTCGGATCAAGACTGATGTTAAGACGTCGATGGGACCTCGAGCCTTGTAATAATTTCTCCATTATTCCGAAGACGAGGTCGCTCCACCGACTTGAGACAAAGTTAAAGAGGCCTTTACTTTTGTGAGAAGGAAGTAGTAGCGCGACCGGTGTCTGCTCAGTGGCCACTATGGAGGTGACTTGGCTCACGAAGAGGAAGTTGGCGAACGCCGGCGAGCTCGCGTAGTTGAAAGTTCTCGGAGTCGAGGGGCCATAGGTCGCCCGCGTCTTCCTCGCCGACTGCCTCGCCGGGTCGGCATGCTGTGGAGAGGCGTCCCGGCTCGGGACTACCATATCTCACCTTGGTATGACGGTCTTGCAGTTCAGAACTCTGTGGTGAAGTTGATGGAGGACGACATTGTCCCTCGCGCCGTCGAGGCGAGGTGTGGTCCCATAGAAGACCCAGAGGACTCATGAGGGAGATTTGGTCCGCGGGGCGGATCGTCAGAGGCGATCCTTTAGCTCGATCCACCTCTTCTTCAATCCTTGTCGTAGAACTCCCGATCGCGGCGGTTCGTCACCCGGAATGCCCGTCTTGGCGCCCGCGACCAGTGTTGCGGGTGACCACAGTCGATCTTCCGTCGGGCTGCCTCCGAGCCCGGCGAGCATCAAGAGAAGCGATTTGATCGATGGGTTGAAGCACCGAGTTCGCACCACTCATCGGCAAGGATTTTTTGTCGACTTAATCAGCGCCGTTGTCCGAGACTAGACGTATGTAGATATAAATGTATTTAGACGCGATTATATTTCTTGAGAGGTACAAACACACAGGAAGGTTTGAATCTTCTTACAAAGGTGTGTATTTTCCCAAATAAAGGGGTATAAGCGGCTCGAAAGCCCGGTTGTCTCAGATATGGCTTGGTACCATTTTGTGAAGTAGTCTTTAGCCACGACTCCCAAAACATATGAGGTGGCCGATCGGTGCTGTCGCCGAATGGGCCAACGATGTCGATCCCCACTACATGAAAGGCCACTGACTGCATGAGCGCCCAAAATGGGTCTGTATGCCGAGGCGCTGACCGTGAGTGGATCCGCACTTAATGGGCACTTACCCTACTTAGTGGACGATCTTAAGGCGACCTTGCACGTTTAGATGTGGTATATCCGAATGGAGTATCCCGACCTCAGTGAAATACTCATTAGAAAAGTACGCTTTATTAAACAAGTTGCTCATCGAAAACAATGGGTGGCTCCGATCTAAAATCAAAGCTATGTAAAATACCTCCTTAGATGAGTTATGTCGAGTTGAGCACATAGTCGAGCTTGTAGGCCCTTTGCGCCGTGAGGCAGGTCCTCATGTCGGATCAAGCTTGTTAAAGACTTCATTATTCCGAGAGTCGCCTCACGAGTGTGAGATACTTTGATTTTGCCATCAGCTCTTGTCGCTTCGATGAAGCGATCAAGGCCTCGAGGCGCCGAGGTTCCGTGTAGGTCCTCGTCCCGGCACAGGTCGAAGACATCCAATTCGGCCTATCTCGGTGGTGACGATGTCGACGGGACTCGCTATGCGTCGTGTGATCTCCAGGAGGACTTGTGGACTTGTTGCCCGATCGCTGCTTTAGCTCGATTGCAATCCTTATACGATCGCGGTTCACCTACTCGACCATTTGCTTGCGGATGTCGAAGTGGAGCGTTGATCGATGTAGCTCCGCACCAACGAAGTTTTGTCAAATGGGTGCCATGTCAGAGACTTTGCGGTTCTCGAGGTATATGTCTCCACAGGTTTGAATCCTCCTCGTGAGGCTCGAAAGTGGCTGGCCTCGACCCGTTTGTGAAGTAGTCATGGCCACGACTAAATATCGAGGCGACCGGTGCTCGGTCGAATGGGCCAACGATGTCGATCCCCACTACATGAAAGGCCACGGACTCTGCGGTACGCTCAAATCGATCGAGGCGGCTTTGGCGAGTGGATCGGCACTGGGCCTTCTTGACGAGCTCGGCAGAATCTTGCGGGTGGGCGGTGGTATCCGACCTCGGCGTCTTCTTTGAAAGTGCTCGCGACCGATGTGGCTCCCACAAGACCCCGGTGAATTTCGTTGAGCACATAGTCGGCTTCTTCCGGCCGAGGCATCTCGAGGGTTGGTAAGACTTCCGGTGAAGCGCCCGCATGAGATACTACGATTTTGCCATCATCTTTTGGCTTCGAGGCGATCCAGGCGGTCCGTGTTCGGTAGGCCTTCGGGGAGACATCGATTCGGCTCTATCTCGGTGATGATCTTGACGTGGGACTCGCTATGCTTCGAACGGATCTCCTCCTTTGGTGGACTTGTTGATGAGCGGCTAGCTTCTGGAGGACGTCGGCCTTGGTGGATCTTGAAGTACCGAACGAGGTCAACATCTCCTTTGCCTTCTCGGTATTGTCTCATTCGGTCCTCCTTAGCCTCGTATTTGCCTAACACTGTTCACGACGACACGGAGTCGTAGAAGATTGGATCTCATCCACCCCAGCCTCAGCGAGGCGGAGTCCGGAGATTAGGCCTCATACTCCACCTCGTTGTTGGTGGTCGGGAAGGTAAACCGGAGTCGTGGGTGACTTCACGCATATCTCGGGCCGAGGAAGAATGCCCGCTCACGCCTTTTGCACGAGGCCCGCCCACGACATCTGCCAAAGAACCATCCGGTGGATGAGGTCCGGCCTCCGCAAGTGGGCTGGGATGACCGAGCGGAGGCGTTGGAGGAGCTAATCTTAGCGGTCGACCGAGCTCAAGAACTTGGCTTCTACCAGAAATCGACGAGCTTGCCCTTTTATGCGATGCGGGTCGTCACGAGATATCGTGCTCGCCAAGCCCGTGGCCCACTGGCTATTCGTCCGGATGACCTGTGTTTTGACAAGACTTGCCTCGTGGGTAGGTCGGTCAAGCACTGGATGGAGTGAGCCTCAGTAGGGTCTGAGCCGTCGCTTAGCATTCACCAAATGCAGTGCCACCTTTTCAGGCCTACAGACTTGTCTCCGGTCCTTTCGAGTGTTCGCCGATGAAGTAGATAGGAAGCTACCGTCCGACCTCGTCCCGCACCAAGATCAAGACTGATTGCCTCGTCCGAGGCCGCCAAGTACAAGGAGAGGAGTTCGCCTCTTTTGGGGCGGCCAAGGTGGGTGGTCGGCGAGGTACTCCTTCACCGTGATGGCGGTGCTCTTCCCGCCACGCCCAAGTCCGGGGCCTCCTCAAGATTTTAAAGAAGGGAGCCGCTTCTCAGAGTCAGGAGAGGAACCCATCGAGGCGTGCCAGCACCCGTAAGTTTGTGGACCTCGCGAATGGTTTTCGCACTGCATTTCGAGCACCGCCTTTACCTTGGTGGGGTTCGCCTCAAGCCTTCTTGGGAAACCCAACACCCCAAGAATTTCCCGTTTTACCATGAACGTGCATTGTTGGGGTTAAGTTTGAGGTTGGCCGACCGAGGAGTTGGAGGATGGTGCCGAGGTCGTCGGGCGCAGCCTCCGTTTTCGACTTTTGACTACTATGTCGCCGACGAGACCTCGACGATCTCCCCAATGTGGTCTTCAATGTTGCATCCACCATCCTCGGTAAGTAGCCCCGCGTTTGAGGCCAAGGGCATCTTTCGACGCAAAGACGCCAAGTCGGTGATGAATGCGTCTTTGGTGCATCCTCCCGGCTCATCAGATTTGGTGGTACCCTTGTATAGATCCGTGAAGTCGAACATCTCGTGGCCCACCAAAGCCTCCACCTTCTTGTCGATATCAAGGAGGGGTAGCAATCTTTGGGCAAGGCTTGTTGAGGTCGGTATAATCGACGACATGCGCCACCCTCCGCTTTTGGACCACGAATCGATTAGCCATCCAGTCGGGTATTCGACCTCGAACAAGATCTCGCCTTCGTGGTTGAGTCACCTCGTCCCTAACGACCGGCCGCGCTCCGCGAATATCCTTTTCTTCGCGGACCGGCTTGGTGGCCGGGTCGATGTTGAGGCGGTGAGTTATGAGCTCGGCGACACCCGGTCATATCGAGCGGGACCAAGCAAACACGCCCCTATATTCTTTCGAAGTCGATGACGTGTCACGGACGTCCGCCGCCCCTGGTGCCGACTGATGACCTCGAGGATCGTCGTCGATAGTTGGAGGTCCCGGTCAGTCATCCCGGGTGCCGACCTCCGGAGCTCGGTAATTGCTATGCCCGGGCGAGGCCGCATCTCGAGTTGAGAGCCGTAGGCATTCTTTTGCACCGCTTGGTCCCTCGATGCCGAGCACTCCCCGGGTGGGAATCTCGACGGTGAGGTGGTAGACCGAACAGACGGCCTGGTGGCGTCATACCAATCTCTTCCGAGGATAATATTGTACGGAGAGGGAGCCCGACCAGAAGAATCGGATGGCCCTGTTACCGACTGGAGCCCGCCTACGGTGACCGGAAGGTAATGACCCCCGGCCGGATCGCTTGAGTGAAGCCCAGAGCCGGGGGCGCGGAAGCACCCAATGCCTCCGACCTCAAGCTTATCCATGACTCACTGGAAGATAATGCCGACGGAGGCTCCAATGTCAATATAGACCGATGGACGCTTTTGTTGCCCACCGCACTGTATGGTGATGGCGCCCCGTGCGGCATGATCTTGGGCATGGGGTCCTCCTCGAGAACGTTATGTTCTCGCCATCCCGAGTCGCTTGTTCTTCGGCTCAGGCCGGCCTCGGCATCGTTCTTCGAGGACGACCTGTCGTCCTGCAAGGCGCCCGTAACAACATAGACTCTGCTCCATGGCGCTGGGACCTTCGCCTCGCTGCCTTCGGTTGGGTCGCCACTGGTCGGCCCGCAGCTTGTTGCCGCCCATTCCTTCTCAAGCCTCGCTCTTCTGAGCGGCTCGTCCGAGGTATTTTTGAGGCCCTCCTTTAACGAGCTCGCCGATCCTGAGCCTGTGTTTGCAATCCTCGGTATCGTGACCATACCCTTGGTGATAGTCACAATACTGCCTCAGGACCTCTTCGATCCCCTTCATGGGCGGGTTTCGGGAAGAGCTCCGTGGAGCTCGAATATTTCCGCCTTGATTTGAGTAGGGGGCGCCTCGTGGTTGGGCCGAGGTCCGAGCCTCGACTCCAGTGGCCCTCTCGATCCTCGTGGCGCCCTGCGGTCGCGCCGACTTTGGCCGTCCGCTTTTTCTCTGACCGCCGTTCTGCATCTCCTGCTTCTCCGATCCGACTCGTCTCCTCGACAGTTGTCCACCGGGTTCCAAAGCTTACTCGCCGCCTTTGGTTTCTCCCCGTGATTTCTTTTTGTTGTAGCGGGTCGGATCCCGCTGAACGCTGATGATGTAGATCGTTCTTGCCGCCAATTTTGAGCGACTCTTTGATGAACCTCGAGACGGTTTGACATCGCCTCTGCCCCGCCTGGCGGATTGTGAGTAGGTCGGAGGAAGGTCGGGCGGCATCTTCTCGATAGAAGCGCCACTGAATCGATCCGTGAGGTCCCGAAACAGCAAGTATCTTTGTTGCTCATGAGCGAGGTGAACCAACGCCGCGCTGAGATCAAGACTCGGGAAGATTTTGCACATGTGAAAATCTTCCATTCCTTGATTCGCCATGTTGGTGGTGTAGGCGAAAAGGAAGCCTGAGGGGTCTCCGAGGCCATCGTGAGTCGCTATGTTGGGCGCCCGCATCACCGGTGGGCGCTGTCTAGAATCTCCCGAGAAAGGGAGATGATTCTCCGCATCGGCCGAACCCCGGAGATCGCTGCGTCTTTTCTCGGAGGGTGGGGATCGATAGCGGCGCCCATCGCCCCTCCGAGGGAGTTCGACCGCCTTTCTTCCTTCGCTTCGCCGACTCTCCGGTCGGCATGACGAGGTGGAGAGCGGCCGCGCGAACGGCGAGGGGCGATGTTGGTGGCGGCTCGCCCATGCGTGAGCGGCCCGCGAATGAGGTCGGCGGCTCGGCGCGGTGAGCGGCTCCGCTGGAATGTTTTACTTAACAAGCTGGAGCATAGCCCAATATTCAAATTTTATTAGCAAAAATATATGTTGATATGCTTATCAAATTATGAGTTTGTATGTGTGTCAGGATTGAATTTAGATTAGTTATTGAATTTTGGTTTACTTACAGTTTTTGACTCAATTTTGAATAGTTTTTAGTTTAATTATGACCTTAACTTTCAATTTTTTTCATAAATATCTTGAACTTTGAGAAATATATTTACTTATGATTCAATTTTTTTTTGATACCGAAATATGCTAAGTAGTACGATATCTTATTTGAGGTGGATTGTCTTCCACCTCGAATGAAACAATGTCGTTTCTCTCATATCATTAAAGATAAATAAAAAAACATCATCAAACGAGTAGACGGGGATGGCGTTGGCCTAGACTTTCCTATCGAGGAATTCATTGAGATCGCGGTTGAATGTGTCTTCCGATTGTCGGAGATCATCAATTTAATAAAATAAAAAAGAAATAGAACATAGAGAAAATTATTTGGATTTGCGTTAAAAGAAACGAGATTAGAAAGTAGAGAAAACACCCAAAAAAATCCCAGACATGAGCTAAAGTCGAGGTATGTGGGCTGCTAAATCAAATAAAAATAAGAAAGTGAAGAAAAATATGTTGGATTTGTATGCTGAAATTAGATTGGTTGAATTTGTATATAATATTTTAGGTACTATTATTCTGATCTCATATCTGAATTGTTTACTTGATTACATATGTTATCCATTTATCACATACCAAAGTTAGATTATACAGTGTGTAGAAGATCACATAAGTCTGTATGATTGGTTAACTTGGGGATGAGTTGTTGGTATAGACTGCAATATAGATAAGAAGTAACTTGACTTGGTTACTTGTCTATGTTGGTACTTCTTGACTTATTGATGTATCAGAGTGAGAGTGAGATTAGTTTTTCTATCTAATATTCATGAAGAACCTAGACCTCGATGACTTTACTTTGATTTATACATCAATAAGATTTCAGGTTAGTATGAATTACTGATCCTCACTTTGACTTGTTATGGGTGAGGTTTATGGGATAACCCAATATTCTCTACATCTTGATCGTGGCAGTACTTGTATGTCATGCTGGTTATCCGTATCGAGTTACTGTATTTGTTTAGGATAATGACATCCCCTTAAGGTGCTCAAAAGGTTTATTATACTAAATCCTACAGGTTGAGTTAACTCAAGTACAATAATAAGATTGAATGATGCTAAATAGACTAATTATTTTAAGTAGTCAGAGTGTTATAAATAATTAATGAACGTGTAATATTTTAAATACGTGGATTCGTAAGTCTAAGTACAAATCCAAATCAACTTCGATAATAAAATGGTAAATCAATATTTGTTCTATAGTAGAATGAATAAATGTTTATGAATTAATTTATCTTATGGGCTGAACATAAGATAATTAATTTATTTTAAACTCATCTTTATTCCTTGTATTTGATCCCTAAATTGATCCATCAAGACCTTTTACTTGTTAAATTTCCGACCATCCTGATTATTGTATTATTTACTTAATACATTTTCCAATCTAGATAGATATTATATGATATTATTAGATATCAAGAAATAATTATTATAGAAATGAATTATCTTAAAGGATGAAGATAATTATTATATTTATTAGATGTGTTAGAGTCCTATCACAATAGGATTTTAGGGAGAACATTATAAATATAAAATAGGAGAAAATCAGATTATCCATCTCCTCACAGTTGTGATATTCGAAAATCACGTAGATACACAAAGGGACAAAAATTTAGATGTTCTTCCTGGATTACTCTTATTCGTATTGAAAATTAGACATCCGGAACACAGTCTAGAACATCAAAATTGGAGTCAATCATTAATCAAATTTTCCAAAATTCATAAGTAAACACGAGAAAACATCTATATGTTATAATTAAATATATAAAAACATGCTAAGAATATAATCAATATATAATGAATTAAATATTTAAATTATATCTTTGGGAACACGAATAAATTTATATTTTCTATCAAAAAAAGAGAAAGCAACATAGAGATGAGAGTACAACCAAAACCCTCAAAATCAAAGATAAAAATTTACCATTTTCATCACAAATCAGAGCTATCATGATGATGATTGGGAGACATAATAGACTGCGACCTCAACGAATTCCTCAACCAGACTACTCCTTTGACGTCGTTTTATTAACTTTTTTTTAATGAGGTAGGATTTTTTTGTCTAATGTTGAAACAAAATTTCACATCAAATAAGATGAGTCGTTTTACTCACGACCTCGATAAGTTAGTGCATTTTTTCAAAGTTTGAAACATTTAAAAAAAGATTGAAAGTTGATGTCATAAATAAAAAGGGTACAAAATTAAGGTTATATATTATTCCCTCTTTCTAATTAACAATTTGCATTTAATTATTTTTTAATTCATCTATTTAAAGTTAATATTTTTCTTTTTTGATATAAATCTTATAATTTTTATACTCAATCAACTCATTTATTTATAAAAAATTATAACCTTACACTTTTAATATGAATTTTTTCTCCACTTACTTCACATCTACCATAATTTTAATTTATTAAAATCTAAACTGGCGGGTAGGTCACGCGCACAAATCACTGTATTTTGAGGGTGCGTGTGACTTTTGAGTTTTGAACGGAGCGATTATACTTCTAAATCCTCCTGGGACCTGGCAATGCGCATCTCTCTCTCCTCAATCACAAACCTATATCTCTCTCGCCTCTCCACCATACCCCTCTCCAAAAATCTTCCAAAACTCTCACCCAAACCATTTTCTTCTGTTGCTCCTTCCATCGCCATGGCCGGAGAATCTGAGAGCTTCACCACCGCCGTCTCCACGGAAGACGGCGCCAAGTACGGCTTCGAGCGCAGCGAGATGTACCAGAGCAACCTCGCCGGCACCGTTGACTACTTCGAGCGCCACGTCTTCCTCTGCTACAAGTCTCACGACTCCTGGCCGTCGAAAGTGGAGGATTCCGACTCCGATCCGCTACCTAAGCAGTTCACTTCCGCTCTCAAAGCTCGTAGGAAGATATCAAAATCAAGGTACGGCTAACAAATAGGCTTGTTTAGCTCTCTCTCTCTCTCTCTTTGGCTTTCTTGCTTTCAGATTTTAATAGTTTAGTGAAGTAGTCTGCTTTTTATGATACGATATCTGCATTTTCTGTTCTAGACACGGTTTAGGTTTGTAACTGAATCATTATGTAGGTTTGTAGTATCGAATTAGCGAAACTTAATTTTGGTATGTTTTGATTTTATGTATGTTCTGCTATTGATTTACGGTTGAGTACTTTTTCAGCAAAATTTAATTATGCTCGGTATACTATGCTGTTCTTATGTAGCTTAATCGGTCAGATCATGATGGTGTTTGCTGTTTGATTCAGTTTTTTTGACTGATTGAACTTGGTGAATAGTTCATGTTTAGATTTGAATTATTGTTTTAGTGAAGCACGATATTAAACTCTGGATGTGCTGGACTTTTCTGTTTCTCGATATAGTAATCATATGTCGCGTCATTAGGTTAGGTACAATTCCTTTTTAGATTTAAACTTAAGAAAGACAATCATGAGACCTAAAAGTTTTGATGATTTCTGGATTGTAGACTCGATTGACCATATGCGAGGCAGGCAATGATCTGAACTTGTGGGATGGAGATGTTCTGATTTTCCCTCAGATGACTGTATACAGGTATTAACAGAACTTGATTCCTTATCTAAACTTGGTTACACCCAGTGTTGTGAAATGAGGCTGAGATGCCCATGTTGGGGCTGACTATTCGGCAGGCAGCCCTAGTTGGGTTGAATTATTTCTTTAATTTATTGATAAAAACCGTGTTTTTATCTGTCTAAGTTACTCGATTACTAAAAAATTCTGAAACAAAATACGATGTTACGTTGGGTACTCTTCACTGACCACCTAGCCGGTCTAGAGGCAACAGTGAGTTGATTGGGTTGAATTGTTTCTTTAATTCATTGACCAAAACTGTGTTGTTTATCTGCATTTATTTAAATATATAATAGCTATTAAGTTATTAGATTACTGACCAGTTGTGATGGAAATTTCAGCCCATTCCTGAAGCCAAACACTATGTTATGTTGAGGTCTACATTGACCATGCGATAAAAGTGCCCTATGTTTAGATGATGTTATTGGCTTAAAGCAAGTTATAATTATGTTAACTTGTGAAAATGAAGATTATAAACACTGAATGATACATTTATTTAAATATATAATAGACAAATCCTTCTCAAGAGGAGGGAATGATGGAGTCCGATATAGGTTTACGCTTTTTAAAAAGCCTATTTAAAAGAAGTATCCTAATTTAATAGGTCTCTTATATTAATTAGCTGCCTGGTGGTCCTTATTTGAAAAGGATTGAGTTCTTTATTTTCAGCCTATATAAACAGTCAGCTTTTGATTCTGAGTTTTATTCTCTCTTCAACTCTTGTTATGCTTACACAGGCCTGATGACCAGTTGGTTGGCCTGTATTTTGGGATATTCCAACAGGTTGATAGATCCTTTTTTAATCTCATTTTTTAATATAGCGGAGCTCAGCTTGCCATCTATAGTTTCCTACACATTAGAATGTATCTAAGCCCCTCCCATTACAATTTCTTTGCTTCAAATTATCTTATTGGAGTAACTGCTGCTTTCCAAAATTGGAATTCATTTCAATATTTGTAGTATTCTGGTGCATATTAAGGGGCTCCATTCATGATATATTGGTTCGTGGATCCTAAATTCTGACTGCTTGTAAACTTAAACTATATGTATTTCGTTGTTGAAGGGGTTTGACAGAGTCAGATATCGAGAGCTTTGTTGAGGATGTACTAGTGAGTGGAAAACCTTGGCAGTCTGGAGTACAGGAGGATTTGAATGGTTCGTTTGTGTTTGTTTGTGCTCATAACAACCGAGACAGGAGATGTGGTGTTTGTGGCCCACCTTTAATTGAAAAATTCAAAGAGGAGATTGAATCCAAGAAGTTGAGTGACCCAGTCTTTGTGACTGCTTGCTCACATATAGGAGGACACAAGTATGCAGGAAATGTGATAATCTTTAGTGCAGGTCCTGATGGAAAAGTTGCTGGTAACTGGTAAGGACTATGTCTCTAATTGCTGTGTGTTCTGTTACTCGAATAAGTTCATTACTGCTTGAGCACATGTTAAATACTTCCTCTGTCCACAAAGACTGTAGCACTTTTTGGATGACACATGTTTTAATAATGTGTGATAGATGTTTTTTGAGTGATGAAGGGTCCCACCATCGATGCTTTTTGAGTGGAGAAATGATGGTTTTTTTGGTAAATAATGTTTGTTGTGACTTGTGAGGTTGAATTATAAGGGTTGAGTGTGGGTTATTGTCCCAAAAAGGAAAGGTACTACACTCTTCGTGGACGTTGAAAAATCCAATTATGCTACACTCTTGGTGGACGGGGGGAATTGTATAACTACATCTAATAATGTCTCTTTGATAATATTACATGATATCTTTGTTTTTTTCTCCAGGTATGGGTACGTCACACCTAGCGATGTCGTTGAATTGCTTGATAAACAAATTGGGAATGGAGAAGTCATTGAACGGATCTGGAGGTTTGTTTCTTCCTGGATAATATGACTTAAATCATTAAGATATAAGAACCAATGTCATGTTAAAGCTGCAGGCTAGTTTTGAAGCCACTATCCCACTTTTCTAACTAAATCACTAGTCACTTCTCTAGCAAACTAAATTAACTGATTTTTTCAATATCTCTTATTATCATAGCAAAAGCAGCATTATTGTTTTGAATTATATGTCCTAACATGAAGGATCAACTAATGCTATTGATCAACTACATATCAAAGCAAAAACTGTAAATATTAGTTCTGCTGCTGCATACTCATGAAACAACATTCAAGCCAACTTTCTTTCTTATCAGAAATCTTAAGTTAAGCAGTTAAACTTCTCACGATGAACTCTGCACCTATTTATTTTTGTGATCTGCTTCGAGAATATGGGAGCTTTATTTTGGAATTATGATCAAGTAAAATTTCATTGTTTATAGATCACTGCATTTGTTAATACTGGAAGTGTCTTGGCTACATTGCAGGGGCCAGATGGGTTTAAATACCAAAGAAGCTAAAAAGGTTGAGGAACCAAAGCTTGTTAATGGAACAAGCACAAACAACCATGAGCAACAGCCTCAAGAGATTGGAAATGGAGAAACGAAAGAAAAAGGGGGAGGCTGTTGCCAGGGTGCTAACGGGGTCTCGTGCTGCATGGACGAGCGTGTTGTGAAGAAAGCAGACAACAAGGAACCCGGGGGACTCTCTAGCTGGACCAGGAAATGGGAGCAGCGTCATGTCCTCACAACTGTTGCTGTGGTGGGTGCGGTGGCTACTGTAGCAGTGGCATATGGTGTGTATCGTAGAGCAAGATGAAGTATTTTACGGTAATGTTGAATAGGATAAGTTGCATGCCCCGATCTCTATAGAGATGCTGGAGGATGATATATATGAATAAATATCAGAATACCATGTGATTACATTAGCCTCAGAATGTAGTTGTCTGAGATTTCGTAGTTGCTGGTTGATGCCGATACACAATGCTGATAATTCCTCCCAAGTGCCAGCCTTATATAGCATTTGTATTGAGGTTGGCTAAACGATTAATCGTCTCCAACCATATAGCCTGTCCTTTTTTTGCTGAGTGGCTTTATCGGTAATATACTTTTGTTTGTTTTTGTTCAAATTGCTCCTTGCATGAAATAGTCCCATTTGAATTATACCTGTATAAGGATTTTTGTGTTGCCGAATAAAGGGAACTGATATTTGTAGTCATTTGGTCTCTCTCTCTCTCTCTCTCTCTCTCTCTGTGTAGCAATAGCTTGGAAACATTTGTGGTTGCCATGATGAAAAACCTCGATTTATTTTTTCGTAGAAGATCAGCATTCACGAAAAGAAGCCTTACTTGAAGTTGTCGTTTTCTCGTAGTGTAATGGGAGTGTTAATTGCTCATCCTTTAGTCGTTTTATTCTTGCGTACGTAGGTGAAAATCTTATGTCTGAAACCATGATTACTACTCGACGCCAATAGAAGAAACTACGATGTAGTATAATAATCATAATTGAAAATCATCTAGTTATAACGCCATCATATCACGATTTATAATCACTCTCTTTTCATCCACACATCACATTTTCGACAAAACAAACATCATAGAATATGCAATATCTCAAATGAGAAGATAATAACTCCACTAACTGCCACTGTACACGAAGGATGAAATTACAAATCCATAAAAAAACAAAAAACCCAAAACCAAAAAACGGAAAGCCTAAACCTCCACATTCTAGTTTGCGCTAACAAGAAAACATGAAATGCGACTAAAAAAACATGAAATCATGTCCTAAGTTTGGCAATCGTCTCCTCCACTAGCTGAAGAGAAGTTCCGGCCCTCTCCCCTGTATCGATCTGCCTCATCACCTCTTTCAACGCCTCATTCTTGGAATGCTTACCCCTCGACGACGACCCACCGTCGCCGTCGTCTCTAAGCAACAAAAGCAAAGCTTTAGCCTTCTTTCTAGCAACCCACGTACCATCAATGCTCAACTGCAACAACCCCGGCATCGCCCCTTCCCTCAAAATCAACCCTCTATACGTCTCCCTGCAGCTCTTGCATATCAAAAGCAGCACGCCTGCCGCGTGCTCCCGACACGCCCCCGTGCCCTCCTCCACCGCTTCCACCATCATCTGGATCGCGCCGCCCGTCTCACTAACCTAATATATCACAAACATTATAAGAAAATTCTTCTCTTAACACCTTAAATTTTGGGAAAATATCCCAATATTTAACAATTTTCCCAAAAAAATGTCCTATTTTTTTAAGTCAGAAGCATCATGCCAGAGAGTACGTTTCACAAAGCACAAATCAAAAGTTCTTAAACTAAATGCAAATTTGAGTAAATGTTACGTTTTGACATTTTCCCTACAACATTTAAACAAGAATATATACGAAAATGGTTTAGTACCTGATTTAAAGCAACCTGCGATGAAGAAACCAGAGATTCCAACAAAGACATCGCCTTCTCCACCAACTCTGACGACTTCTCCGACTCGTATGCCAACCTAATCAGCACGATCACGCCACCGCAGACGACGATCAGAGGGATTATTTGGGGAGAAGTCGAGAGATTATGCAATGTGGATACAATGTCGAATTTGGCTTGATTGCTAGCAATAACGTTTTGGGAGAGAGAATCGAGAAGCTCGACGAGGAGCTGAATCGCGCCCGAAGACGCGATCTCGAGCTTGTTTCGAGAGCAGGAAGAGAGAATCAAGAGAGCTGCGAGCGACAGTTCCATCAAGCTCTCGTTCCGCCATTGGAGGATCTTCAGCAGAGCTGGGATAGCTCCGGCTTCTGCTATCAGCAGCTTATTCCTGCACTTTTGTTTTCAAATTTGAAAAATAACCAACTGTTTCTCAATTTAGCTCGAGATTGTTCATTTTCACACACACGCACGAACCTTTCGCTTCCGAAGGCGAGATTGAGCAGAGCAAACAGAGCAGCTTCAACGGATTCGTAGTCTTGGGCGTGGAGCATCATCACCAGGGGAGAAACGGCTCCATTTTCAGCTAATCTCTTCTTCTGCATTGTGCTGAGCTTCCCAATCTGTCTCGCCGTCGCAATCTGAGCTTCGCTTTCGCCGTATAGAAGGGCTTCCGCCATGGCTGCCTCCATGGAACTTTGCTCCAACTATTGGAATTCTCTCTCTCTCTCTCTCTCTCTCTCTCTCTCTCTCTCTCTCTCAATACATGTGTGTGTATATGACAATGTTGTTGGTATATGTAGATTTTGATAATGAATTGAGTGATTGCTTCAAGACGATGCAAGGAGTTTTTTTTTTTGAGCTTTTCTGGTTTGTGAAGGATAAGTTGCCTTTTTGTGTTTGTTTTTTAAAAAAAATTATTGCTATTGTTTGAGATGGAAGCAATGGACTATTCCCTCGTTATCTTTTTGTAACTAACTTAAGTGGGAATTGCATTAGTTTCAATCTTTCTTCACAACTATATTGAGAAAATTACCCACTTGTCAGTTTCCCATAACTTTTTGCATCAAATTAATACTATTTCTATCCCATTATTGTTGTCTCGTTTTTCTTTTTATATCGTCTCATAATTGTTGTTTTATTCTAAAAACTGAATTAATTTTACACTAAAAAGTATTTCGTTTTCATGTGTCAACTACTTTACACACAAAACACAATCCTCCATAATTTACGTATTAAAATTTTTGATACAACAATTATAGAACAGATGGAAATATAATATTTGGTGAAATACATAATCAGTGCATTCAATTATCCGTTATTACTGTTTTAAAGTGTGTTGTCTTACAAATATTAATAAATCTACGCTATCCTTCATTATTTTAATTTCTAAGAATAATTTAATAATTGGATGTAGGTATATAATTGTGGGTTTTAATATTTTATGTAAGATATAATTCTTTTTAACCTTAAATTCTCTAAAACTGTGATATTATTTATCATCTTTAATATAAGGATGGATTTTGGTAGAATTTTTTTCTCTTGTATAAACTATGAATACTATCTTTTTTTATATAAATAATAGTACTTTCTTATTTATATAATAATATTTTTTATATATCACAAAAAATTGCATGCATTCTGGGATTATTATCCCTAATTAGAATTATTAATACTTAATTTATTAGGACGGATGGATTGTATTCAATATGATATAAGAGGAATCATTCCTAAAAAGAGTAACTTATATTTTTCCCGCCCAAATCACTATTCCATAATATATATTATAAATATATTATATATTAATAAATAGCATATTATAAAAACTATTTATTTAAAATAATTAATAATATGTATTATTCCTTGATATATTATTTTTATTTAATTACCTTCGCCCCCTCAAAGAAAGAACCAATTAGTTTGACATGATTTTTTACTATATATCTAAAAGTCACATTATATAAATAATATAACACTCCCTCCGTCAACTATATTTGTTTATTTGATTTTATTTCGGTACATCCACAAAATTCATTCATTTTTCTTTTACAGATATGGATCCCACTCAAAAATCAACACTTTTACCCACATTTAATCCACTTATTTACAAAAACCCACATATGATCCACTTTTTTCATTCACATAACATATTTTATTACGTGGGTCTCATTTTTCACTCACTTTACACTCCTTGTATTTGTTAAAATATGTGCCAACAAAAGTTAAAACCACATATCAAAGATGCAGGGAGTATAAAATATTATAGGAGTTCAAAAAAAAAAACTAATGACTAAATTGTTAATATTGTTACTCATGACTATGATAGTCCTTTTTCATTTTTTATATATATATTTTTATGTATGCACATCCACATCTAAATTTGTACTTCTATTTTTCACAATCCTCACATTTTTGCAATTAAAATGTCAATATTTTTGTGTATGGGTATATAGTTAATATATCGTTATTTTTATTTGTGTCCTTAGGTTAATTGTAGTAATAACATTACTTATTTTAGAATGATAACATTACTTTCATATTTTGTTAATGGACGTTTATGATTGATTTTTCATAAATTAGTTAATTGTGATTGTTTTGAAATTTAATTCATTTTTTTTTGTTTGCGACAATGGTGGTGATAGAATTATTTATTAGTTGTGAATAAATTTTTATTCGCGATGGATACTTACTTAAATTTTGTGTTTGTTGAATTACTTATTATTATTATTATTATTATTTCAAATTTGATGGATGTTAAAAGCATTAATGTGCATCACACGAAATAGTTAACTCATTGAATTTTTTTAGCTGTCCACTCTTTTATATGTTGATGTATTAACTAAATGCATATCAAACAAATGAAAACCAACATCACATCTATCTATATATTCATAAATTTTATAACTATATATAGATATATTTAATATTCATTTTGATGTAAATTGGTTAAAATTATTTTTTGATATTTATGCAATATCACTAAATGCAGTTAACGATAAATATTTGAAAATCAATAATATGTTTAACAATTTTATATTTTTACTTTTTAATTTATAAATTAGTTATTTATCTTTCATTAAAAATCATTACCGTGCATCACAGATGGAAAATCTAGTACTTCATCCGTCCCATTATTGTTTTCTCGCTTTCCTTTTTGGATTGTCCCGCTATTGTTGGTCTGTTCCAAAAAAGAAAATAATTTTACACTAAAAAGTATCTCAATTTTGTGCCATACACCACTTTACACATAAAATATAATTCTCTTTAATCTACGTACAAAAAGAAATAAGTCAATAATACCGAGACGCATGATGTATTTTTTTTATGTATCACAATCAAACTTCTTTTCATGAAAACTACAGAACACAAAGCTAACGGTTCAGATTGATTTTTGACTCTTATAATATGAGATTTTTTATTTTTATATGATCTACTTCATACATACAGGAGTGGATCAAATGAGAACACATCACACACGAACCATGCATAAGACGTTGAAGATGATGCATAAAAGCGGTATAAAGTTGTGCATAACGAAAACCTTCTAAAATTATTTTGTTGTGCAACAATTTTAGAAAGTTTTCGTTATGCCAACTTTATACCGTTTTTTGCATTATCTTCAACGTCTTATCATGGTTCTCAATATATATATATAGGAGTGGATCAATGAGAACACATCTTTTGCGAACTCTGAGAACTATGCATAAGACGTTGAAGATGATGAACAAAGCGGTATAAAGTTGTGCATAACGAAAATTTTCTAAAATTATTGTTGTGCAACAATTTTAGAAAGTTTTCGTTATGCACAACTTTATACCGCTTTTGTGCATCATCTTCAACGCCTTATGCATGGTTCTCAAGTTCTCAAAAGATAAGTTTCACTAGATCCACCCCTATATATATATATATATATATATATATATATATGTATGGGGAGGGTTAACATGAGAACTATTTTTATCGTGAGCGTGAGAACCAAAAGATGATGAATTCATGTGAAAATTGATGAATCTGTTTGGAAAGTTACTGAATAAAAAAAATGGAATTTTCGCTTCTTATATGATTTGAACCTTGAAAATTCCGAATTTTTAGATTCAGTAACTTTTTCAACAAATGCATTAACTTTTATAGCGGATTCATTTTGTTCATAACGAATTTTTGTGGTTCTTAATTCTCACATTAAAAATTCTTCTTATTTGAACCCCACTCTAGATATAGAGTTATGTTCAAATGTGAACCATTTTTATCTTAAAAAATAAAAATTAAAACCACAAGAATTTTCAATGAATCAAATGGATTAACTATAAAATTTTATGAATCTAATGAGAAAGTTACTGAATCGAAAACTTAAGAATTTTTTTTCTGGGTTCGAATCCCGTGAGGGGCGAAAATTTTTATTTTTTTGGATTCAATAACTTTTCCTATGGATTTATCAACTTTCACAGTGAATTTCACTTTTTTTTAGTTCTCACGTTCTCATGACAAAAATGATTTTTTACGTTAACTATCCAATATATATATATATAGGGATTGGATCCAGTGAGAACACATTTTTTTTTTAGAACTTGAGAACCATGCATAAGACGTTGAAGATGATGCACAAAGCAAGATAAAGTTGTGCATAATGAAAACTTTCTAAAATTATTGGACAACAAAATAATTTTAGAAAGTTTTCGTTATGCACAACTTTATACCTTTTGTGCATTATCTTCAACGCCTTATGCATGGTTCGCAGAGTTCGCAAAAAGATGTGGTTCTCATTTGATCCACCATATATATATATATATATATATATATATATATATATATATATGAGATGATTCTGTGAGAATGAAAATAAGTATAAGAAATAAGAATAAATCTAATCCATTGATTTTAGTATATCAATGGACAATATTTATTTCGTTGTGCTACAAATAATAATTATATGTGCAAGCAATTTTTACATGCATTTTCAGCTAAGGTCATATAAGTAATTTAATCTTATAAGAATCAGTTTTTTTCCCTTAGTTTAAGGTAACACGACTGTATCCTTATTTTTAAGAATTTCTTGTAATCTACCATTAACTTATTATCTACAACATTATTTCAGTCTCAATACTCAATATATGCAAATTTATTTGTGATTCAAGCTAGCAAATTCATTAAAAACTCAGGTAAAATAATCTATATATTGATTCATACATGTGGTTCAAACTATAGCACTAATATAAAATTTTTGTAGCATTTTTTACTTATTTGTTGCACATACCACTAAAATTTTGAAAATTATTTTCCTGATGAGATTAAACCTTATGTGCAACGAATAAGTAAAAAAATGTTAGAAAATATTCCACCAGTGCAACAAATACTGAAAAGCATGTATGAATGAATACATAATTTTTTTTACATGTATATTTGCAAAATGAAATGCTACAAAAATATTCTATTAGTGCAACGATATATGTACAGAAAAAAAAAATAACCATAACATATGTACATAAAACATATATAAACTGACAATAATATTCTAATTTTAGTGGTATGTGCAACAAATAATTAAAAATGCTATCAAATTATATTAATGCTATATAGAACCACATGTATGAATCAATATCAATATCAATATATATATATATATATATATATATATATATATATATATTCTTTACCTAAGTTTTTCATGGATTTGCTAGCTTGAATCACAAATAATTTTATATGTATTAAGTATTGAAACCGAAATAATATTGCAAATAATGATTTAAACGATAAGTTACAACAAATACCTAAATATAATAATAAACCGTGTTTTCCTTAAATTAAGAGAAAAAAAACTGATTCTTAAAAGATAAAGTTCTTGATTTAACCTTTGGTGAAAACACAGAAAAAAGATTGTAGCACATATAGTTATAATTTGTAGCACAACGAAAATAAATGTTGTCCATTGATTTACTAAATCAAATCAATGGTTTAGATTTATTCTTATTTCTTACAAAAAAAACATTCTTACCTGATCTATCCCATATATATATAACCATTTTTAACGTGATAACTAAGAATTACGAAAATTCGTTATGAATAAAATGAATTCTCTATGAAAGTTAATATATCCATTGGGAAAGTTGATCAATCCAAAAAATCAAAAATTTTCACCTAGAATCGAATCTCATGAGGGGCGAAAATTCTATTTTTTTGGATTTAGTAACTTTCTCAGAAAATTCATCTACTTTATAGCGAATTTATCATTTTTTATTATCACAATAAAAATGATTCTCACGTTAACCAACGTGTATATATATATATATATATATATATATATATATATATATATATATGCATGTGTCCATGTTATTTTTAGTTTTATGATACTTCTCCGTCCACTATGATCGTTCACTACTCGATGGCATGAGTTTTAATAAATGTGGAATGAGTTGAGAAATGGACCCATATTGTAAGGGTATTATGTAAAGTAATTAAAGATGATTAATTGTTGTTAATCTTTTTAATTGATTGGTCCCACAAAAATACATTTAAAAACAGATTACATATTTTAAATTAATGCATTTCTCGATTTTGTGTGAAATGAATTAAATTTAAACTAATAAACTGAACAATAAAGATTGTGCATAAGCCGTCAAATATATAAACTGACAATGTATCAAATGACATGATCCAAATAAATGGAGAGAAATTTACAACAGCTAGCAAATTCAAATTCCCACCAAAGTTTGCTTATAAAAGCCTAAAAATAGCTAACAAAAAACTTCTATCTCCATAAACTAGAATTACAAACTCTTTTTTCAAAAGACTTCATATCTGCAACAAAATTGGAGCTTCAAACGTCCTTGATGTCACCATCCAGCAAAATCATCAAATTGCTCAATTTCTTCTTCAAAGGTGCATCGATGGTGTTATACTGAAAGGTGGTAGATACTGAAAAAATCATCACTTTATGTGCTTGAAAGATCATCAATTAGAAAGATGGCTGCAAAATTAGAAATAAGCAAAAGTTTGTTAGAAAAATGGATTAAAATGAAACTGATAAGGCCCCATACTAGTGCTATAAAACCTGTACTTTCAGGTATGATCATCCTTACAGTGAAAACATTGATTTTCAGACAATGCACAACACAATTCACATAGATGAAAAGTGGTTTTATATGACCAAAACTGTGGATAGATACTACCTACTCCCAAATGAGTTAGAACCATACAAAGCATGTAAGTCAAGGAGGTTTATCACCAAAGTCATGTTTATGTGTGCTGTGGGCATATCACATATCACATATTGTGATGGAGAAATTATTTTTGATGGAAAATTTAGAATCATTCCATTCAAAACTATGGTTCCAGCAAAGAGAAATTAAAAAAACAGGTCAAAGGGTACTCTAGAGACCAAACTCATGCAGGCCATTACAAAAGAAGTCATTAAGGACATGCTCATAAATCAGGTGATGAGTTTCATTACCTTGTTGGTCATTTATTCTATGAACTATTAGAACACATGTGATTCATCATTTAGTTTTTGTTAAATGTCAGGTTATACCAGCAATAAAGTTTAAATGGCCAAGTACCGCAAATAAGAGAATATTCATTCAACAAGCCAATGCCAAACCCCATATCTCTCACAATGATCCAGATTTTACTGTTTCACCAACTCAGATGGGTTCAATATCACACTAGTTTGTCAACCCCTCCCCCCAAATTCTCCTTACACAAATGTTAATGATCTAGGTTTTTTCAGAGTCATACAATCACTGCAAGATGATAAATTGGCAAAGAATGTTAATGATCTTTTAAAGAATGTGACTACATCATTTGAAGAACTGTCTGCAGCAACACTTAATAATGTGTTTCTAACATTGTAAGGTTGTTATACAGAGATAATGAAAGTCAAGGAAGACAACAATTATAAAATTCTACACATGAATAGGGCAAGATTGTCTAGGTTGGGAACACTGTCAAAATCCATTCAAGTGGATGAAGTGCTTGTTAGGGAATGTTTGGAGTATTTAAGGCAGCCAGAGAATAATTTGTGTTCCAATTATGATATTGGACCTATAATGAATCTTTTGGGGTATTAATTTTAAGGTAGTAGATTTTTTTGCATCAGTTACAACATAAGCAACATATCAAGCTGTTTTAGTTGTTGTTTAACATGTAACTTTGTGGGTTTTGCTATGTAAATTGTCATTTTGTTATCTAAAGTCTTAGCTTTATTTGAAAAAATAATTTGCATCATCGACCTTTTAATCATTTCATTACTACATAGCTTAAATCTCCAAAACTAGGAATCCAAGTCCATAGTGGTGGCTATAATAGGGCAGAGCTTCAAATTATTAGCTTAACCATCAGCAGATAACCATTAATCCACAAAATCACATATTCACATAACCATTAATCCAGAAAATACATCATCAGCAATGTCCACATATTAAAACCTCCAAAACTAGGATTTTAAGTCCATAATGGTGGCTATAATAGGGCAGTGCTTCAGTTTGTTAGCTTAACCCTCAACTGATAACCATTCATCCACAAAAATCACATACTCACATAACTATAATCCAGAAAATACATCATCAGCCCAAATATTAACCTCCAAATCTATGACCTTTAACTTCCTAGTGGTGGCTATTTATTTATATGATAGAGAATTATTTATTGACTCAGCCCTCAGCGGATAAGGCATCACAGGGAATTACCAAGCACAACAAAATCTGAACAAGTATAACATCAGTTCATAATATACCCGACCAACACAAAGACAACGAGTGTAGCATCTGTTCAAATAATCAGGTCAACTACGCCCAATAAGAAAAGCACATAATAAGGCCAACTACGCCACCAAAGAACAAGTGCAATATCAGTAAAGTATAGCAGGCCAACTACGCTAAAAAAAGCAAATAATCAGGCCAACTACGCCTGCAAAGAACAAATGCAGTTTCAATACAATATAGCAGGCCAACTACGCCAAAAAAAAATACAATAATTAGGCCAACTATGCCAACAACTAAAATCAAAACTAGAAGTTTAAAGTTTGGAGGAAAACATGGTTAGAGAATCATCAAAACACTAGGACACTAAATTCCTAGGCATCGAAGAAAAAATTCTTTTTCAACGGCTGAACTTTCACGAATCTCAGAGGATAGATGTAAATCTACCGAATCTGGAATCACGAAGGCCAATCTTTCACGGATGTTAGAGGATACGTGTAGATCTACCAACTCTGGAATCACGACTGTCGATCTTTCACGAATCTCAGAGGAAACGTGTAGATCTACCGACTCTGGAACCACAACGATCGATCTTTCATGAATCCCGGAGGATACGTGTAGATCAACCGACTCTTGAAACATGACACCAGAGCTTTGCTCCCATGAATACTCAACCAAACTTTCAAATGGAAATCGTTGGCTTAATATTGCAATATCCAACGAATCAAATGAGGAATCGAATGAGGAATCAAAGGATGAAACAACTATGCCTTCGAAGGGGGGCGACGTGATTTTAGGCATTGAAGAAGATAATGCTCTAGGCTTTGTTTTTTTTAAATGGAGAGATGGTTCAGAGAATCGATTGGGGTTTGTTTTTTTTAAGTGGGAAGATGGTTCCAGAGACAACCGATGGGTGGATGGATATGGACGAGTGAGTAATTGGTAGGTGGTACGTGGGTGGTGTTTTAATTAAATAGATTAGGGTTAATTAAAGGTGAGCCATGATGATATTTTTGTAAATAAAGAGATAAATGAGGTTGAAAGTTAAAATGTGTATGTGGGGTCCATATCCAAGAAATGAAAGTGTATATTTTTCGTGGGCGAACCAAAACGAAATTAAATGTACAAATTTAGTGGACAAATGGAGTATATTATAAATTGTGACCAAGACCAGATTTATAAATTATATAAAAATCAAAATTTATTTTTCCATTTTCTTTGAACTTCAAAGAGAGAAATAAAATAATAAATTAAGCTTTATTTTTTTATGTAATATTTAAATTTGATTATTTTGGTCACCATTTTTTGAGATTTTACCTGAGAATATGCGCGTTGCACACAATCCATGAACTTGATATTAATCAACTATTAGTTTTAAATAATTGAAATAAACTTTCAATGCTATATAGTAATTAAAACAGAGCAGGAAAAACTATTCTTTTTATGGTTAGTATAAAATCGCTAATAGATTTTGTGATGGAAGATGAAATTAGATATAATTTTAATATATATGTAATGAATTAATATATTCTTGTAGCATTTTTGGGATCTAATTCATCTTCTTTTAGAAGAAAATAACAATAGAACCACATATAAAATTTTAATGTAGCCAAGTAAGATGAAATCAGATAGAACTTTAACATATATAATGATTGAAATATTTTCTCAAAAATAAATTAATATATTTTTATAATATTTTAGTATATATCTAATAAACTAATATATTATTCTAAATATATAATATATTTAAATTTTAATGTAGCGATAGATTATGAAATCAAATAAAATGTCAATATTTATAAAATGAATTAATATACCTTCTAAATATATAATACTATATTTTTACATAATTTCTCCTAAAATTAAATATATAATAGGAATATAATAGATAATCTACATTTTGTAAACAAGACATTTTTTTCTATTTGTATAGATTAGAAATAAATTATAAATTAAAAAGAAAAGGAAATTATCCATTTTACTAAAATAGATAAAAATGTGTAAGATTTTATGTAGCCCGGAGATTGAGCAAAAATACACGGGATTGAAAAATAAATAGTCAATGCATGAGTTTCAATCCAAATGTCTTGAAGGAATCGATACACGTGAGAATGTCATGAAATTCCTCAAAAAATCTCACTAAATTATGGTAATGGTGGCAAAAATGGAAATATTTTCAAGAATATCATGCCTAGTGTTGGTTATGCAACCATGTCTGTGGTCCAAACCTCAGTTCACTAGAATACCTTGGATACATCAAAATATCATTGATTCTTCTTTTTTTTTACTCGTAATCTTTACATTCGATAATTAGATAAGGTAAAGCCCATATTCCTATACAATATTAATAACATATAACCTTTTAAAACAATTGAAAATATCATTGGGGTTAGAAAACAAATTAAGTAAAAAAATGAAATTATATTGGTCATGGCAAGTTGCTCATCGGTAAGTTTGATGATGCAGTTAGGAATGTCAATGGGTGAATTTTACCTGGATCGATCCAAATCGTTCAAAATCCATTAAATTTTAAAGAAATTGTTATTGTTTCGGTTCCAGACCCGCTTTAGACCCGGACCATTTAGATCCATAGTTTGATGGTCCGATCCGATCCGGTCCGGATCGGTTTGATTCGCAACCGTAATCAATACTTATTTATTGATTCTGGTCCGAGTAAAACTCGTCTATTGACAAACCTAAGTTTAAATAGGCTTGTCAATGAGTTAGTTTTATCCATATCGATTCAAAATCATTCATAATACATTAAATTATAAAACAACGGTTTCGATTCTTGTTCTGGTTCTTGTCTGTTTCTGATCCGATTCTGGTTCCAGATCCGTTCAGATCCGGACCGCTTAAGACCCATAGTTGATGGTCCGGGTCCGATCCGGATCCAGCGTCTAATTGATCGGTTCCAGAACCAGAACCATTACTTATTTATTGGTTCTGGTCCAGGTAAAACTCAATCATTTACATCCCTAGATGCAGTCCTCCCACGTCATTCAATTAAGATCAACTTAATTATAATTCCAATCAATTGGGAGACTAACAATTTCTTACAATTTGACATATATTCTCACCTTGAGAGGGATGAAAATGTAGGGGCTGCCGTATCAAATATACCATTAATAAGGGGTAGTATTTTGATAGAAAGCAACGAAATACTAATACACCAAACCAAACAGTATTTTAATATTTTAATGAACAACAACATTGTATATTTGTATGTATGAGATAGTATATACGTATATAACTATATACATACAAAAGATGAAGAAAACATGGGCTCCCTCCCTCACATGCATACAAATAAATCTGCATCGGTAACTGTAAGAATCGAATATAATAAAAGAAAAGGAAAGGAAGCATTATCTATTGGTGAAAAGGATAGGATGAAATATCAAATCTTTCTTGGCATTTGGAAGCCAATTCCCAATGGGAGCAGAGCAGTTGCTTTTCTCTTTTAATCCTATAATCTTTAAACAGGTTTCTTTAGTGTCAGTGCTTTGAATCTTGCCTTAATGTGGGCGGCGGCGGCGGCGGTTTCTCGAGTATTTTATTGCTGCAATTGAATGGAACAACGGCTTCCATGTATAAACATAATCTCTAATGAAGATAGACATCTTTTGCAGTCATCGACAAGAATGAGAGAAAGCTTCAACTCTACATTACTAAATTTACTACACAAGTGAACAATAAAATAGGTTACAGATGTAATTACTAAATTTACAAAACCATGGAAGCAGCTCGTTTGCTGAAGAAGGGAATCTAAATTTACAAAACCATGGAAGCAGCTCGTTGGCTAGCGTAGCACGTAAAACTCCAATGGACTCGAACGCCCTTTCATTCTGAACAAATCCGTGCAGCATTTTCTCAGACTGCATCTTTCTCGGGCATCCGTTCAGACCCCTCAGCCGCTTCATCAGGGGCAGAGCAGCTCATGTACATAGCAATCAGAGCAGTGGAGACCAAGATATATCATCCAACCCGTTTCTTGCAGCAAGTTTGTGTATCCTTTTCCCACATCTAAGCTACAAGTAGCTTCACACGCCTGCAAAGCACTGATGAAAACAACAAGATTCGGCTCAATGCCTCCAGCCACCATCTCGTTGAATAGAGCAAGTGCTTCTTCAGCACCTCCATGATGAGCATAGCAAGCAATCATAGAACCCCACGAAATCACATCTTTCTCTTCCATTTTATCAAACAATGTCTCTGCAGAATCTACTGAAGCCGTCTTTCAGTATAAATTCAGCAATGCATTCAACATAGGTAAACCCTCTGCAATCCCACCCTGATAGTATAACCATGAAAACTCCTGCCCGCCTTCAAGTCCAACAACTGCACACAAGCGGATAAGACGCTAACGAGAGTAACATCATCGATCATAACACCTTTCACCATTGCCATTCGAGCAAAAAAACCTCAGCGCCTCCACATTCCTTCCATCCTGCCCCAACCCTGTGATAACCGCACTCCACAAAACCGTATCCGGCTCAGAATATTCCTCAAACACACACAACGACTCATCCATCGGCCCACATTTCGCATACATGTCTGTCAAAGCCGAACCAACAAACTAGTTGCTACCAGTGTGACCACTCTTCTTGGAAAAGCCATGGATCGCCTTCCCAAAATCAAGCGCGTTTAGGCCGGCACACGCCTTGAGAGCAACAGGAATCGAGTAAAGATCCGGTTTTTCAGACAAAACAAACGGGAAAAATAGAGCCAGCGTTTGTTTGTACCTTTTGTCTCTGTAATAGCATTTGAGGATGCGGTTATTGGCACACACAGTCCTCTGCGGAATTTCGTCGAACAGGTTGCCGGCAGTTTGATAAGAGCTGAATTTTACACGGTGATTAGTCAGTTTCGCGCAAAACAAGTGTTGCCCGTGAGATCGGTTTTCATGTTGGCGAAAGTCCAGATGGACTAAACATCTTCCATTTCTGCATGCTTCGAATAATTTGACGAGTGCTTCGCCACTGATCATGTACCACTCATATATATTGCAAACGGTGTGAAATATTAATCTTTAGCTATGATTATTCTCTATAGCAAGTCAAAAATTGGAATAAGAAAAAGAATTGTAGAAATAAACCCCATGTCTAGGAATATAATTTCTTAAATAATACTTACGTTTATTTAATTTTATTTTGGTTTGTTCATAAAAAATATTCAGTTTCTTTTTTTGGAAACATCAACTTCACATTTTTACCCTAAACATATCCATTTATTTACAAAAAAACACAAATGGTCCACTTTTCTATATTCACTATCCATTAATATATTCATTTATTATCCCCATGATCCACCTTTTTATATTCACTTACTTTACACTTATTACAATTTATTAAAACATGTGCCACCAAAATCAATGAACGAATTTAGTGGACCGATGGATTATAATGAAATTATCATAATTTTAGTTTTAATGTCTGATTCAAATTAAGTACTGTAATAAATATAATAAAGATGTTGTGGCCTGTAATTTGTATTCATGAATAGGGTTAATTATAGGTTATGGCCTCAACTTTTAAGTTTCTCTAAAATGTTCTTAACTTTGAAAAATGTACTACCTTATGGTTCGAAAATATTTTTGACACCAGAATGCTGACTAGGATGACAACTAATTTGAAGTGAATTTTTATTTTCCACATATACATGAAATGACATCGTTTTGGTCCTCTGGGTTAGTTATAGTTTATGGCCTCAACTTTCAGTGTTTTTTAGTTTATGACCTCAACTTTCAAGTTTTTCAATTTATGGCCTCAACTTTCAAGTTTTTCTAAAATATTATGAACCTTGAAAATGTGCTAACTTATAACCCGATTTTTTTTTCCGTCATCGGAATGCTGATTAGGACGGCAACTTAAATTGATGTGGATTTTTTTCCACTTATACATTCGAAACGACGTCATTTCGATTCAACTCATTAAAAAAAATACTCTCTCTCCATCTCACCAACACTCTGTCATGAAGCTCACCAAAATCCTACAGGCAAAGTAATTCAAATAAAAATTTTGTCTCATCTCCAAATCCAATATAAATCTATCGTCATTCAACTCGCAGACGACATCGTCTTCCTCGGTCCACTCATTAAAAAAAATTACTCTCTCTCCATATCACCAACACTTTGCCATGAAGCTCACAAATATCCTACAGTTAAAGCAATTCAAAAAAAAAAATCGCCCCATCTCCAAATCCAATATCAATACATCGTCGTTCAGTTCGCAAGCGACGTCGTCTTCCTCTTATTCAAGATGTCGAAGCCGAACGGCTCCTTCAAGCCGCATGCCCAAATGACATTGTTTTGAATGTATAAGTGTAAAAAAAATCCACTTCAATTTATGTTATCGTCCTAGTCAGCGTTTTGGTGCTAGAAAAATTTCGGTCATAAGTTAGTACATTTCTCAAAATTCATGACATTTTAGAAAAACTTGAAAGTTGAAGCCATAAACTGAAAAACTTGAAAGTTGGGTTCATAAACTGAAAAATGCTGAAAGTAGAGGCCATAAACTATAATTAACTCAGAATGCCAAAACGACGTCGTTTCATGTACATGTGGAAAATAAAAATCCACTTCAAATTAGTTATCTTTCTAGTCAGCATTCCGGTGCCGGAAAATATTTCGGGCCATAAGTTAGTACATTTTTCAAAGTTCAGGATATTTTAGAGAAACTTGAAAGCTAAGGCCATAAATTAAAAAGCGTTTAAAATTAGGCCATAAACTATAATTAACCCACATCAATATTATTTTCTTTGAAACGTAACAGATCGACTTCGTAACACATTGTATGATTTTATTAATCAAATATACAATTCCGTTCTACTTATATGTTTTTTATCTTATCTTTATGACGTAAATTGGTTAAAGACACAATTGGTGCAGATGATGAGAATGGTTTTAAGATGTATAATCTGACTAAACATAAAGCTTTGGTTAGGATAAGTGGTGGTATTGTTGCATGTATATGACCCAAAGTCATTCCTCCATCCCTCCACTCTGTATTTAGTATTTATTTTTATTTTTTTTGTTTGCATAGATGAATACAAATAGATATATTGTAATAGTCTCGCATTTAATCTTGTACCTCTTTATAACAAGAAAGAAACACATTGAAGATGAAACATAACTCAATCTGGGGTTTGAATCAATTTTTTTTTTGGTCAATTTAATGCAGAAATTTTAAAGGCTGCGTCACGGTGGACTCGAACCCGAGACCTTTGGTCTCGGGCATTAACCACTCTACCACTAGGCCAACACACACACGGGTTTGAATCATCTAATGTGCATGAATGTGACTATGTGTGAATTGTAACTTTCAATAAAGAAACACATTGATGGATGATTATAGTTTTGAGATATTAAGTGGGAGAAGTAGCAACTAGCATGATTGTTGTAACTCCAGATGATATTGGGATTTGTTTTTGTTACCTAGAAATGAAGGAAATAATGTGTTTTTGTTTTGCCCTCACGGGCGTAGCTCAGTTGGTTAAGAGCTAGCAGATTTGGAACAAGAAAATAATGTGTTGTTGCATGATAAGAATACCATGAGTTTTGTAGAATATATTAATTCTCTAGCCTTTTAGCATTTCATATACTCCCTTAATCCCGATTTTGTTGGCACGTTTCTTTTTGTACGCAGATTAAGAGAGTTGTTTTTTTTTTTATCAATTTAATACATAAATTTAAAGGCCGCGTCACGGTGGACTCGAACACGAGATCTTTGGCCTCGGGCATTAACCACTCTACCACTAGGCCAACACACGCACACGAGAGTTGTGTTTTATGTGTAAAGTAGTGTGTGGCATGAAATTCGAGGTATTTTTTAGTGTCAAATTATTTTCTTTTTTGGAACGAGTCAACAATAACAGGACAACGCCAAAAGAAAAACGAGCCAACAATAATGAAATGAGTGGAATATATAACATGAGTTCGGAAATTGAAAATTAAGTTGTACGTGTATGATTGTTGATTCTTAGATATATACAACACAACACAATATAGATCTAGAAGCATATGTATACAACTAACTCTCTTTACAAACTAAGCCATAAATTCTATTGTAGAAAGTTGGCGCCTTGGGATATTATTTAAGAACAACTGTAAAATTGCTACATAAAAGCTGCATACATCGATACATTCTTCTCAAAAATGTTCATGAAAAATTCAAATGTGAAAAGTACTTATGCATTTTCCATTAACCAAAATACACACTCACCAATGATAAAGTTATATTCTCTCTCTCCCCTAATTTGTTTCTGTGAATTTTCGGTAAGGATTTTTATAAAAAATATTAAGTGTATTATGAGTAGAATAATGGTCTCACATTAATATAGTGTTAAATTAATTAGTGATGGATTATGAGTAGTAAAAGATGTAAATAAGTAATTTTGTTGATTATAAGAAGAAGGGATACTAGTGGCCCATGAGTAGTAAAATATGTGAATAAAGTGTGATGTTGATGGTAATAGGTAAGGAATATTTTTTGGATAGTTTTCATAAATAAAAACAATATCAAAAAGGAAAATTAGAAAGAAAATTAAAGGGCAAGGGGAATAATATTTATTTTTGACTTGTAGCTAGATTATAGATACGTATTTTAATCTAGAAATAAGGAAAATAGATTAAAAAAATGAATAAATTTTTTGGGAGTAAGATAAGATAATAAAAACTAAAACTAAAACCAAAACCAAAATTGAAAAACTCGTTAGAGGTGTCAGTCCTTCAAGGTGATTAATGAATATATCCAAGCTCAACAAAACGTGTTTGTTAAATAATAAAAACAAAAATAAATATTGAAATCTATGTATCAAATGCCAACCATAACTAACTCGCATAGAATACCCAAACTATCTGTCAAATTTCAATTCCATTTATCATATAGCCAATTCACGTTATGAACAACAAAAATATAATCTTGTGTGCGTGTATTGGTCGAGTGGTAGAATGTATGGGCGGATCTAGGTGCTAGCTATACCGGGCTCCAGCCCAGTGCAAGCTCCAAACTTTTTCTTATGTCTATATATTATATTAAGCCCAATTCAAAATTAGCTCAGTCCAAAATAATTTAAAAATTAAAACAAAGTTGTTATTGTTGGGTTTTTTTATATTTTTGATCCATGAGAAAAACCCATGAGCCCATGAGAAGGTTATAAGAATGAAAAATGTCAGCCACCATTTTTGAAGGGAGAAATTGGAGCAGTCAAAATAAAAAAATTCGTAGCCTTTTTTTTTCCTCTCGGATTTTCAGCGCGCAGCTTCAGAAAAATTCCGTTTCCAGAGATTGCACCGTTAGATTAGCATGATTTTTGGACAGAAGCTTCACAACATCTGGGCGAACTTTGTGGACGGTGGAGATCGGATTTTGAGATTTGTAGGTCGGGTCGTCGATCTGAACAGAGGATAATTTCTGATGATATTTTTCTTGATCTTTGCTCGATTTTAATTTCATATATCTTGATGTGCTTATTTTCGAGTGTATGATGTTTTGTATGCATCTAATATAATCTAGAGAAGATTATGTATTGCTCCATTGTTGATTATAATTGATTTAAACGACTCTAGTAGTCCCGTTGTTTTTTCCTCTCTTTCGTTTTGAGAAGTTTTCCATATTAAAATTTTTTGTCTCCTTATTATTGCGTGCCTACTGTTTTGAGAGATGTATATTGATGCTTTTAGAATATCATATTTATTTACATCCTCAAAAGTTCATACGAGTCGAGAAAATTAGCCAAACAAATGTGTCATATTCTTCCTCAGCGCTGCATCTGCTTAAGTGTTTGTTGATGTTGCTCTCTGCCCATTCGAAGCTGTCAAAGTTCAAGTTCAATCGCAGCCAAGTTTTGCCCGTGGTTTGGTGATGGATTCCCTAAAGTTTACACTAAAGACGAGTTTATATTGAAAGAAATTTTATTAAAATATAGATATAAACTTAATTATTGATGGATTTTGTGTATTGATATCTCGTAAGACGACTTATAAAAACCTAGAAATATTTTAGCATTTATGATATTTAATACGCCGAAGTACTTATTTTTCAGCCCACCACATCATCAACTTCTGGATCTTCCCCTGGTAGAATGGTTAATGTTCGAGGTCAAAGGTCTCAGATTCGAGTCCACCGTGACATGACCTTTAAATTTCTGTATTAAATTGACAAAAAAAATATAGTTTATGTGTGTGTGTTGGCCTAGTGATAGAGTGGTTAATGTCTGATACCAAAAGTCTCTGGTTCGAATCCATCGTGACGTTACCTCTATATATATATATATATATATATAGTTGGGTTCCCGTAGTACCCAGTCCTCAGATAATATGTAGTATCCAATCTAGACCACATATTTTGAACACGTGACCACACCACAAGCTGACACGTGGCAGCTCATTTTCTTTTCTTTTCTTTTTTTAATTTTCGCATGAGGCAAAATGGAAAGAAATCAAATCGCCTTCATCTTCTCTCTTTGGTGGCAGACGGACACGGAGGAGACGGCGGCAAGGCGGCAATGACGACACCGGCGACGACGGTATGCAGGCAAACAGCAACAATTTAAACAAACAACAACAAACAATAAATTTTGAAAGAAAGAAAAAGAAAAATTTGAGAACAAAATTGATGGATTTTGAGAAAAAATAGAAGATAAATTTGATAGATGATTGAATAATCGAGAAATATGGTGGTTATGGCGGTGATTCACGGCGAATTCGCCAGTAATCAGAGAAAGAGACGACGGAATTAACAGAGAATGATGGATAAGAGATTTGCTGTCGAAAACCATAAAAATGCATTGAACAAAACATGACAATGCATTGAACAAAATATAAAACTGCATTTGCCACAAAACACAAACATGCATTGAACAAAGCACGCCCATGCATTGATCAAAACATGTCAATGCATTTAACAAAACGTAAAATGCAGGCCAACGGCGCATGAGTGAGCGCCGAGAGCACGAAGATGTCGGACGCGCCGCTACCTGCGCGAGCTTTCAACCGCATGCATTATTGTGTTCAACTACATGCATTTTTTGTTCATTTCATTATTCAGTTCAACTAAATGCATAGTTTATTTTTGCAATCACATAACAAATCAAATTACTAATCTACCATTACTTTTATGAAAATCAGCAAAATTGCTTAAAAGTCCAAAAATCTCAACCATATGATCTATGGGATGAGTGGATGAGATGTACTACATACTATCTCGCGCAAAGTTCTTATTTGATACATCCTCTCTCTCTATATATATATATGATACCATTGTTATCCAAATAATTTAGAATTTCCTTTAATACAAAACTTGGATATCTATATATGTTTAGTCAATCAATATATTACAAAATCCCAAAAATTACAGTCAGATTCTTTTAGGGGTTAAAGAAAGCCCTATTTACATAAAATGGGCCTAACTATACAGCCCGCTTTGGTGGAACTTTAATAGGCCCAAATCCAAATTGAAGCACGCTATTCTTTTGCCTATTTCTCCCCAAATATATAGCATCCGAATTCGAATACGAATGATCCGATTTAAAAAATAATCCATCAGGATCACCAAATTTCTTATTCCCATAATTTCATTTGATTACTGCATGATTTTTTTCAGTACGTGAAACAAAGTAGATTCATCATTTGATCGTCGAGTTCCTTGTATGGAGTTTGGATTATTAGATCGTACTGAGTGATCATCCGATTCCGTCGTGTTTCGGAGAACGTTTGCGTAGTTTTCTTGGATTTTCAGGTATGGAACCCTGAATCTGATTGATTTGTGATTTTATTTATTCATCCTCGTTTCTTGTTCGTTTTATTTTATTTTATTGGTCTTTTTGGGGTGTGCTTTTTTCCCTTTTATGCGTAGCCGAAGGGGGAAAAGGTACCGCCTGTTGTGAGAAATTTGAAGGAGAAAATGAACCGTCAGCCGCATAATTTTATCCACGAGCGTGATGGATCGCCGCGGCTTCTTTTGTCGGAGCCCACTGGTTTCACTGCGGAGGTTCGTCGTTTGTCATTGTTATTGTTAGTTGTCGTTATTTCTTTGTTATAAAAAAAATGTTTTCATTTTGTATGATTATGTTAATAAAAACTTTTGCAATATAGGTTGTGTAGTGCTCCATGTCAAGATATTTTTTGTTTCGTTTTCATAATACCAAATACGAGCCGATTCGATGAGTTTTGGATTGTGTGGTTAGTGGAAGGTGTAGGAATATGGACCATTTTAGAACTTGGATTCAAGTCATTAAGGATGACTTTATAGATGTGAGATTAAGACTGCAAAACTTGGAGAACAGATATTCCCTCACTCTTTGTCATTCGAGTTTGATTTTGTCGTAGCTCTATACTTTCGGGACAGTGAGTAGCAAGAATTTGCATTGATGATGGTAGTATGGATTTGAGATGCAGTCTTTCAGTTTTGCAGAGAACGACTACTAGTGGATCATGAATTCATGATCAAGATATATTTTAAATGTGTCCCCTGTCTAGTGCAAGTTGTAAGTCGTAACCATAGCATACCTTGGCACACGTGAAAAGAGGGAAGTTTATAGTTCCTAAATTGGTATAGCTTAATAGAATAAGTGTTAGGTTTCTGTCTAACCAGAGGATGGATTTATGGTGATGGTTGAGGAGAAATGTAAACTAACCTTTCTATTTGTGGTTCCAGGTGCTCTTACATGGTGCACAAGTGGTTTCTTGGAAGAATGAGAGAAGACAGGAGTTGCTCTTCATGAGCAGTAAGGTGAGCTTTCAAATTTATGAAAGGCGAAATTGCTTCATGCAGATTAAAAGATGTGCTAATTATTAGCATTGGCTGAAAAGAATTTTAAAAAAGAGTATAAGAGTTACCAGGGATATTGACAAATAACACAGCAATTGCTAGTCTTACAGTTGTAGATCTCTTGTTTTGTTTTAGGCTGTTTGGAATGCGCCAAAAGCCATAAGGGGTGGCATACCAATTTGCTTTCCACAGGTTAATTCCCAAATAGTATAAATATTACATCTATCAAACTGATTGAATGCATTCTTATCCTTTGATAGCACTTTTAGTTTTCGAATCTCGGATCACTGGAGCAACATGGATTTGCAAGGAACAGATTATGGTCAGTTGACAACTCTCCTTCACCTTTGCCTCCAGTCACTACTCCGTCAACGATAGATCTCATCTTGAAGTCCACAGAAGACGATCTGAAAACTTGGCCGCACAGGTGAGGGTGGAAATGGTGTAATTCCCTTTAGTAAATAGTAATATATAAATTTTTGTTTGTGTTTCGATGGTGTTCAGCTGCTATTTGCAGATTTGAGTTGCGTATACGTATTTCTTTGAGTGCTGGCAAGCTCACCTGGATCCCTCGCGTGCGAAATACTGACAGCAAGCCTTTCTCCTTCACATTTGCGTTGCGCAATTACATGCCTGTTTCTGATATTAGGTTTTCCTACCTCATTTTATTATTATTCTTGCTTTACAGGTTGAAAAGTATTATGACATTTGCTTGGTTCATTTGTCTAAGTTGTATACTAATCACTGATCAGTCCATACCAGGTCCACATTAGTTTATTGCACACTGACTAGGAATTCAATCTTTATACCAGTTATTAAATTCAAATATGGTTGATAAATGTGCTCGATACTTCATCATCGTTTCGGATAGGTTGCATGATGCATTCTGATTTTTCAGTGAAGTGCGTGTCGAGGGCTTGGAGACACTTGATTACTTTGATCACTTGTTGCAAGGGGAAAGGTGTACAGAACAGGCGGATGCAATAACTTTCGATGGTGAGGTAATGCTTTTAGTCTCAGTCTCATTTTGCCTGCTTTCTGTGCATGCATTTCTACTAGGACCACACTGTATTACTTTGGCCACCATGATTATATCTTATCTTTTGTTATGCAAATTTTAGTTTCTCTTCATAAAAGGAATTTTTCAGTTCAAAAGTTATTATGCTGCATAATGATTATTTTTTGGAATTTAAAACATCTGCAACCACTTATTTGTTTGTTATCTTCTTCTTCATAGCTCGACCGAGCCTATTTAAGCACACCACCGAAGATAGCTATAATTGATCATGAGAGGAAAGTAACATATGAACTCCGCAAAGAAGCCATGCCTGATGCAGGTACTTTATTTTATTCGCACTTGGGTTTACAGTGTCGTAATCTGAGGATTTGCACTTCGTTTTCTGGACACTGTTATGAAGAGAAAGTTGTGATATGCAGTTGTGTGGAACCCATGGGACAAGAAAGCGAAAGCTCTACCAGATTTAGGTGATGGAGATTACAAAACAATGTTATGTGTAGATTCAGCAGTTATTGAAACCCCAATAGCCTTGAAACCCTGCGAAGAGTGGAAGGGCCGACAAGAGCTGATATACGTCTCCTCAAGTTACTTTAGCGGGCAGTTGGATCCTTCAAAAGTTCTTCAAGGCTACATGGGGAGTTAATAACAGTGCACTAGATATGCATGTCAAGCATTTTGCATGATGTGTAATGTGAGGCTTTTTTGTCTGCATTTGAGAATTTCTTGTTTAGCATGATATAATTCATTGGTAACACGAGCTGCTTTTTGTATATGCTGCCTTGCTAATCCATATTCATGTTCAATGACCATCCTAGTCTTTCTAAGATACGAGGAGCATCAGTGCTGTAATAACATTGATAGAAAGGACTATGTTCATTAATTCTCCATTCTTGAGTTTATATTTGAAGTGATGGCACTTCCTCCTCGTTTACTTGTGTAATCTCCTCCTCTCCCTTGGCAATGTTTTCACTCTGGCCTTTCATCATCTCTTCCTCGTCTTTCTTTGCTGACTTCAAAGCAAGCTCAGTTTTCGTAGTGATCGGGATCTTTTTAAGAGACTGGTATTTATTAGCTAAGATTTGGTGCTAATTTTGTGGAGGGGTCCCGTTTATATAGGGAATAGAATGGTTTGGTGAAGAAGAGGGTGCACTGAATTTGCAGGTATGGTGATTGCATCTTATTGCTTAGGGAACTGGTCTCTCTCTCTGTGGCTTACATTGGTTTGAGCTTCTGAATAGAGAATAGATACTTAGCTCATTCCATGCTTACCATATTTAGGTTATATAGTTTATCTATATGATGACAATTCTTGATCATGATCAAACTTGTGATTTATAGTCGCGAGAAATGCAGTTAATATATTTAATTCAATTTGCAGAGGCTATTCAATGATCTGCGAACAAGAATATTTAATTTGTCCAGGAAAGATAATATTGTTTCATTGTTAGTCATAAGGCGTGCAAATCGAGTAGCGCATGGGATTTCTTGTAGCATTACAATTATCAGTCAGTCTTGATATTTTCGTATTGTGTTATTTTATGGAATATTCTATTTAGAATAATAATAATAACTTACGGATACTGTTAATTAGTATTTTAATAGGTTATTTGAATACTCTTTCACAAACTATGTTATTCAATACATTATATTAGAAAATAATAATATATGTATAGATCTTATTAATCCGTATGTTACTTATAAGGTCTTTCTTAGTTGTAATATGTAATTTGTGGATGACAAAATCAAGAACCAAATTGTGATCATTCTTACATTATATAAGCTTAGAAATTAGAAGATTGTGACTTGTGGACCAGATTATTATCTATATGATAGATTAAATCTATCATATGGATAATAATATTTTTTTTGATTTTATTATCTAATACATCATCTTCAGAAATAAACATGTGCTTTTACAATTCATATGGGTAAAGATTGTTACATGCAACATATTAATTGTTATTGAACTAAGGGTTAGCTATAGTCTATTGTCTCAACTTTGAGTCCCTCTTAATTTAGTCTTAATTTTCCAAATTTTCGTAAATGTCAAGAATTTTAATAATACATTAACTCATAGGCCAAATCGATTTACCAGTATTGATATTGTGATGGGACTATATTTTATTTAATATGATATTTTTTTTCTTCACCTAAATATTTGAAATGACGTTGCTCCTCATTCTCTCTCTCAACTTGATACAAAGAAGATAGCAATTTCATTGTCCTAGATTCTCAAAACATAAATAACCGGCGGCTTCTTTTCCCTCCGCCGCACCGGACCACGGTGCCCTCATCGCGCTCGCTCCGCTCCGCCGTGGGCAGGCAAGTCCTCCTCTAGAGCCCCACCTCTTTTGCCTGGTCCGAAGTCAACTACTCCTTGGATAATTCCTCTGTTGTCGAGCTCCATTTCCCCGGAATGGGGCTTTCCGGCGAGCTGCCAACAAAAACCTTCTATAACATGACCAATCTCCAGACCCGTTCTCAACCTCCACTACAACGACTCTCCGACCCGTCGGACCTATTCATTTCTCTCACCTCTCTACGCAATGTCTATTTATAGTATAATTTCTTCACCGCTGCACGTGGATGAATGACACCGTGAATCTAGAGCCGAGAGTGGGGGATGATTGGTGGCAGAAAGAGAGTGAAAGGAAGAGAGAGAGAGAGAGAGAGAGAGAGGAGAAGGAGAGTTAGATGATAAATTGCAGAGCATCAACGAGATAGGGCGGGATAAAGAGAAGGAGAATTAGAGAGAAGAGATATTAATTTTAGTTTTTTATTTTCTTTTATTTTACTCTATTTATCTTTTTAATGATGTTGATCGAAATAACTAGGGATGATTATTAGGGTGTCGGATAGTCGGGTATCCGTTATCTGATTCCTAATTTGTCGGGTATTGGATACTCGATTATCCGAAAATCGGGTATACGGGTCGGGGTCGGGGTCGGGTATGGTGATTTAGGTGTTGTCGGGTATACCCGATGGGTAGTCGGGTATTACCCGATACCCTTTTTTTTTTTTTTATATATTTAAATATATTAACTAATATATTCAAATTAAAACTAAAAAGAGATTATAACTTAAATTAGTTCACTAGTTCCGGAGTCAATGTTATTTTTATTTTATTTTTCTATTGATTGACAATTTTATCGGGTAAACAATTATTGAGGTTGAGAATGATTATGATATTAATTATAAAATAACTAGTATTTCTTCATCTCGCATGTAGGTAGTTTTTGTTTTTACAATATTAAACTGTATATATTAGGTATACTAGGAAAAGTAAAATTAGTATTATTTACTTATTCTCGGACAAAAAAAAGTATTATTTACTTATCGAAAATAAAAGTTTGGTTTTAATAAATGTTTGATTTTAGTGGAGAATGAGATTATAACTAATATAACTTAAAGATATTAACACACATAGAATAAAAAATTGTTATGTCATTGCATTATTTATACTAAGTTACTAACTATCTCTACCGATTGTAAATACTATGTGTACTAACTAATTGTATTACCCATATATCATTTATGTTAAATCCTAAAATTATTACTTACATTGTCGATAATGTTAAAATTGTTATGTTATTATATTATTTATACTAATTAAGTTACTAACATTGTTGATAATATAGTTTTATTATACTTAATTTTAACATGTCAAATTTATATATGATAAGTTAATTTTAAAAATAGTATATACCCTTAAATACGTGATATGCTATCATAACTTGGTAAATAGGAATATATAAGTTTTGCATATATAAATTATATATACTGAAAAAATTAAAATAAATAAACACAAATTTTATCAAATTTATAAAAAATAAGTTAATTTTAAAATAATATATATATATATATATACAAAAATAGAAATGAAATAGTAAAAAAAAAACTGTGCCTAGGCATCGAACTCCAGTCTTTCAAGTTAAAAGACTAAATCTAACACTAAATCCAATGGGCTAGCACATAAGTTTCGAATATAGACTACAAATATATATATGTATACGGAGTCGGGTATCCGGGTACCCGACCTACAATTTCGGGTCGGGGTCGGGTAGCTTATTTTATATAATACCCGACCCTACCGAATAGTCACCCCTAGAAATAACATTGTTTCGAATATTCAAATAGAAAATTGCCACCTCAAACTCAAATAAGATGATGTTATATTCACTATTTTAGTTTAAAAATATTCATTCGGATCATAAGTTAATATATTATCAAAGCTTGAGGTTATTGTTTAAAGTTTAAGTTATAAACTATAATTAACATTTATTTGTATTACATGGATATTTTAAAAATCGCCTGGAAAATTTTCAGTTTGTTGGAACTGAAGATTGCGACTAGCAAGTATAGGTTATAAATATAAACGATTTCTTAATTTCGATCCAGTTCATTCTTGTAATCTTGTTGGAAGCACACATTAGTTTTACCAAAATGTCTAGGAATAGATGTCAAGCGCACTTGGGAAAATTGATTGTGAATATGACATCCGAAAATTTTCTATTCTTAGTATTACAGTAGAACCTCTATTAAGGAATATTTTGGGGACTACAGAAAAATATGACAAAATGGGAGGTTATTCCTAAATAGAGTTGCAAGAAGATTTTTTTTTCTAATTTTAATGTACATGAACAATACATAAATATTATAATTACTAAACACATGTATTGTATAATGTATTATATGCAAATACATGTACAATATTTAATTATTTGACTTAGAATATGTAGAGTTAATCTCTTAAAGTAGATGCATGTAAATACATGTAACTTTTATTGGAATCATTATTATGTGTTCTTATAAATGTTACACAATATATATATTTTAATATCATGTCAAATATTGTTTCATACGATGGCACCAAAATTGAAAAGCGAGTTCAAATGAGTGAAAAATTCATGTTGGGGTGAAAAATTTATAATGATATATATATATATATATATATATATATATATATATATATATATATATTATTTATTGTGATTTATTCCTAATGGAGGTGTATTTCTTTAAGGTGGGAACTTAAAAATATGAATTATGATAAATATGGAGTTTATTTGAAATATAACTGGTCCAAGTTGGGATCATGAATTTTATGAAAAATATGAGGTTATTCCTAAATAGAGTATTCCTTTAGAGGTTCTATCGTATATAGATTTCTATTAATTTTTATTATTCAATTTTAATTTTATTACTCCATTCGTTTACCAAAAGCTTGCATTACTTTTGATGGCATGAGTTTTAAATTGTAATGTATGTAAAATGAGTGAAGATAATAAATAAATATATTAATGAGTATGAAGAGTAAAAAGATGAGTCATATGTATTTTTTTTATATATATAAGTGATAGATTAAGAGTAGTTGATATTTTCAAAAATGAAAAATGCAAGTTTTTGGTGGATGTCCCAAAAAGAAATTAAATGCAAGCTTTTGATGGACGGAGGGAGTAATATTTTGTAAAAAAATTTACACTGCAATATAGTTTTATGAAATAATCAAATAATATGATCAATATGCAACCCTATTCTTAGCATTATAGACTAGAATTATGAAATTAATCATGAAATATTTTTATAATATAGTACTATGTTGACATATGTCGAGATTATAGTGATTTATTACATAATTATAATTTTTTATATCATTTTTCTTATAATCTTATCATGCACTAAAGATACACTTTTTTTTCATTACGTCTTCCTTTTTTCAATCTCGAAATTATAGTAGTTTGGTACAATTCTCATTTTTATATTTATTTTCCTATAATCTTATTATTTTACACACTAAAGATATACTTGAATATCAATAAAAAAAAAAATTTATTTTAGTACTTTTATTTATTTCCCCCACATTTTCTTCTAGTTCTTCAAAAAAAATATTTTCGTCTGCAATTTTTTTTATTAACATCGAAATTATAGCGATTTATTATATAATTCTAATTTTTAATATCAATTTTTCTATAATCTCATTATTTTATGTATTATAGATACATTTGAAGTATGGGGCTGGCGTCGGGTGGGTGACCCTTTTTAGGTACTCACTCCATCCCCAAATTTTCTTTATACTTTTCTTTTTTGGTATGTCCTCAAACTTTTTCATATTCTATTTATGAAAACTATCACACAAAATACTTTCTTCTTATTTTCCTCAATAATACAATTTATTTACACTTATTACAACTAATGGTCCATCACTATCTCTCTTTCTTATCCTCAATAACACCACTTATTTATAATTTTTACTATCCATGGTCCAATGATGATCCCTGGGGGTATGTACTGGTATATTAGGGAGGGGGGGAATACATCAATTAAGACAAATTAAAACTTTTCTTTACACAAGACTAGACTGTCTACTTTATCAATAGATGTCGGAGTGGCTGATGTTAGTTTAGTACTACTGATCAGTTCAAGTTAGGGGAATCTTGTTCAGAGTTATATCAGTTAGCAAACCTATTGACTACTAAACAGCTGGTCAGTTGGACTGATTACTGATGTGTTTGCGGAATGTGGTGATTACGTTTTTGCATTTACTAAAAACTCAAACTGGCGAAAAATACTTAGTCAAATATCGGCTTAGACAATTTTTAGTTTTCTCTGCAGTATTAAGCTGATACTGATATAGTGTTTCGAAAGAGTGTTGTGCTGCGTGTGCTGATGATGTTAAGTTTAATAACATGAAAAGTAAATACGATACTAAAAGTAAAGAACACTTAGTTTTTATGGTTTGAAGAGATCAACTCCTACATACACGGATTGATTGCTCAGTCAATCCACTGACTGAGATTTGATCTTGTTTAAGGGTACAAGATATAAACATAGATATAGCTTTAAACTTTTATGTATCCCGTCTAACTTAGCGTTTCTCCAACGCTTATGGGTGCTAGAAAAACATTTGTCTGCTTAGGGGAGAGCAAAAAACGAACCGAACCGAAACGAAATTAGCGGTTTGGTTCGGTTTGTACAGTAATTCGGTTCGGTTCGATTTCAAAATTTTAAAACCGAAATTAATTCGGTTCGTTTCGGTTAGGGAAAAAAAATTCGGTTTTCAAACCGAACCGCCCGAATTTTATTTTTTTATATAAATATATTATATATATATACATATATATGTTATTTATATTATTAATATTTAAATTAGTTAATATTATATACATATATATATATAATTATATATATATATGTTATATTATATTATAATATTTATATTAATTATAATTTAAATTCGGTTAAAACCGAACCGAACCGAACCGAACCGAATATTTCGGTTCGGTTTCGGTTCGGTTTGAATATATAAAACAGTTCAGTTCGGTTTGGGTTTTAAAAAAAAATCAATTTTTTGGTTTTTCGGGTTCGGTTCGGTTTTGAATCGAACCACCCGAATGCTCACCCCTATGTCTGCTTACGGGTACAGTCGACCTAACTTGTTACTTATATGTGCAAGACAACCAAACTTTCAGCAAATAACACTTCGTTGCCTGGGGAGGTGTCTAAGTAAATGGTTTTTCCAACTAAAAGTTGAGTTACCACAGGCGACAAACTCAATATGTATAGGATTAAGATATACAAGATAGAATTCTAGTACTTAAGTTAATGTATACTGAAATCTTAAGGTGATAGATATATTTGAGCTCATAAGATTTTATGATAATACTTTAAAATCCCTTCTTCGAAATGGTTGGGTATTGGTTCTTGAAAAGTGAGCTTTGATTACTTTAGAATATTCGGATGCACAATATTTCGGTAACCTTCAAATGTTGGATTTTGTGCTTATTTATAGAGGGGGTGATGAATAGTGTCGTTGGAAGGAGCATCAATCACATCCATTCTATTTGTCGTTTGAATTCTTCCGTTTGAATCCTCTTACGTTGTTGTTAGTTTCTGCATCATTGTACTCTGTAGCTCTGCAACTCTGAAAAGTGAATATGGCATATCAGGATCTTCTGCAGATTTGCTACGACACATGTTGAGTCAAACACTCAATGCTTAAATAACTTCGTATTTCTTTAGTTGAGTTGACTCCGTGTTTTTTCAGTATATTAACTTTAGGTTGAGCCAGTCGAGTCTAATTCGTCTTATATAGCAGGCTGAACTCCATCTTTTATCAATTTGGGGGACCTGAGTCAGTACGCTTCAGCTTTGACGTAGATATGGTCAGCTTTGACTTCTTATCAACAACTTGACTATATTGTTTTCAGCAACGTCGAGTCTTTAGTCTCCGATCTTCAGTCTTCATTATTCGATTTCAATCTTCAGTAGCATTGTTCATCAATATCGTTATACTTCAATCTTAAGTATGCAATCTTCAAGATGCTTCTCTTGATTATGCTTAGTACTTAGACTCTTTCAATCGATCGACTTGATTACTTGAACTTCATCACTCTTGGGCCTGTCCAATACATGTAGTTCTCCTGTTGAAACCTGTAACCAAAAATGTTAACTCCCTAACATATGAGTAGCGCTATATTACATCAGCAGGACAACCATTAACGAATTTTGGGATCTAATCAAAACACAAAGTTAAAACAAAATTTTTTCAACACCAACAATTAATTAATTTAACACTAAATTAATATGAGATCCTCACTCCACTCATAATATACCCCACAATTTTTATTAAAATTCGTGTTGAAAATTTTCAGAAAGAAAATTGGGGACAAAAAAAGTATTAATTAATACATAATAGGACAGAATTATGAAATTAATCACAAAATATTTTTATAATATATACTCTGTTGACCTATCTCCAAATTATAGTGATTTATTACATAATTCTAATTTTTAATTATCAATTTTCATATAATCCTATGATTTTATGCACTAGAGATACACTGTTATGTTGAAAACTTTTGATTAATTTCTTATGCTTTCATACATTATAGTTTAGCATTACATATCTTATGATTTTGTAGAATAACTTTGTAGTATAAACGCACATTAAGAAGATAGTGCCACCATTTGATTTCACAACACATCAGAATAATTATGTTCAGTGAATTGATGTTGACGCTACCATCGGATAAGAGTAATTTTTGCTAGGTCTTAATGATAAAAATTTTTAGACCAATATCAAAAAGCACTCGTCTTTTGAGCTAATTTTATAATTTAATTTTGAGATTTTTCTTTGTCTTTTGTGTTTATCCACTTTTCTATCAAAATTTCGAAAAAGAACCGCAACATGATGAGGAAATCACGATGGATATAAACTAATGCACTAATGAGTGGAATTAGTTATTTTAATTTATAGAAAAAAAATCTTTTATTATTAAGGAACGATTAAACATTTTTTTTAGAAATTGGAATTGGAAATATTGTTATCCTTCCTTAATTACCACGAAGGAGTAATTACGTAAAACGAAAATTCAATTAAAATGGATCATTCCCTTAATTTTTGAAAATATTAAAAAATGATAAAAATGCCCAATTATATACAACATATTATGTCTATTTAACAATTTTCCTTCTATTAATTTTAGTTTACATATAACACATAATTCTTTTTATATTTTCGAAAAAGTACAAGGATATATACTAATATTAGTAAGACAAAATCTCAAAGTGCTTACATAAGGACGCCTTAAAATTACACTTTAGTTGTGTGCGTGTGTTGGTCTAGTGGTAGAGTGGTTAATGTCCGAGGCCAAAGGTCTCGGGTTCGAGTCCACCATGACGCGATCTTTAAAATTTTTGTATTTAATTGACCAAAAAAAAAATTACACCTTAGTGTGTGTGTTGGCCTAGTGGTAGAGTGGTTAATGCCCGATGTCAAAGATCTCGAGTTCGAGTCCACCATGACGCGGCCTTTTCTGTATTAAATTGACAAAAAAAAAATTACACCTTAATTGAAATTTCATACGGAATCATACTATAATTAGGATTTAAGGTATGGTCTTTATGCATATATCCTCACATGACATGGGACCATATCTAAAATAATTATCCTTTAACCTAAATTTTCATACAGTTAATGGGCCCAAATCTTAGTCTAAACAAGGCACCTTTTTAAAATCGTATGCCCAATATGATATTGGGCCAGGCCGAGCTGGCCGGTATCCCAAATTTTGCCCTCTATCTTTGCTACTACTACACAAATTTCTGCCGCTGACAATTGAACCCAAAATAATTCGTGGGAAAAATGACGGAGGAGCAGCGGCGGAGCAAGAAGAGGAAGCGAGGGAACCGCCGCAAAGAAAAGAGTATCTGCGGCGGAGCCGTTGCGAAAAATAATGCATCTTCATCCATCACCGCATCTGCCGGTTCCGCTACTCCGACTAAGAGCAGCTCGAAATCGTCTTTCCTTGACAAAGTACGAGCTCGTAGTTTCTAGTAGTTTACCGAATAACATGGGTGTTGGTTCGATTACGTTGTGTTTTTATGTAATTTTTTTATTTTTTCTTGATTGGACAGATGAAAGCTAGATTATCGGGAGGTTATTTCCGCATTATCAATGAGAAGCTTTACACTTGCAGGTATTATCTGATTCCTAGTTTCTTATGACAATTTTTAATAAAGTGGAATTTGTTCATAATGTGTTTTGGGATTCACAGTGGAGATGAGGCCCTGAAATATTTTACAGAGGATCCATCATTGTTCAATGTGGTGAGTCTGAGTTGTAATTAAGTTTTTCATCTTCTTGTTAATGAAATTTAATTTATAAGCTGCAACAAGAAAATCTCAATTTCGAACTGAAGTCAGTTTAAGCTGTGTTAATCAGTTCTACTGGTTTTTACATAGAGCACGATTCTTACTTCTGAACTTCTTTGCTCAAGGGGGGGAAAATATCTTAACTTCTTCAACTTGAATTTTAAGCCTTTGTTGGCACCTTGATTGCTAAAGATCCTATCAGTTAGTTTACATAGCATCTGTAGAATGCACGCTCAAACTCTAACATAGTAGTTAAATTTTTTAGAGTTGTTAATTATTATTGTGTTGTCTAATGGTGACTTTATATTATGAAATAAGGTCCGGTTTCATATGATTTATAGCAAGATATCTACTTTGCTAATTGGATTTAAGTGAATACAATCTGCTACAATAGGAGATGACAGTTTGAGATGGCAGTTTGATTTTGCATGAAGTTCTGTTTCTTGAACAAGTAGTCTTAACTTGCTTGTGGACTGAAATCATAGAAGTGTCCCACACAGCAGGATGCAACGGTTTCAGTTTCTCTTAATCTTCTTTTATGTGTGTGTGTGTGTGAAGAGAGAGAGAGTGATACGATTCTCGTGGGACGTGGAGAATCAATCGACGTAGGACGGAAGACTAGAATAAAACTCGAACCAATGGATATCCCAAAACCTCTGAATCTAACCCTCGAAGTGATATAGGACGGTATTTCGCCTATACCCCAATTAGATAGTTGACGCAGCAACTCGGGGACGCTGAATGACACACAACGAGTGATGTTTTGCTCACGATTAGCCGGATAATGAACTCGACTTGGCAAAACCAAGAAGAACTCGAAATACTCTCAAGAGAGAATTGAAAACTCACGTTTATTGATAAAAGATAGTCCGATTTCGTTCATCACATTACATGCCTTAATATAAAGCAAAAGAAACCTAGTTCTAAAAGGAAAATAACAAATATTAGGTCTAATCCTATAAGGAATCAAACTCCTAGTCAAACATGGTCTAATTAGCAAAAACTCACGAAAATTAATATATAAAATGGGCCTTAATAATCCCACGAAAATAAACAACTAAAGATAAAAACATGGCCCAACATGCCAAATAAAACAAGATTAAACATCTTCAAGTTCCGACCATTTGCCTCCATTAAATTGATGATTCTTGACCGGTCGATCCACTCTCTCCAATGGGCTTCTTAGTCGCTCTCTGCTCCCACACTTGGACTAAGCCCATCAAGCTCTCCTTGAACTTCGCTCGTGCTCTTGTAATCGCCCAACAGCACATGCACCGGGTCGGCCACCATCGAACCTTCGTTGCACGGGCTGCATCATTCTCCTCTTCAAGAGGATTTGTCCTCAAATCAAGTCGTCACCTACATCAAACGGACTCAAATCGGCAACATTGAAAGAAGCACTAACATTATACTCACTGTAAGTCCGACATAGGCATTATCATTGATACGCCCAACACTTGAAAAGGTCCATCGCTCTTGGAAGCAACTTACAACGTCATTGCACTAGAACCTCTCTTTGCGCAAATGCAGCCCAAACCCAATCACCGGTGCAAACACCACCTCACGACGCCCGCTTGTTAGCTTGTTTGGCGTCTTTGCTCGATTCGCTCTCAATGTTCTCCTTGCCTCTCATGGATCCGCTTAACAAAATCAGCCTTCTCCGACCATCAAGATTAGTATGTTCTTGCATAGGTAAAGGAGACAAATCAATGGAGTCAAAGGATTAAAACCATACACAATCTCAAATGGCGAAAACTTAGTAGCGAGAATGAAGCAACGATTATATGCAAACTCAACATGAGGCAAACACTCTTCCCAAGACTTGATGTTCTTTTTATTATGGCTCTAAGCAAAGTTGACAAAGTCCTATTAACTACCTCGGTTTGATCATCGGTTTGTGGATGACAAGTAGTAGAAAATAGTAGTTTAGTACCTAACTTACACCACAAAGTCTTCCAAAATAGCTCAACAACTTAGCATCACGATCGAAACAATAGTCCCAGCATACCATGCAATCTAACAATCTCACGAAAGAATAAATCAGCAACATACGATCGATCATCGATTTATGACATGGAATGAAATGTGCCATCTTAGAGAATCGATCAACAACCACAAAGATGGAATCCCTACTACCACGCTTACTCCTAGGCAATCCTAACACAAAATCCATAGAAATATCAATCCAGTGCGGTAGGAGCGAGCGATGGCGTGTACAACCCATGGGAACTAGTCCTAGATTTAGCTTGCCTACATGTAACACAACGACCACAAACTCTCTCAACATCACGTTTCATATGAGGCCAAAAGAAATGTTCATGCAAAAGCACTAAGGTCTTAACAATACCTAAATGTCCCATCAATCCCCACCATGAGACTCAAGCAATAACAAATCACGAAAGAGCATTTAGGAACACACAACTTATTCTTCCTAAAAAGATAATCATCATGCCTAAAATACTCTCCACTTGCGTAATGCTCACAAACTCGATATATCTCACCAAAATCGGCATCATTCGCATACACACTCTTAATGCACTCAAACCAAGCAACTTAGCATCTAGAGTAGAGATCGAGGCATACCTTCGAGAAAGTGCATCGCCACCACGTTCTCTTTACCTTGCTTATACTTGATGACGATGGAAACGTCTCAATGAACTCCATCCACCTAGCATGCCTCTTGTTCGACCAGGTTGCCCCTTCAAATGCTTCAACTCATGATCGGTGTGAATGACAAACTCATCGCCCACAAATAGTGTTGCCAAGTTTGCAATGCTCGGACCAGTAGCGTTCAACTCCTTATCATAAGTTGGATAGCTCAACGTTGCTCCATTCGACTTTTATTTGACGCCAACGGCCGCCCCTCTCGCATCAACACTACACCAATACCCACACCAAGCATCACATTCAATCTCAAACGACTTAAAAAGTCGGGAAGAGATAATCTGGGCGTGAGTCAACTTGTGCTTCAAAAGTCAAACGCATCTTCTTGCGTCTTTCCTTGAACTCCACGTTCTTCTTGATCACTCCAGTCGTGGGGCGCGATAGTGCTAAATCGAGGTACAAACCTCCGTAGAAGCTAGCAAGTCCGTGGAAACCCTAACTTCTCCAATGGTTTCGGCCCGGCCACTCTTGAATAGCCCGAATCTTTCCTCATCAACTTGTACACCACATGCACTAACAACGAAACCAAGAAACATGAGTTTGTCCATACAAAGACGCACTTCTTAAGATTAGCGAACAACCTCTTTCCTAAAGCGCGTCTAAAATGGACCTCAAATGTCCCTCATGCTCATCATGACTCTTGCTATACACTAAGATATCATCAAAGTAGACAACTACAAATCGCCAATATAAGCACGCAAAACATGATTCATAAGGCGATAAGCGCATTTAGGTGCATTAGTCGATCCAAAAGGCATAACTAACCACTCATACAAACCAAGTTTAGTTTTAAAAGGTTTTCCACTCATCACCCTCTTTGATTGAATTTGATGATAACCAATTCTCAAATCTATATTAGAAAACACACAAGAACCATGCAACTCATCTAACATATCATCCAGACGAGGAATAGGATGGCGATACTTTACCGTGATATTATTGATGGCTGGCAATCACAACACATCCTCCAAGTCGAGTCCCTTCGCACGAGTAGAGCGGGTGCACGCACAAGGACTCAAACTCTCCCTCGCGTGCCCTTGGTCAAGAACTCGCTGATTTGCCTCTCCAACTCCTTCGCCTCCTCGGGATTGGTTCGGTATGTTGGTCGGTTTGGGCGTTGCTCGGCACGAAATCAATTTGATGCTCAATTCCTCAAATTGGAGGTAAGCCGTGAGGTGTATCCTCGGAAAGACATCGTCAAACTCTCAGAAAGCAGAACTAATAGAAGGGGTAGAGAAGTGAGATCGTTAGTGATAACCAAATTCTCCTTCACAACAAAGACGATCAACGACCGCCGCTCACCACCCATTTCAGATCACCAGGCCGCAAGCAAGTTTTTGGATCAACCCATTCTCCTTCGCAACCGCCCGCATTGGACTTCACTTTCGTCACCTCCTTCGACATCCGTGACTGATCCTCATAAACTTGGGAAGGGTAAGAGGAACAAGTGATACCTTCTTCGCTTATACTTGAAGGTATATCGGTTGGTGAAGCCATCATGAATAACTCGGCGATCAAACCGCCAGGACGCCCAACAAGATGTGGCTTGCTTGCATGAGAATCACATCACACAGCTAGATCGACACATCATCCTCATACTTCCCAATGCGAATAGGCACCGCACCGCCTCATCACCTTGATGACGCCAAGATCATTCAAACCTGCGCAGACGGTATGGCTTGGGATGCTTAACCACGGTGAGCCCCAATCTCTCAACCATGGTTGCACTAGCCACATTCGTGCAACTCCTCCGCCTATGACGCCGCACACCTTATCTTTCACGCGACATCTCGTGTGGAAGATGTTTTCTCGTTCTCTCTCCATGGGTTGAATTTGGGTACTAAACTCTCCTAGCAACAAATAGTTGCCTCGCGGTGGTAAGATCTCTTCAATCTCCTCTTACGAGTCTGCTACTACTTCATCGGGATCTTCCAAGGCGGCGTCTCCTCATCATCCGTCCTTGCCTCTCCATCGCCTCTCATGATCACGACCTCTTGTTCGGACAATCTCTAGAATAATGTCCAAAACCATGACAAGTAAAGCACTTAATATCACGATTTGGTCACAGAGTACCTTGACTTGTCGATTTGAAACATCTATTTTGGGCATAACAAATGACTTCCTTCTTCTCTCTCTGCGTCTCTTCTTCCATTGGTTCCCTTTGAAAAGGAACCACTAGAGGTCGGTTGGTTCTCCTCCAATTAGCCGATTCGACCTCCAATTGGTCTCGACTGCCTCTCGGGTTGTTGCCGTTGCTACTACCCTCCTCTCGAGTGATTCTCTACCTTATGGCCATGTGCACCATATCATCCATTTCAACATAATGTCATAGCTCCACTCTATCTCGAACCTCCCAATTCGGACCGCCCAAGAATCTCGCCATTGTGGCTTCCCTATCTTCTTCCACATTAGCTCGAATCATCGCTACCTCCATCTCTTTATAGTACTCATCCACACTCCTCACCGCCGCCTCAAATTTCGCAACTTGTCAGACAACACGATAGTAATGAGGAGGAACAAAACGCCTCATCATCGCCTTCATGTCGTCCCATGTATCAATCGGTGGTTCTCGCTCGCCTTCACTGCTTGTCACCAATTGATCCCACCAAACAAGTGCATAATCAAAACTCAATCGCCGCCGTTTCACTTTCTTGAGATCGAATAGTTATGGCATTCGAACATGAGTTCCACCTTCTCTCCCACTCGAGATACGATTCGATCATTCTTCCCGGAAGGAGGAATATTCATCTTGATGGTGCCCAAATTGTTATCTTCTCGATCTCTTCCTCTTGGGTGCCTATCTTCAAAATCGAAAATTCATCTTCCTCATCTTCAAATTCAGTGCCCTTCAGATCTATCCGCTCGACGAAGAGGTCCACCACCTCTTCCTCCCCACGCCCTCCACCGATATATGACCGGATCCCGCCGTCGCCTCTCATCGTTGTTTCTACGATTTCTCGATCAAACTCCCTAGTGACGATTTTTCCTAGTTCACCGTAAGGCCTCAAATAAGAATTTGTTCGAGGCCAAATCTTCTTCTTCGTCCGGGAATGGAACCATCGAATCGCATTTTCTTAGATATAGCCGCGAAGCAAAGAACCTCACAACCTCACAGTCACTCGTGTATCACTCAAGATTAAACACTCTACACTCGTGTATCACTCAATAATTTGGTTTTTTTCTTCACTCTAATAATCTCACTCTCTCTAGCATTTTTCCACTCAAATTTCTCTCAAGAGATCGAATTCCCTCAATCTACCACTTTAAGTACACCAACAATGCACCAACAAATCAATTGGATAATATTTTTTATTTTTTTTAAAGCTACACTGAACCGACTCAAAAGGTTCTAAACTACCCAAAGACCGTGGGACACGAAGACACTATTAATCGAAAACCCAAAACGTCTTTGTGCGTAAATTTGCTCAACACGATCTATTCTACCCAAGTAACCCGGAAAACACAACGAGATTTAACCAAATTTCAAAAAATTGCACACCTGAATACGCGCCAAACGACTCTAAACGCACTAAGGAAAGCAAAGAAAAATTTGCTCAAACAGATTCAAAATTTCTATACTTTTTTTTTTTTTTTTTTTAAGAACCCTCACAGAACCTGGATGCTGAAAAACTCAAGAACGAAAAAATTAAAATAAAATTAATGTCGGATAATGATATGTATGATAAGGTATGATATGGATAATGATGGATTTGATATGGATAACGGTATTATATGGATAAGGATAGATATGATATGGATAAATGTTTGATATGGATAATGATAGGTATGATATGGATCACGATAATGATATGGATAATCACAGATATGGTCGAACCCTAGATACGGATGAACATCCCTAGCCGCTACCCAAGTCGAGTCGAAAGGAAAGAAACAAACGAAAACGAATCTGGGCGATAACTCGGCTCGATCAGACACAAACGACACGAACAAAAAAAAAAAGACACGAATAAAAGATCCAATATGACTCGAACGACACGAACAAAAAACGAAAAACGAAGATACGAAGAAAAAAAAATCAAGAGAAAAGGAACGAGTACCGGGCGATAACTCGGCTCGATACTAAATGATAAGGAGGGCACCTACAACTTCACCCCAAAGCGCTCAAGGGAAGATTTGGACCCACTTTATATATAGCCCAGATAAGCCTCCGCGGGCGATGTGGGACGATCATCCCCACTCCCCATAAGACCCGATCGACTTAGTCGTGATCCGCGAACCCCATGAGACACCGACCCAACCAAGGTCACCGATCAATGTTGTAAAAGCTTATGCGGGCGAGGCGTTTCACCTCTACATGAGGCGGTGTAAGCTCGAGGCGGTCGGCGTAAGCCTCAACAATAAAAACAAAAACATAAAAATTATAAACTAAATATAAAATAATAGATAGCAAATCCAACCTTGCAATAAAAACAAAAAAATATCATAAACTTATAAACCGACATAGAAAGAAAGAATCATTCTAGAAAGAAAAAAAAGAACGATCTTGATAAAAAAACTAACCTAGAAAGAAAGTAAGAAAGAAAAAGTAAAAACCGACCTAGAAAGAAAGAAAGAAAAGAAGGAAAAACTGATCTTCTTGAAGTTGAAGAATCGTCAAGGAGGTTTACACATCACCGGGCGTGGGCGGAGGTGAGGGATGAGGAGGAGAGAGAATGGCGGGCGCCTCTTTATTCTGCTTTTTTCTTAAACTTTAATAAGTAGAACTTAGTTTTATGGTTTAATCATATTAGGCTATTATTAATTTCGTTTGGGCTCAAAACTTTAGGCCCAAAACACCTAATTAAACCCTAAACGCCTTTGTACCGCCTCACCGCCTGCACCGCCCTGGCGCCTTGGCGGAGGCGCCGCCAGCCGAGAGGCTCACGAGTGATATTTACAGAAGAGGCGGTCGCCCGGGCGCTTCAACAGCCTCGAGGCGGTAGCCTCAGCGTTTTTACAACAGAGGCTCGATACCAAATGATACGATTCTCGTGGGACGTGGAGAATCAATCGACGCAGACGGAAGACTAGAATAAAACTCAACCAATGGATATCCCAAAACCTCTCGAATCTAACCTCAAGTGATATAAGACAGTATTTCGCCTATACCCCAACTAGATAGTTGACGCAGCAACTCGGGGACGCTGAATGACACACAACGAGTGATGTTTTGCTCGCTGATTCGTCGGATAATGAACTCGACTTGGCAAAACCAAGAAGAACTCGAAATACTCTCAAGAGAGAATTGAAAACTCACGTTTATTGATAAAAGATAGTCTGATTTCGTTCATCACATTACATGCCTTAATATAGGCTAAAAAGAAACCTAGTTCTAAAAGGAAAATAACAAATATTAGGCCTAATCCTATAAGGAATCAAACTCCTAGTCAAACATGGTCTAATTAGGCCAAAAACTCACGAAAATTAACATATAAAAATGGGCCTTAATAATCCCACGAAAATAAACAACTAAAGATAAAAAAACATGGCCCAACATGCCAAATAAAACAAGATTAAACATCTTCAAGTTCCAGCCCATTTGCCTCCATTAAATTGATGATTCTTGGACTGGTCGATCCACTCTCTCCAATGGGCTTCTTAGTCAGCTCTTGCTCCCACACTTCTTGGACTAAGCCCATCAAGCTCTCCTTGAACTTCTTGGCTCGTGCTCTTGTAACTGGCCCAACAGGCACATGCACCGGGTCGGCCACCATCGAACCTTGGGTTGCACGGGCTGCATCAGAGAGTCTATATATGGGTGTCCATCACTCCATTCCTGTCCGCTTTCATCTGTGCGATGATTTCATTGTGATGTCTCAGATTTAACTAATTTTATTTTGTTTTTCCACAACCTGTTATGTGTAGCATAATTTCTGTATCTTCCATTGAGTATATCCAACTCTTTGTGTGGTGCCGCTCGTCATGTTTGTTCACTTGTTTCATAGTATCATTCTGGATACCAAGCGCAAATGTCAGCTTGGCCTGAACAACCAAATGATATCATTATAAAATGGATAAAAGATCGCAGCCCTTCTCTAGTTGTCGCAGATTTTGGTTGTGGTACGAATCTTGTAGCACTACCCGTATAAAGAATCTTATTTTTGCTCACTGATTTTAAAAGCCTATGTTTCCATCTTTTTCAGGGGATGCTAGACTTGCCAGAAGTGTGAAGAATAAAGTCCACTCCTTTGATCTCGTCTCAAATAATCCTTCAGTAATTGCATGCGATATGTCCAACGTATGTGCCAAGCTCTTTCCTTTCTGCCTTGTCAGAAACTAAAATATTATGTAAATCACCCGTATTTTAAAATGTGTGTTATTTGGTTGATATCTGGTATACTTCATCTTTTGTCGTTGCTGAGAAACATCTACTTTGATTTTCAGACACCCCTTGTCTCATCCTCCGTCGATGTTGCTGTGTTTTGTCTCTCACTCATGGGGACAAACTTCCCTAGTTACATTGAGGAAGCAAATCGGGTTCTAAAGCCTCAGTATGCATTGGATATCATCTTCCTTTTTCTGAATCTCCAAAATGTTTTGTATATGTCCGTTTATAATGCAAGTTTATTATCCATGTGCAGTGGTTGGCTCCTAATAGCTGAAGTAAAAAGCAGATTCGATCCAACTACTGGAGGAGCAGACCCAAATAATTTTGTTAAAGCCATATGTGAACTAGGATTCTCCTCAACATCCAAGGTTGTTATAATTTATAGTTTTGCATAAAAGTCCTTCACAACCATTGCTCAGAGATTTTTCTTTTGTGCAGGACTTCTCGAACAAAATATTTATACTGTTTCACTTTCAAAGAAAGGTTTATTGCCTGTCTCCCTCCTCCGTTCAAAAACAATTTGATTACAGATACTACAATGCGATGTGTAAATGAGAGTTTCTTGTGAATCACTTTGTTCTGTTTTTCCTCTGCAGGGAAAACAAAAACCTAGGGACATCAACTGGCCGGAGTTAAAACCTTGTCTGTACAAGCGCCGTTGAGTTTTGAATATTGTTATAGAAAAGTACGTAAAGGAGGATTATGCCGATTTTAGAAGATTGACTTGTATCTTGTATGTATCATTCCACATCTCATGGCATTTCCTTTTAAGTATGAAATTTAATTAGAAGCCATAAGGTTGTAAGCAGCGGAGGTGGTTGTGTTTGATGTAATGCAGCAAATCAGTAGCAATGTAGTGGGATAGATCATTGTAGGCTTGCAGCATAACTTGATAGCCCTGAGAATAGTCACATATATATATAGATAGAGGTTCAAATAAGAACCATTTTTAACGTGAGAACTAAGAACCACGCAAATTTGTTATGAACAAAATGAATTTGATATGAAAATTAATGCATCCGTTGAGAAAGTTATTGAATGCAAAAAATTGGAATTTTCATTCAGAGTTCGAATCCCATGAGGAGCGAAAAGTTCATTTTTTTTTGATTCAGTAACTTTTCCAGCGGATTTATCAATTTTCATATCGAATTAATCATTTTTTGGTTCTTGGCTAACGTGAGAACCATTTTTATCGTGAGAATTAAAAAATGATTAATTCAGTATGAAAGTTTATTAATTCATTGGAAAAGTTACTATTATTGAATCCAAAAAATGAAATTTTTGTCTCTCATGGGATTCAAACCATAGGTGAAAATTCTAAATTTTTTGATTTAATAACTTTCCCAACGGAATTATTAATGAATTCATTTTGTTCGTAATGATTTTCCTGATTCTTAGTTCTCACGTTAAAAATGGTTTTTATTTGAACCTCAAAATATATATATAGATTGCTTATTAAATGAGTTGCGAATTATCCCAGAGAGCTTCCTTTAAGGTGATGGAACAAAATGAAAACGGATAGAACAGTTGTAAAGGATGTTGAGAGTGCCTGCATGAATTCAGACTACTAAAATCACCATGAAATCAAAGCATATCAATTATCATATTGCTTCAAGCTATGAGATTAATTTCTACCGTGAGTATAAATTATCGATTATAATGAAATAAATGTTGGATTGGTTCATTGTCTTGAATCGTGATTGTTGTGGTGATGATTTGTAATTATTTATCCGAATAAATTGGTTATTTCGTGATCTTAATACAGAGCTCGAAAGAATAGGGTAGTTTTGATTATGTGCTTATGTTTGATTATGAATTAATGCGAGAGCAGATTTATATTAAATATAAATTTGATGACGAGTTGGGTCGAGAGACTAGTTTGTCGTTAAGTGATTAATATATATGGATAGGTGTTTGCTATCATTTGTATTTGTGTTTGATTATCCTTCGTAGTTGATGACGACGGGGTTGAAAGGTTAGTTTGTCGTCAAATACGAGTCTAGCATAGAAACGATCCAGAGACTAGTTTATGTTGAACACTAGGTGAGAGGACGTGGGTAGTTTACTGCACTATGCATCGGTTGTTGGCTCGTAGATAACGAAGATAGAGTTTGAACGCCATAACTCCTTCTCCAATTCAGTGTATCTGCCAATCCTCTTTCTGTCCAAGTACACTTCTTTCATTTTCGTTTATTTCCTGTTTTTATCCGTTATGTGACAGCTTCTGTTTATTATCAGATGTTAGTTTCTTTTCCTTTCTGTTTTTATTCTGTGACATAGAACTATAACTTGTTAAGTCTCCCTTGAGAGTACGATTGGGTCGACCTTACTGCTCTATAGGGACCTCGTACAATTACGAGCGACTTAGAGAACCACTAGGTCGAAACGACCAGTTTTGGCTATCTATAGGCAGTTTTGACTCCAGGACGCCAACTTTGACTCCTGAAGTCCTGATAGCCAGCATTAACTTCCGTGGGGACAGTCAACTGTCTGATATGATACTTAGTCATATCATGACTTCTTCATCTCTTCAATGACATCTGAGTCTTGAAGATCCGATTTTCGCCTTTCGCCCGACGCCGCCTTTAATCTTCCACTTTACTCAAGTAACTCTGTTCATCAGCGTCACTATACTTCAATTCTTCAAACATCAGTTAGCCTTCTGTCAGTCTTCAGTACGCGATCCTTCAACTGAGCTTCTATCAGTTGCGTTGATAATGACACTCCTATCAGTATGGCTGGCTTCAGTATTACTCGAACTCTTTCAGTCTTGGGCCTATCTAAACTGGTAGTTCTACTGCTGATCCCGTAACAAAAACGTCTTACTCCAAAACAAGTCAGTAGCATTAGTTACATCAGTAGGGCGACCATCAGAGGTTTTGGGATCTAATTAAAACACACAGTTAAGATAGATTAATTTCCAATAACTTAAAAATTTTCCCAACATGAACCCTCCTTACTTATCGGATAAGGTGTTGCAGCGAATGATGATAACACCGGCAGGCCAGTCTTTCGAACAAGTGCTATTGCAATGGAGCGGATTGGGCAACAACAAGGTTACTTGGATGGGTGTGTCGGATGATCGTGGCCAATTTCCTGGTTCCAAAAGGGGAAGCTCTCCTGAGCCCCCACACCCCAGCCCCATGAGAATGTGAGAGGGTAAACCACGGTGACTCAGCGGTTAAGAAGCTAGGAGGACTTTTACCTAGTACCCACAAGGAGCCACCCTAAAGAGGGTGAAACTCCCACACTGTGGCTGCTAGGATTCGATCCTTGGTCCTTGTTCCAAATCTATTAGCTCTTAACCAACTGAACTACGCTCGTGAGAGCAATAGTGGCCAATTTCCCTATTTCAGTCTTGAGGACAAGGCTATTCCGATGGGCGGGGCAATTGATAGCGATTGCAAGAAGACTTCATACAAAGTATATGTTCGTGGAGAGCAGCAGTTAATTATTAGATAAAGTTTATTGATAGTAGAATTCTTTCTATATTAGTAGTAGAATTATTTCGGACAAGTGCTATTGCAATGTAACATGAATATCCAAGCAATGAGTTCATGATTATCTTTAACGTCCATTTAAATAGTATAAATTGAGTGTGTTAGAATAGTGTTTGTCATCAATTAGTGTCTCTTGAGTTGTAAACTTGTAATAGCCTCACTATTGGCCTCGTATAAGGAATGATTCTCTATTTTTCTATATTTAATTCTCTTGTGTCCACCTTCACTTAATCATAAAACGACGTCATATTAGTTGCCATGTCAGATTTCACCATGTCAGATTCAATTAAGGAGAAATCCAATTTTGTGTGAAAAAACAAGAAAGTCTTAATCTTTTATTCCAAAAAATTACTAAAATCTACAAGCAATTATCCATAAATAAGAACAATTCCGAGCTGGTTAAATCTTGACAAGGAGCCGTTTATTACTTTTTCTTCCTTTTTTCCCTAAAGAATGAGAGTAATCAATAGAATGATACAGTATTTCTCTTTATACACCAATGATTTATTTTTCGATTGACTAGTCATATTTCGAAATAATTAATGCTGCTTTCCTCCACTTTAAAGATCACTAAACTCCAAGACATCATAACGAAACATGGGCGAGTAGTTGTGACATATATAATAGAACTAGTCGTTGTATGAAATTCAAATACATTTGCCTAGTCTAGATGGAAAACATTGTGACACAATAACTGTCAAGCCAGAGCACCGGTCGGTTTTGGTTCAAAATTGAACTGATTAAACCGATCTATAGAAAAAATTGAAATTTTGACCGAACTGAACATAATAGAGTATATTAACTAAACCAAAACTAGCCAAACCTATATTGATAAAAATCCAAGTCATATTGATAAAAAATATATAAAGAAAATTGAAACTGACCGAATTCATATTGATAAAAACAGAAATCGACCGAATATCAATGCGATTTTCATTTTTACAATCAAACCGGTAACCAAACTCTTCAATAATTGAACTGAACCAACCAAAAGTTATTGGTTCGGAGTCGGTTCAATTATTCTCACCTAGAGGTGTCTAAACGGTTTTCGGTTAGAACCGAAACCCGATAAATTCGGTTATCAGTTCGGTTTCGGTTTCAGAGTTGAAAAAATTTCGGTTATTGGTTAACCGATAACTGAACGGTTAGGAACCGAAAACCGTTTTTTATTTTTAATTATTATTTAATTACTAATTAATTAATTAAAATTCTAAAAATCAATTTTTAATTATTATTTTATTAATTAATTTAATTATTTGTTAAATATTGTATCTATTTTAATAAGTTTCAGTTTTCAATTATTATTTTATTTATTTTAATTATTATTTTATTTATTTTTATTATTAATTAATTTTAATTTGGATTTTCGGGTAACCAAAAATCGAACCGTCGGAACCGATCGATTTTCGGTTAACCGAAAATTTAAAAAGGTTCGGTTTCGGTTCCATTTTTTCGGAGAAATTCGATTCGGTTAACCGAAACCGAATCGATTAACAGGCCTATTCTCACCCGTCAAATTTGTAGTAAGTAAAAAATTAAATAATTGCAATAAACTATATTGTTTATATATTTAATCGACAATTATAAGGCGGTACCCCCGACACCAAATTGACACAGATCGTAAAGATTGCTGGAATTTATTACTCAAATTATTTTGTTATGTACTGGGCACCGTCGCACGTGTGAGCATTACGTGCGAGTTAGTATTCCACATGAGGTGGTCTCGCATGTGGCGGCGCATACGGTGAGACCCACCTTAATTAGTTTTAATTAGTTAATTAATGTTAATTAATTAGTTTTAATTAATTAATTAAATTGTTTTTAATTAAAATTAATTAGTTTAATAAACTTTAATTATAAATTAATAAATAATAATTTCAAATTAATATATCTTAATTTTGAATAATAAACCCTAATTTTGAATTAATAAACCCTATTTGGAATTAATAAACCTTAATTTTGAATAATAAATCCTAATTTTGAATTAATAAACCCTAATTAGAAATAATAAACCATAATTTTGAATAATAAACCCTAACTTTGAATTAATAAACCCTAAGTGTTAATTAATAAACCCTAATAATGAATTAATAAACCTCAATTGTGAATTAATAAACCCTAACTTTGAATTAATAAACCCTAACTTTGAATTAATAAACCTTAATTGAAAATAATAAACACTAATTTTGAATAATAAACCCTAACTTTGAATTAATAAACCCTAACTTTGAATTAATAAACCCTAATTGAAAATAATAAACCCTAATTTTGAATTAATAAACCCTAATTGAAAATAATAAACCCTAATTTTGAATAATAAATCCTAATTGTGAATTAATAACTCTAATTTTGAATTAATAAACCTTAATTATAAATTAATAAACCCTAATCATGAATTAATAAATAAAATATAAATAATAAAATAACACACTAAAAATAACAAATAAAGGCAACAAAAAAAAATTAAATTTATAAAAGCAACAAAAACACATGCAAGATCAGTTAGGCGGCGGCGTATAAAAGTCTTTGTCATTCCACATTATTTAATCTTCCACAGAAAATAAAAAAATTGATTAAAAGTCATTTTGAGATTGTCTATGAATAAGTGAGTTTGTTACGCTTAAAGATTATATATTCTAATTCCAGTGAAATTTTGTGTAAGGCTGCTTGTCACATCTAGGGGTTTAATTTTGTATTTTTTTCAATAAATATAGTTTATGATGAGGTTATTATTCTAAATATGCAGCTTTTTTTGTTTTTTTGCAAATTTTTCATTAGATCCACTTTCATTTTTTATTATTTTCTTTTTTTCATAAAAAATCATGTCATTTGATTTCACATATATATATAGGAGATGGATCGCAGGAATAGATAATTTGGTAGGAAATAGGAATGAATCTGGCCTTTGATTTGCTATATCAATGGTTGAGATTTAATTTCGTGTATGCTACAGCTTTGTGTTTTGTGTGCTACACGGATTATTGTGCAACACTATAACTCTTCTTGTCTATCAGAATGAAAGATGTCTAAACTAATATATTTAGATATGTCTACTGAATTGATGAAATATGTGCTAAACTTTCATGTGCAATACATTATTACGATTGTGCTACACAATATGAAAGATATCTACTATTCCTACTTTAAATATATTAAGGTGCTTTTCACCATAACTAACCCCTATATATATATATATATATATATATATTATCGTGTCAACAATAATTTATATTGTAGTCCTACCTTATTCATGTTATTTGAACTTTAGATTAGGGCTGACAATTCGTGCGTGTCGGGTCGTTGTTATCGTGTCGACACGATAACGATACGATCTGATAAGGCCAAACACGAACACGACCCGTTAAGGATCTGTCCGACACGAACACGACACGAAATATACTGACACGAACACGAATATGACACGATTGTTTCGTGTTGACACGACACGACACGACACGACACGAAATAATAAATTGAAATCAAAATTAGAAAATAAATAAAAATAAAAATATATAAAATATAATTAAATTAATATTAAATATATATAAATATTATCGAATTATACGAAAACGACACGATCCAACACGAACACGGCATGAAAATTATCAGGTTACACGAACACGAAACGGATCCGCCACGAACACGACACGAAATTATCGTGTCCTTATTGTGTCGACACGATAAGGACACGAACACGATAAGGCTGAACACTAACCCGTTAATTTCGTGTGCGTTCGTGTCGTGTTCTCGTGTCGTATCGAAAATTGTCAGCCCTACTTTAGATGCTCGAAAAGTACCTCTTATGATTTAAATATATTTTTGACAAGGTTAATTGGAGGTTCAAAAAATCGCTAAACATATAAAATAAAAGGAAAAAAGAACTCCAAAGCTTAACAAAAGTATAAAAGTAATTTTGTACCCTTTCTTTTTATTCTAATTGTTTATCATTAATTTGGTAATAATAGATAACTTTCAGGCATTTAAATGGGAACTGTAGGAATGGAAAAATAGAAAACTTTGTTGAGGACTGAGGTAACAAAATAGTTAAAAGAAAAACGAGTGAGATGCCAAACTGAAAGAAAAATAAACTAAAATAGAGACATGTAAAATTGATCGGTAAATAGATAAATTCGAACAATACAAAGGGAGCGAACGAATTTTGCCCTTGCAGGTGTGATGTTTGATAAATCTAGAATATGTAGATGTACGAGATTTATGTAAAGCAGTAAAGAACATCAAGGCTTTTACGTGGTTCGATCGTTAATGAGATCTACGTCCACGGAGGAGTGATTCCTCAATACTTTCACTATGTTTTGATTACAGTGAGTATGGCTAAAAGCTCTTAGTATTCAAGAAGTTGCTAACCCATCTACCTTCAATCTAACTCCTATTTATACATGTCCGAGGGCTCTAAAGCGAGCCCATTCCTCCATCGTCGGGACTCTTCTCGGCGTGTAGCTTCCTCTCGCATGTGGACCTGTTCCTCTTCCCGCGCCACGTGTGGGGTTTTGGGGTTGGTGGGCGGCCTGATTAGGGTTTAGAGGATGGGGTCTTGGCTTAACCGCACGGGTCGTCCATAATGCTAGCCCACTGCGTTTGGGCTCGCTAATGGGCACAGGCGGTTGGGCCATATCCCATCATAGCCCCCGAACATTCGAGTAAGAAACGTGCGAGGTGAAGCAAAGAATGCGCTTTGCCGAGGCGAGGTGTTGCTTTCGCCAGTTGTTGTCGAAGGTGTTGTCTTTTTCGACGTGAGGGTTTATTTGGCGATCCGGGTCCGAATCGAGTTGGGTGGTCTGCGCCGCTCGAGTATGCACCGCTGTCAAGACCGAAGTGAGTCGACCGTCGTTGGACAAAGATGTCCGCAAAGGAAGTCAAGTCCGAGGTGGATTACGACCCCCTGCGTAGGTTACACCGTGGTCAGATCTGGAGCGGCACCGCTCTTCTGGAGGATTCCTATGTCCGACCTGAGAGGCGGATCTCGATAGAGAAATCATGTTGGATGGTGTCGAGGTTCGTCCTGAGTGACCGCCTTCTAGGGATGCCGAGGTGCATTCGGCATGAACTGGGGCGCCGAGGTCCAATCTCGATGGAGATATTCTCGTAAGGGGCGAAGTCCGTTGGTAGGACGCCGAGGTCCGATCTGGATGCCCCCGCCATTTGGGGAAAGGCCGAGGTACGACCTGAGGCGCCGCCTTCTGGAGGACGCCGAGGTCCGTGTGATGATTGCAAGGTCGATGGCGGTCGCGTCTTACCCGGCGTACGCCATACGCCGCCAGGGCGGTAGTTGGGCACTCGAGCTCGCGCGCGCGTCGATTCCACATCCAATAGCGGTAGCACGTGAAAGTTGAAACGGCAGTTTTGGGCGCCATTTGTCCAATAAATAGGCCCAAATGAGGCAACTGTTCACTTTCCCTTTCGATGCCTTGTTTTCAGAGAATACATTCGCAGAAATTTCCTAGTTTTCTTTCAAACTTGTTGAGGAAGTCCGATATCTCGCCCAAAAAAGTAAGTATGTATTCTTCATCTTCCTTCTCGCTCAAAACTCGCCCGCTTCGGTTTTCGCCGTTTGCCTCCGATGTAAAGGAGTATATGTGCTATAACCACCTGGGTAGGTCCGTAGGATTGTGTGCTAGGTCCCATGGTATCGCTTGTATGGGACGGACTTAGGGTTGGTGTGGAGAGGTCGAGGTTGACATTGGAGGAGCTTTTGAGATAACAAGAGAATATCGTATTCGGGAGGAGGGTGGTGGTGCTCGCGGCGGATGGACGAGGCGATGGCGGTCTCCGGAGGATTTATCACCGTATATGTAGATAGCTTGATAGTCGGCCTTAGGTTTCTTGGCCCCAATTTTCCTTAGCGCGAAGATACTTTCATATCCCGTATGTCGGTGACCTCGAATTCCATTAGGTCGGTGGTGGGTGGGTTGTCTCCGCCACGGTGTTGGTGAGAAGGTGTCCTCGAGGTCTTGGCGCTTTCGGTGCCAAGACCATAGGTCGGTGTATTATCCGTCTCCTCGGTTGAAATTTAAGATAGCGGCCCTCAAGGTGTCCCGTTGGAATAATAGGTATTTTTTTCTCATGGGCCGAGGGGCACCCGAGGTATGAGTAGGGTCTTGTGTCTTGCAACAAGGACGTGAAAATCAAGCCCCAGGCCACATGGAGGAGTTCTTGAACGACCTCGGTGAGGTTTTGTCCATTGATTTTACAGAGGACGACCTGAATAATGCCCGGCTGAGCGATATAGGTCGAGGCATCGGAGCGGGTCCGATCGGGGTGAGGGCATCCCGTATATATATATATATATATATATATATATATATATATATATATATATGTTGTTGGCATATCCGACCTGCCAGGCCGAGCAAGTGAAATTTGGAGGAGCGGAGGGGCTCACGATCACGGTGAAGCCGCCCAAAGAAAAGGCAAGGCGAGGTGGACTGCGGCCGGACCGCTAAGCCCCGAAGAAGGTTGACGACATAAGTCAGCTAATGACGGGGCCCCTACCGGGGTCGGGCCCGGCACCGGAGGCGCAGACTCAAGGCCGCCTCGAGTACGGGGTGCCGCCCTCAAGCTCCGTCGCACCCCTCCCCAAGGTACAAAGCTGTTCCTCATGTGGCCATATCCGCCCGCGATCAGATAACTTGTGTCGCTTGCCCCTTTTTTTAGGATGCGAGCTCGATGATGGAGGTCCCGCATGCGGTTGGGGACCCAAGTTGTCTCGGGCTGATCACGAGAGCTCGGCCCGCATGAAGCCTGGAGAGGAGCTTGCTTGCGGCCGGGCGGATGCCGATGCCGCCCGTGGCCGTTCTGGCGGAGGCCGAGGTCGCGAGGGCCGAGGCGCGAGGGGCCGCCGAGGCCGCCTCAAGAAGAGGGCAGGCACCGGAGGCCGCCTTGGGGGAGCTCAAGAGGCTCGCGAGGAGACGGCCGGGGCGGATGAGCTCGAGGACGAGAGAGGGCTAGTCGGCCGACCGCGGCCAATGCCGAGGGCCTTTGCCGACAAGCCGCCGAGTCTGAGAGCTTCTCGACCTTCATTGCCGACCGCCGCCGCATCTTGAAGCCCGTGATTGTGTCAGCACCGGAGGGTTGGCCGCCATGCCCCGACTTTCGACAAGGTCAAGCACGGTTGGGTCGAGGTCGCCACTCGCGAGATGAACAAGCGACGCCCGGTGGTTTCAGAGGTCGGGTCCTTCCCCGTGTTGGAGGCTTTGGTGTCCAGCCCTCCTTCGACGGCGGAGGCCGCCATCCGATCTAAGGAGGACGAAGACCACGAACCCGTGAGCTTTCAGAGTGCGGTGAAGAAGAGGGCGAGGATGAGGCGCCGGACACCGAGCTTCCTTCCGGGAGCCAAACTCGTGAGCGGCAGCAAGGCAAAGCAGGAGGCGATCGTCGACCGGCAAGGTGGCCGAGGTCGAGACCAATGTAATAGGTTAATTTTCCGGTCGATGGGACCCTTACATGTAAACATTCCAACTTTTGAGTAATAAAATTTATGACTTTCAAATGTGTGTTGTTTCTTTATTTATAGCATTCGCATCTCAATACCTTGGACTTGATCATGAATTGTCGCTGTCGAAAGAGGTCCGAGGTGCCTTCACGAGAAAGACGAAGAGTTGCTATTTTGGAGGAGTCGATCGTCCGAGCCGACTCAAGTTTTGGATAGAATGGATGTCAGCTCGGCATCATCCGCCGACCTGAAGAAGACGATGCAAGAGGCCGATCGAGAAGTGGCCCGTCTCCTGGCTGAGAACGAGGCGCTAAAGCTAAGAATCACACAACTCGAAGTCCAGGGAAAGGATTTATCCGCCGATGTGACCCAATGACGGCTGATGCAATGCGAGGAGCGGCTCGAGCTGACAACGGAGGAGCTAGCTCGGATCTCGGAAGAGCATGCAGAGTACGAGAAGGTAATCCACCGGACTGGTGGCACTACCATATCTAAAGCCGACGATCGAGTTCGGAGCTTATGGCGGAGGCATGGTGCCGAAAAATGAGGAGGGCCTAATAGCAAAAGTTTAAAGCGCCTCGACTCCATCATGAAGTACATGCGGATGTACGAGGTCTTTCAGAACGACGATGCCCCCCCAGCCAGCGAGTCTACAGGCGGCCGCGGTCCAATAATAGAAGAACTCGAAGAGGAGGGCGGCTACGGCGATCATGCCAAGTGCTTTCCGCCTAATGGGTCCACCGAGAGGGAGCAATTAGAGGCGGTCCTCGGCGGTCGAGGCGGGCGTGGAAGGCGGCGGTCGGCGTGGAGGGCGACAAGTCGGGCGAGGGCGTGGTCCCGCCCGACATCGTGCTCGAGGCCGAGGTGTGACCTCGAGTATAGGAACGCCCCTCTCGGGTCGAACCCGTCTGTGCCGACTCGTGAGTGCACCTTGAGCAGCCGGTGGTGCCGACCTCATTGATTGGGTGGAGGCACGAGTTCGTTCCGGTATTCATCGTCAACCCGAAGATTTTGTTCAGAACTGGTGCAGCTTCAGTGAGTCCCGGCGAGGCGGAGCTCGGAAGCCCGAATGAGTTTGTATATAGCTTAGGACTTTGTATGTAGTCGTAAATATATTTAGACTCGTTCAAGTGTATATTTTCCCTCGAGAGGTACAAACATAGCTTAGGACTTCGTTTTGGTCGTAAATGTATTTAGATCAGTATGTGATGTATATCTTCCCAAATAAAGGGGCATAATTTGGCGAGATCGATCCGGATGTCTTGCATGTAGATATTCCAACTTAATGGGTAATCAGATGCGTGCATGTGAGACGCTTAATTCAATGAGTAGTCGTATGCTTTGACCGAGATGTTCAATTTAATGAGTAATCATGAGTGCGGCGCGCGCTTAGTGAGTACCCTACTTAGTGGGTTTTTCATCTTCGTAAAGGCGCCCCTGTGAAAGTTTAAATGTGGTATATCCAAATAGATGTTCACATAGATATGAGACTAAGTGAAATATTCATTAGGAAAACAAATGTTTTATCAATATGTAATCAACATCGATTTGGCAAAACAATAAAGGACTAACATGATGCCGATCGAAAATCGAAGCTATGTAAAGTACCTCCTTAAATGAGTGATATGCCGTGTTCGGGGATAAGTGCACCTGATAGGTGAGCTAGCTTGTAAGCCCTTTGTCGAGGTCCTCGTGAACACGGTATGGGCCTTCCCATGTCGGATCCGACTTGTTAAGACTTTCGGCCCATCTGGCTTCATTATTTCAGAGGACGAGGTCGCTACTTGGAGCGCGGAGGTTTGACCCTTTTTGTTGTAGTACCGTGCGACCTGGCCCTTGTACTTGGCTTCGTTTATGAAGGCGAGCTCGCGTCTCTCCTCGAGAGCATCAAGGTTGGCACGCAGGTCTTCCTTATTCCCGGCCTGGTTGAAGTGGAGAGTGCAAGGGCTTGGTGCGCCGATCTCAGCCGGTATGACGGCCTCGGTCCCGTAGACCAAACTGAAAGGGGTTTCTCCGTGCGAAGTCCGAGGTGTCGTTCTGTAGGACCAGAGGACTTGGGGGAGATTTTCAGCCCAATCGCCTTAGCTCGGCTCAGCCTCTTCTTCAATCCTTGTACAATCGTGCGGTTCGTCACCTCGGTCCGCCATTCACTTGCGGGTGTACGACCGGGTGAAACGTTGCTCGATCTGGAGCTCTTCACACCATTCCTTGAAATTTCTGTCCACGAACTGGGTGCCGTTGTCCGAGATCAGAATGTGCGGTATGCGAGCGGCGGACTATGTTCTTCCACACGAATGTGCGAATCCTCCGCCGTGAGGCTCGAAAGTGGCTCGGCCCGACCCATTTTGTGAAGTAATCACACGACGACTGGCACCGTAGGCGACCGGTGCTCGATCGAACAGGTTAACGATGTCGATCCCCACCGCACGAAAAGGCCACGGCTTGCGGCTGCTCGGATCGGTCAGGGTAGCTTTGACCGTGGAGTGCGGTTGGCACCGGACATTTCTTGACGGGCTCGGTGAATCTTGGACGGTGGGCGGAATATCCCGACCTCGGCCGCCTTCTTTGAGAGAGCTCGCGACCGATGTGACTTCCACAAGACCCCGGTGAATCTCATTGAGCACGAGTCGGCTTCTTCCGGCCCGAGGCATCTCGGGAGGGTTGAAGGTAGGATTTCTGTGAGCGCCCATGTACGAGGTACTTTTGGATTTCGCCATCATCTTTTGGCTTCGAGCCGATCTTGGGCAGTGCGCCATCTTCCAGGTAGACCTTTATGGGAGACATCCAGTTCGGTTCTATCTCGGTGATGATGTCGATGTGGGCCTCGGCGATGCTCCTGGCATGAACCTCCTCCACTGGTGGACTTATTGACGACGCAGCTAACTTACTGAGGATATCAGCTCGGCAGTTTTCCCCTCGTGGGATAAGATGAATACTGAAGTACCTGAATGAGGTCAGCATCTCCTTGGCCTTCTCGAGGTATTGCTTCATTCGGTCCTCCTTGGGTCTCGATTTGCTAACACAGTTCACCACGACTTGGGAATCTCGAAGATTTGGATCTTGTCCACCTTCATTCCTTTTGCAGGCAGAGTCAGGAGATCGGCGCCGTACTCCACCTCGTTGTTTGTGGTCGGGAAGGTAAACGGGAGGCATAGGTCACCTCGTTTTGTGCGGGCCGAGGAGGAGGATGCTGCTCATTGCCCGCCTTGCATGAAGCTCCATCCACGTACATCCGCCAAGTCATCGGTGGTGCGAGGACAAATTTCTCCATTGTGGGGACGGGCGTTGGGGCGACTCATTTGGTTGAGCCGACCTCGGTGAATTTGACCTCCACCAGAAAGTCAGCGAGGGCTTGCCCTTTTATGGCCGGCCTGGGGGAGTACGAAATGTCGTGCTCGCCAAGCTCCAGTGCCCACTTGGCTATACGTCCGGATGACTCTGGTTTTGACAAGACTTGTCTCAAGGGTAAGTCGGTCAGTACCTGAACGGAATGGGCTTGGAAGTAGGGTCGGAGGCGTCGCTTAGCGTTCACTAGGGCCAGTGCTACCTTTTCGAGGCTGGTATACCTTATCTCCGGTCCTTTGAGAGCTCGGTGATGAAGTAGATGGGGAGTTGTCGTCCGACCTCATCCCGGACCAACATCGCGCTGATTACCTCGTCCGAGGCGGTCAGGTACAAAGAGAGGAGCTCGCCTTCTTTCGGGGTGGTCAGGGTGGGCAGGTCGCCGAGATACTCTTTCAGCTACGTGAAGGCGACCTGGTGTTCCTCCTGCCAGGCGAAGTCCGGAGTTCTCCTCAAGATCTTGAAGAAGGAAGTCGCTTCTCGGAGCTCGAGATAAGAATCTGAGAGGCGGCTAGACACCCCGTGAGTTTGTGGATCTCCTGATGGTCTTCGCACTTGCATGTCAAGCACTCGTTTTCACCTTAGTGGGATTTGCCTTCGACCTTCTCGAGAAACCCAAAGATCCCGTGAATTTTCCGTCTTCACCATGAATGTACACTTCAGGGGATTGAGTTTGAGGTTGGCCGACCCGAGGAGCTGGAGAATAGTCCTGAGGTCGTCGGCGTAGCTCTCCGTTTTTTGACTTTTGACCACGATGTCGTCGACGTAGACCTCGACGATCTGCCCGATGTGATCCTTGAATATGGCGTCCACCATTCTTTGATAGGTAGCCCCAGCGTTTTTCAGGCCGAATGGCATCTTCCAGTAGCAAAGACACCGAAGTCGGTGATGAATGCTATCTTTGGGGCATCCTCCGGGCTCATTAGGACTTGGTGGTACCCTTTGTATAGATCTAGGAAGCTGAAGGTCTCATGGCCCACCAGTGCTTCCACCTTCTTGTCGATGTCGGGGAGGGGGTAGCAGTCTTTTGGGCAGTGTTTGTTGAGGTCGGTGTAATCGACACACATGCGCCATCCCCCTCCCGGCTTCGAACCACGACTGGATTAGCCATCCAGGTCGGGTATTTGACTTCGAACAAGATCTTGGCCTTCTGGAGTTGAGTCACCTCGTCTCTTATGACCTTGTTGCGCTCTGCCGCAAACACCCTCTTCTTTTGTCGGACTGGTTTTGTAGCCGGGTCGATGTTGAGGCGATGAGTTATGAGCTCGGGTGACACTCCGGTCATGTCGAGTGGGGACCACACGAACACGTCCCTGTATTCCTTCAGAAGCTGCATGACACTCTGCCGAATGTCAGTCGGGCCCTGGACGCCGACCTTGACAACTTTGGAGGGGTCGTCGTCGTATAACTGGAGGTCCTCGGTCAGTTCGTCCCGAGGTGGCAGCCTCTGAGGATTCTGTAATTGCTATGCCTGGGGCAAGGCTACATCTTGGGTTGAGACTCGTAGCACTCTTTAGCTGCCGTTTGGTCGCCCGGATGCTTAGCACTCCGCGGGATGGGTATCTTGATGGTGAGGTGGTATACCGAGCGGGACGGCCTTGGTGGCATAGAGCCGCCTCCCGGGATGATGTTGTGCGGGACGGAGCTCGGACGAGGAAAAATTGAATGGCCTTGGTGACCACCCGAGAGCTCGCCCTACGATAACAGGAAGGGTAATGATACCCTCGGGTTGAACCGCCTCTGAGTGAAGCTCCGCAACCGGGAGGAGCGGGATGTACCGAATTCCTCGACCTCGAGTTTATCCGCAGGCAGCTACGGAAGATAATCTTGACGGAGGCACCGATGTCGATGTAGACCGGTGGACGTTCTTGTTGCCCACCACGGCTTGTATCGTGATGGCGCCTTGGTGGGGCATGATTTTGGGCACCGAGTCATCTTTGGAGAACACGATGTCCTCACCATCCCGTAGTCGCTTGTTCTTGGCTCTCGGGGCCGGCCTCGAGCTTCATTCTTTAACGACGACCTCGCTGCTCCTACGGAAGCCCGATAATGGCATAGACCTGCTCCATAGCGTTGGGACCTTCGTCCTCATCATCTTCGGGTTGGGTCGCCGTCAAGGTCGGCCCGATTGCTTGTTGCCACCGCTATTCTTCCCTGCGCTTCCTCCCCGCCCGCCTCGCCGAGGTACTCTTGAGGGCTCCTCACCACGAGCTCGTCAATCTGCGAGCCTGTGTTTCGCAATCCTCGGTGTCGTGACCATACCCCGGTGATAGTCACATCATTCCTCTGTTGACCTCTCTTCGATTCTCCTTTCAGGAGGGCTTTGGGAAGAGCTCGGCGTGGAGCTCGAATATCTCCGCCTCGATTTGAGCAGATGAGGTGCTGCCGCTGAGGGGCTGGCCGAGGTCCGAGCTCGACCTGAGGGCCCTTCCGGATTCTCTCAAGGCACTTGGCGCTGATGCCTCGACCTCGGTCATCCGCTTCTTCTTTTCGGTCCATTGCTCGTCCGTGTCTCCTCTTCTTTCGGTCCGATTAAATCTCCTTTGACGAAGTTGTCCACCAGTTCCAAAGTTTGCTCGCCGCTTTGGTTTTTCCCTGGTGATTTCTTTGTTCGATCGTCGGGTCGGATCCCGTTCTTGAACGCGCTGATGATGTAGAGATCATTCACCGCCGCCAATTTTGAGCGACTCTTTGATGAACCTCGAGACTAAGTTTGACATCGTCTCGCCCCGCCCTGGCGGATTGTGAGCGATCGGAGGAGTGCCGAGGTGGCATCTTCGATAGAAGCGCCATTTGAGCGGTCCATGAGGTCCCGGGCGGTGTATCTTGCTCGGCGGAGCGAGGTGAACCGGCGTCGGGCGTTGGAGATCAAGACCTCCGGAAGATTTTGCACATGTGAAAGTCCTCCATCCTCGATTCGCCATGTTGGTGGTGTGGCGAAAAGGAAGTCGGAGGGTCCCCAGGCCATCGTGGCAGCAATATTGGGTGCCCGTATCGCTGGGCGGGCGTGTCTAGAATTTCCGGAGAAAGGGAGATAATTCTCCGCACGGTCGAACCCGGAGATCGTTGCCGTCTCTTTCGGAGGGTGGGAGACCGATAGGGCGCCTATCATCCCTCCAGGGGAGTTCGACCGCCTTTCTTCCTCCTGCTTTGCTCGACTCTCGGTCGGCATGACGAGGTGGAGAGCGGCTCGCGAATGGCGCGGGCGAATGGTGGTGGCGGCTCGGCGCGTGAGCGCTCGGGACGTCATGTGTGGCACGTTCTCGCTATCACGCCGAGGTGGGCGTTGGTTGTTTCGGAGGAACGACCTCGGGCGACCGTGGTAGTCAGTTCGGGGCCCTTGAGGCCCGCCTTTGTCCTCCGGCCGAGGAAGCTTTGGAATTGGCCAAGGTGGCGCTGAGGTCGGTCACTGGCCGGCCGAGGCCTCGTGGGACGAATGAACTGTTTGTTCGTCCTCGTTGAGGTCGGCGTCTCCCCCTTCGTTGGGGAGGCGGTCCTGAGGGTGTATGGGAACGTTTTCCATGTTGCCCTCAGGAGTGTGACCGCTTGTGGCGTCTGCGATCTCCTTCCCGCGACGCTGAGTGACCACCTGGTCGTCCTCAGCGCGGTTGTTGCCAGCGTCGACGGCGGTTGTGCGTGTTCTTGCCATTGAGTTGTAGAGGAAAACGAAGCTTTCTTGTTCAGAGTTTCCCACAGACGGCGCCAATGATAAATCTAGAATATGTAGATGTACGAGATTTATGTAAAGCAGTAAAGAACACCAAGGCTTTTACGTGGTTCGATCGTTAATGAGATCTACGTCCACGGAGGAGTGATTCCTCAATACTTTCACTATGTTTTGATTACAGTGAGTATGGCTAAAAGCTCTTAGTATTCAAGAAGTTGCTAACCCCTCTACCTTTAATCTAACTCCTATTTATACATGTCCGAGGGCTCTAAAGGCGTGCCCATTCCTCCATCGCGGGACTCTTCTCGGGCGTGTGGGACTCTTCCTCTCGCATGCGGGACTGCTCCTCTTCCGCGCGCCACGTACGGTTTAGGGGTTGGTGGGCTACCGATTAGGGTTTAGAGGATGGGGTCTTGGCTTAACCGCATGGGCCGTCCATAATGCTAGGCCCACTCGTTTGGGCTCGCTAATGGGCACAGGCGGTTGGGCATATCCCATCAATGTTCTTTGAAATACTCCCTCGTCCACCGAAAGCTTGCATTGTTTTTGGTATATGGGTCTTAATAAATTATAATAAATATAAAGTGGGTGAATAATAAATGAATATATTATTGGATAATGAGAGTAAAAGATGATCTATGTGTGATTTTTTTATAAATAAATGAGTAAATTAAAGGTAGCTGAAGTTTTCAAAAATGAAAAATGCAAGTTTTTGGTTGACGGAGAGAGTAATAAATAATACTCCCTTCATCCATAATAAGTGTATCACTTTTGGATGATATAAGCGTTAATAAATTATTGATGAATATTGTTTAAGTGAACAAATGATCCCAAATGAGTAGATTAAATGTAGTTGAAGTTTTCAAAAATGAAAAATGCAAACTTTTGGTGGAACGAGAGAGTAATAAATAATACTTTCTCCATCTATAATAAGTGTGTCACGTTTGGACGATATGAGTTTTAATAAAATTATTGGTGAATATTGTTTGAGTGAAGAAATGATCCCACCATATGTTAGGTGAGTGATAGAAATGATTTTTTGGTAAATAATTAGTGATTATGAAGTTGAATATTAAGGAGTAGTGTCCAAAAAAGGAAAATGATACATTTTTCGTGACACCGAATAAGACAATTATGATACACTTATCGTGGATGAAGGGAGTAACATTATAAATTATTTTTATAATGAAAATTTTAAATTATAGATTAATTAACATCTTTTTTACAAGATAAGTTCTTCTGGAGGGCTTAGTAATTGGTATATGTATGTTCTTAATTAAAGATGATGAGATTGCACTAGCACATTTAAGGTTAAGTTATACAAAGCATACATATGAGAAACGAGTAGTTAAAATAGAGAAAATTACAATTTAACATCCAAATTATTGACTTTTTAATTGAAATGCCTCAAACTATACATAAATAAAATTAAATATCCTAACAATTGATATTTTTAATAAAAATACCCTAAACTATGCATACTTTAAAATTTAATGCCTGAACTATCTGAAAACAAACATAAATGTCTCAAACTTTAATTTTTTTTGTCCCATAAAATATTACATAATGTCAGAAATTATTATTTCTGAAAAAAGTTTAGACAACGAACCGCAGCTACTTTGATGTTAGCTCTGTTTCCGAATCTACATCGACATTTGACGAGCCACAAAATCTCTTTCGTAATTGAAAATGAACTTTGGGATATTTATGTTTTGAAATAGTTCGAGTATTTAATTATTGTTATTCATAGTTCTTGACAAATTTCTTAAAAGAGTAAATATTATTTTAAACCCCAAATTATTTGGTACTATTTTCTAAATTATCAGAAATACTTTTTAAAATCATGTACTATCAATTTTGTATCAGCTATGCTCCTCGTCCAGCTTTTTACTCTAGAAAATTATCGTTGTTCGTTGGATTGTCACGGTGTATTTAATAATGTTGTTTTTAGAATTAGATGGCACACATAGTCGTCATATTGTTATATACATCACGCAATGTTTAATTGATACTTCATGATTTAAAAAAATCGAAAGCTTAAGGTATAATTGATAATGTCAAAATAGTTTAAGGTTTAAAGTGATTTTTACCCTTGTTAAAATGACAATAGTATGGAGATTTAATTGTAATCTTTTATAGTTACCTAGTGATAGAAGGTTAATATATAGGCTAAAAATTTCAAGTTCCAATCCACCATCATGCAATGTTTAAAAATTATTTATAAAAAAAATATTTTATAATTCAAGACATTTCTATTAAAAAGCCGTCAATAGTTCAGATTATTAACTACAATTGTCCCATAAAGATATTATAATATTTGGATACTTTCAAATGTTAGTACGCTTGTGGACTTGTGAAGAAGACTCTTTGAAAGTATTATGTAAATTTTGGGAATGAAAATTAAATAGGTACATGACTAAGTATAAGATCAAAAGAAGTAAATTAGATTAATTTTAGAATAAGTAAAACTTGTATGCATTTGGATGTACTATACATCAATTCTAATTAAATTCAATTAAAATTTATTAATTATAATTATGATTTATTTAGAACAAATGCATCAATCATTCGAATATATAGAAGCGTGGCTTGTTAGAGCTAATCCCCGTTGGACTAGCTTAGTTTAGAAGTGGGATAGATTGTTAAATCGGACAAAACCTCAAGACTATATCTACTTGACGAATCCCTAAAGAATTATAAGAGCTAATAACGCAAAGTCAACATAGTCAATTAATTAATAGGTCAAGTCAACTATCTAGCTTTACTAAGTCATTGGATGAATTAATCTGCGTAAAAGATAAAATTTACATAAACAAAGAATCTAAGTAAAAGATTTTGCATGGAATCTCAGTTTAAGTCTGTTCAAGGATCAAAATATTTGTCGATCGATTCAGTTATCTGATTTAATTAGTTTCGAGTATTGAAAAAGATTCATGATAAACAACCATAAAATAATAGACATTTTTACGTACAAAATGTTGGAAAAGGTGTACAGAATAGTACAATTTACCGGATGTATTATAACTTAAAACAGAAATGTAGGAGATGATCAATCTAACAAAGAATTTAAACACAAGAGAAACAGAATAAAAATACAGATAACTGTATTCTAATGCCGAGTCGAGGAGACCTCTTTCCGCAAGACGAGATACGCCCCGGTAGTGCTCTCGGTTCTGGCGTATCGTCCCTAAAGATAAAACGGCAGCGTCTCGTGGGTGGCAGCACCGCAAACCAACAAGCTCCGACGAACTGGACGGAAGCGAGGAGAGAGCTTGGTCACGAGCTAAGAATGCAGAGAATATGCTGGTATATAGGTTGACAGCAGGTTTATGCTGGGGAGACATGTCCTATTTATAGGCGTCGTCCCCCTCATGTGGAGCATGCTGGAGTCAACACCCGCATTGATGTCGGGTGTTACGAAGTTATGTCCTCCATTGAGTGCAGAGGGGGTTACGCGGTGGTTTCTGGAGACAAGATGGGAGTTACACCCACGTTTCCCGCAGAGCCATCATGTTGGAACGTTACCGAAGCGATTCTGACAATTTGGATAACGATGCATCCGTGTTCATTGGACGATCCGGACGCCTCTTCAGTGCACATCGTGCCCAACGATTGGGCCACACGAGTTGGGCCTCGCATCAACTCCATCTTTGGGCTCGATCAAACATTGATCCAAAATATACGGGCAATGGGCCACGAAACCAGGCTCACGAATAAGCTCAAAGACCAAGATCCAAGATCCACGATCCACGGAACCGGAACCGGGCCGGGAGCTGGGCCCGGGCCCTACGACGCTCGTGTGGGATTTTTCAGCCCATCACTTGTGCACATAATTATACTAAGTATTCAATGAACCACTTATATACATAATTAATGAAGTTACATTAATCAATGTGGGATAAGGATCTATGCTTATCCCCTTAAGCACATAATTCCATGTTTAAGTGACCAACTTTGATTCACTATTTCTCACTAACCGGAAATCGGATTTGAGAATGTGAATATACCATGATCATCTACTCGAAACGTAGATCGATACTATATCGTTTAATTTCACAAAGTTAAACGTTACATCACTCAAAATCTTGATCAAAATAGCTTCTTGGCAACTTGACCACATATATAATAAATATATATTTATGCGTTGATTTCAACAATCCCCCACATGAGTGGAAATAGCCATATGCATGTATGCAGACACAGCTCAGTCCTCAAGAGATGTTAAAATATTTGGACAGATGGTTTATGGTTTTGAACCTTCCATAGTTAGTACCATCGAGTACACAGGCGGATTAGTGGACACGATGCCTTGAACTATTCTCCCACAACGTGCACAGAGACAGTGGTATTAATACTTTAACACCTCAACCTCATCCGTTCTTACGTTTGATTCCATTTTGGCCATGGACATCCACTTTAGGATTCGTAAGTGCTTTATTCGAAGCGGCCCCACTTCGCACTTATATAGATGATTCTTTACAGAGTATATTGCCATACTCAACCTACTCAAGGTATCTTAGGAATCATTAAGAGTCAACGACTCAACCTCACCACTAGGTAAGTTTTTCAACACTCGTTTGTTTCTAGGAAACAGACTAACTTGAGCGTTTACACACGAACTCCTATAGTTTAGTTCTCCCATTGAACCAAGTTCTTGGGATCTCCAGTCATCATGGTTGGGTTACCACTATGATTGTTCTTAAGATGTGGATTTTAATCACATTCCCTCTAGCAACTTGATCATTTGATCCCGGTTCAACCCTTTGGTTAACGGATCTGTCAGATTATCTATTGACTTGATATAGTCAACTGAGATAACCTCACTTGAGATCAAATGTCTCACGGTATTATGTCGCCGACGTATATGTCGAGACATACCATTATACAAACCACTTTTCGCCATTCCAATAGTTGTTTGGCTATCACAGTGAATCATCACCGGTGGCACAGGTTTAGACCAACATGGAATATCTTCTAAAAAATTACGGAGCCACTCGGCTTCCTCACCAGCTTTATCCAAAGTTATGAATTCTGATTTCATGGTGGATCGGGCTATACAAGTCTATTTCGTGGATCTCCAAGAAACAGCACCTCCCACAATCGTGAACACGCACCCACTTGTAGAAAGTGAATCTTTCGTGTCAGATATCCAATTGGCATCACAATACCCTTCAAGTACTTGGGGATATCTCGTAAAATGCAGCTCATGATTTTGAGTATACTTCAAGTACCTCAAAACTCTCACTAGAGCCTTTCAATGCTCCTTGCTTGGATTGCTCGTGTAATGACACAATTTGTTCACGGCGCAAGCTATGTCGGGTCGGGTGCAATTTGTAAGATACATCAAACACCCGATGACCTTAGCATAGTCTTCTTGTCAACATGTTCACCCCTGTTCTTACTCAAGTGAACATTGAGCTCCAATGGGGTCTTAGCAGGCAAACTATCAAACGCGTTGAATTTCTTAAGCACTTTCTTGACGTAGTGAGATTGTGTCAAGACAATTCCGTCTGATCTTTTTAGAATCTTGATTCCAAGAATCACATCAGCTAATTCCATGTCCTTCATGTCAAATTTTCTATTTAACATGCGCTTTGTGTAATTAATGACTTGAGTATTGCTATCCATGATCAACATGTCATCTACATACAGACACACTATAACATAACCATTATCAGTGTTCTTAACGTAGACACATTTATCACACTCGTTGATCTTGAAACTATTTGTCAACATTACATTGTCAAATTTCAAGTGCCATTGCAATGGTGCTTGTTTCAAACCATAAAGAGACTTCACGAGTTTGCATACCTCGCCTCTCGACCAGTACAACAAACCCTTCGGGTTGCTCTATATATAAACACAGAAACCCCCACGTGTTGCATTAATTATATACCTCATCCTCGAGGTCACCATTCAAAATGCGCTTTAACGTCCATTTGATGAATCTCAAGATTGTGCAAAGCAAAGAATTGCGTAGAAGCACCCTAATAGACGTAATCCTCGTCATAGGTGAATAAGTATCAAGAAATTGTACCCTCTCTTTGTTTAAACCCTTTGACAACCAAACGGGCCTTATACTTTTCAATTGATCCTACATCTTGTACTTTCTTTTAAGGATCCACTTGCATCCTAAGGGCTTACAACCTTCTAGCAATCAACCAAGACACAAGTGTGGTTTTGCGAACGAAATCAATCTCACTTTCTCGCCGAGCAATCCGAGCCGAGCATAGCTACTTTGATCGATGGCTACTTTGATCGATGTTGGTTCTTCGTCCAACATGAACGCAATTTATTCAGGACCAAAATCCTTTGACGTTCTAACTCTATTGTCACGTCTTGGTTATGATCCCTTCAGATTAGACCTTGATCGCTTACGCGATGTCGGTTCTTCCTCCAAAGGTTTAGAACTCGAAGCTTCTACATCAGCTTTATTTCTTGAACTAACTTCACTTTTATCCTTGTCTTTACATGGATAAACACTTTCAAAGAATATAACATTCCTTGATTCAATCGTCGTCCCCATAATCATATCCGGTACCTCTGACCTGTGGATCAGAAAACGATAGGCATTGTTGTTCAGTTCATACCCAATAAGGATACAATCGACTGTTTTAGGTCCAATTGTAACTTGTTTAGGAAGATGCACCTCAACCTTCGCCAAACACCCCCACACTTTGAGATATTTGTACGATGGCTTTCTTTCTTTCCACAACTCGTAAGGAGTGACATCCTTACTCTTCAGTGGAATTTTGTTCAGTATGTAGTTGGCTGTCAAAATAGCTTCACCCCACAAGTTCTGGGGCAACCCTGAACTAATCAACAAAGCATTCATAATCTCCTTAAGTGTTCGATTTTTGCGTTCAGCAACGCCATTAGACTGAGGTGAATAAGGAGATGTTGTTTGATGAATTATACCACTTTCGTTGCATAATGCCTCAAACGGAGCTACATATTCTCCCCCTCTATCACTTCAAACAGTCTTAATTCGACAGCTTAGTTGATTCTTGGCTTCGTTCTTGAAGTTTTTAAAAGCTTCAATAGCCTCGTCTTTACTTCTTAGAAGGTAAAGATAATAATATCTTATACAATCATCAATAAACGTGATGAAGTACTTTTTACCACCTCTAGTTTGTACAAACTTTAAATCACACACATCAGTGTGAATAAGTTTTAGAGGTTTAGTGCTTCGTTCTACCGAATGAAACGGTAACTTAGCCATTTTGGCTTCCACACAAACCTCATATTTCGTTTGTGTATTAACTTCATTTAACTTTAGTAAATCTAAATTTACTAATATTTTTATTGCATTTAGATTAACATGTCCTAATCTACAATGTCATAAATCAGAGTACTTAGTCAAGTAAGAAGAAGTAGATGCAATTTCATTCATCACAACTTTGGGTACACGACGCACAGCCATTACATTTAGTTTGAAAAGACCCCCGGTGAGATAACCCCTACCAAGGAACTTTCCAAACTTAGTCAAGACAAACTTGTCCGACTCAAAAACTAGTCTAAAACCCTTATTAACTATAATAGAGCCCGACACTAAGTTCATGCAAATGTATGGGACATGCAGCACATCCTTCAATATGATCTCAATACCGGATGACATCTTGAGCACCATATCACCAACTCCGGCAACCTCGGACAAAGCTTGGTTTCCATGTTGAGCTTCCTCCCATCAACAAGCGTGTAGGTGGAGAAACGCCTCTTGTCGGCTCAGACGTACGCAGTTGCACCAATGTCGATGAACCATCCACCTTGATTCTCGACGTGGTTGACTTCTTTGGTCACCACAGCAGTCAAGTCATCCTTGTCCCATTTGTCGAAGTCCTTCTCGACAACGTTGACAACTTGCTTAGCCTTCTTCTTCTTAGGCTGACGGCAGTCCTTCATCTCGTGACCATACTTGCCACAATTGTAACAGTCCCCGTCAAATTTACGGGCAACCACCTTCCCTTTGCCTTTGTCATTGACATTGTGACGAACACGTTTGTTGGAGGGACCGCCTCTCTCCAACTAGTTGGCATTTGCATCGAGCAAGCCTTTCACTTTTAGATCTTGCTTCTTCACGTCAGACTCAATGCGCAGTTTGACGATCAAGTCTTCAAGCGTCATATCCTTTCGCCAGGCTTAAGGTAGACCTCAAGTCTCTCCACCAGGGGTAGCTTCTCAATCACTGTAGCGACGACAAAGCCGTCCGAAATAGTGTGCCATTCGACTTGAACCTCGTGTACAATGAGTTGAAACTCTTGCACTTAGTCCATGATCAGTCGAGAATCGACCATCTTGTACTCCAAATATTTGGCTACAATGAACTTCTTTGTACCTGCATCATCACTACGGTACTTCTTTTCTAACGCATCCCACATATATTTGGATGTCGTTACAACAGCATATACACTATACAAGCTATCTTCTAAACTACCAAGTATGAAGTTTTTACAAAGATAGTCGCCAGTGCGTCAATAATCATATGCTGCTCGGACGTGGGACGTGAAAGTCCGTCACTTGACCCGGAATGGTGGGCTCATCTTCTATCAAGAAGTTGGCGAAGCCCAACGTCGTGAGGTAGAACAACATCTTTTGCTGCCATCTCTTGAAGTCGGATCCTCCAAACTTCGACTGCTTCTCGACGGGCGGCATCATCCTTGCGGTATGAACAGGCGCCGAGATCGATCCATAACCTGATCCACCAGCACCACTTGAAGTGTGCTGCAACATGGAACTCGTATGAGAACCATCAGTGTTAGATCCCGTGGATCCAACAGTTGACCCACTGAAAAGTGCAATCGTCGAGCCAATGGAATCAAACGTTGAACCGCTAAAAGTGGAACCAACAGTCGATCCAAAGGGTCCAATGGTTGACCCCAAGGCATCGAACCAAACATGACCGTAGCCATTGTGCTAGAATTGACAAAGAAGAAGAGGCGCAAGCAAGCAGCGATGGCGGAGTCGGTGGCGAGGTGAATCGACATCTCCAAGCAAATGTTTAAATTTCGAAAGTTTTAGGTTAATTTAAAGTCTGAACTCCTTGTGGCAAGTTTATCTTATCTTGCGATTGTTGGAAAAGGTTTACAGAACAGTACAACTTTTCGGACGTATTACAACTTAAAACAGAAATGTAGGAGATGATCAAACTAACAATGAATTTAAACACAAGAGAAACAGGATAAAATACAGATAACCGTATTCTAATGCCGAGTCGAGGAGGTCTCTTTCCGCAAGACGAGATACGCTCCGATAGTGCTCTCGACTCTGGCGTATCGTTCCCAAAGATTAAACGACGGCGTCTCATGGGTGGCAGCACCGCAGACCAACGAGCTCCGACGAACTGGACGGAGGCGAGGATAGAGCTTGGACACGAGCTAAGAATGCAGAGAATATATTGGTATGCAGGTTGACAGTAGGTTTATGCTGGGGAGATATGTCCTATTTATAGGCGTCATCCCCCTCGTGGGGAGCATGCTGGAGTCAACACCCGCATTGATGCCGAGTGTTACAAAGTTATGTCCCCCATTGAGTGCAGATGGGGTTACGTGGTGATTTCTGGAGATAAGGTGGGAGCTACACCCACGTTTGTCGGGTGTTACGAAGTTATGTTCCCCATTGAGTGCAGATGGGGTTACGCGACGGTTTCTGGAGACAAGGTGAGAGTTACACCCACGTTTCCGCAGAGCCATCATATCGGAACGTTACCGACAGTTACGACGAATCTGGACAACGCGTGCGTCCAGGTTCATTCGTATCCGGACGTCTCTTCAAGTGCACAGCAGGCCCAGCGGATTGGGCCACACGAGTTGGGCCTCTGACCAACTCCATCTTTGGGTTCGATCAAACATTAATCCAAAATATACGGGCAATGGGCCACGAAACCAGGCCCACGAAACAAGCCCACGAATAAACCCAAAGACCAAGATCCAAGATCCAAGATCCACGGATCACGGAACCGGAACCATGTCGGACCTGGACTTGGGCCCGGGCCCGACGGCACGTGTGTGAGCTTTTCCAGCCATCACTTGTGCACATAATTATACTAAGTGTTCAATGAACCACTTATATACACAATTAATGAAGGTACATTAATCAATATGGAATAAGGATCTATGCTTATCCCCTTAAGCACATAACTCCATGTTTAAGTGATCAACTTTGATCCACTATTTCTCACTCACCGAAAAACGAATTTGAGATTGTGAATATACCACGATCATTTACTCGAAACGTAGATCGATCTTATGCCGTTTAATTTCACAAAGTTAAATGTTACGTTACTCAAAATCTTGGTCAAAATAGTTTCCTGACAACTTGACCATATATATAATAAATATATATTTATGCGTTGATTTCAACACAAAAGTCACGAATCTTTTCCGAAACATAAAAACTCCCATACATCTACGGACGGAGAAAATTATCATTTATTATAAAGAAAAATATCATTTATATTAAATAAAAGTATCATTTGCTGAAGTGTCATTTACATTGAAGAAAAATGTCAAATATAATTTACATTGAAGAAAAATATCAAAATCCACATATACAAACGGATATACATGAGACTACCTCATTTCGAAAAACCTTCAAAAAATGTTAGTTAGATATATTAAACGGTCATCTTCAAGTAAATGAAGTAAAAACAAACCTGTAAATCATAGATAATCGAATCGAGGAATATTCACTCTGTAAAACGAGATATGTTCTGACTAGTATTCATATTCCTATAATACATTTTCCAAAAAATGAAACGGCTACATCTAGTTGGTAGCTGCACACACCAAACGACCTTAAGAATTGACAAAAGATAAGTACAGAGCTTTAGACATACGTGCTAAAAATTCATATGCTGATGTACAAGTTTTCAAGTATAGAATGGAAATGTATCTGTGTATGACTGTTTTATTAACCATGTAATTTAAGCTTAATTGACCAGGTTGGCCAAGGCCACAACCACGGGGTCGGGGTGGGTCGGGATGTTGGGACTGCGAGCCGTTCTCAACTCCACGCTAGTATGATATTGTCCGCTTTGGGCCAAGCCCGCATGGATTTGTTTTTGGGCTCAACCCCAAAAGGTCTCATACTAGTGGAGTGGAACTCTTCAATATATACTAGACCATCTTGGTCTAATCTTTCAATGTGGGATTTGGGTTGAATTCTCAACAAACCTCCCCTCAAACCAAAGACCACATAACCCGTGTCCTTTCAAACATTCGGACCATCTTGTATCGTCGCACCAACGGAACACGCCACCTAACACCACTGGTTAGGAAGACTTTCGACACAAGTTCGAGTTACACCGAGGGCCTCCCTACATCGAGCATGTCGCAGTCCACTCGAGCACGAACCTGGCTCGATACCACTGTTGGGACTGCGAGCCGTTCCCAACTCCACGCTAGTATGATATTGTCCGCTTTGGGCCAAGTCCCGCGGATTTGTTTTTGGGCTCAACCCCAAAAGGCCTTATACTAATGGAGTGGAACTCTTCAATATATACTAGACCATCTTAATCTAATCTTTCGATGTGGAATTTGGGTTGAATTCTCAACACGAGATCGGTCGGTGGTCGAGGCAGAGGCACGTGGGTGGCGGTGGCTTATCACCACCTTCTTACAAAGTGACCATAATAATAAAAAGAACAAGAGGAATAAAAAAGATTAAAAGAAATGCTCTAATATCAGTGACCTAGGCCGAAGACCACCCTCAGGGTCACAATTAAATATCCAACCCCAATTTGACACTCGACGAACTTTTATTGGGTATAAAGGTTTTTTGTAAATAAAATTTAAACATATTATATTAGAGATAATTTACAATTTATAAAAATAAAAATCATATCAAAATCTGTATTATTTTTTCTCTATAAATATAGCTTAATTTTGCTATGTTTCTACAAACAAATAAAAATCTTTTTTCCTTACGATTTTCCTTCTCTTATTTTCTTTCTCATATTTGCTTTCAGTTGAAGTTAAAAATCTAATAAAATTTATTATAGAAAACGCATACTTAAAAATAAAGTAAAAAGAAAAAATATTTATCTTAAGTTGTTGTCACTTATGAAAATATAAATTATATTGGGTTGGGGATTGTATATGTGGATAGAGATAAATGAATATTTTATTAAAAAATTGGATTAGATTATGTTAGATGAAAGTCACCATTGGAGATAGTCTAAAGCCTCTATAGGTCTCTCTGTCATATCTAGTGTTCCAAGTGTATATGATTTGCAAATACTGCACATGAATATGAGTTTATTAAGTACACTCCAAAAATAGTATTCGATTCTATAATAAATATTTTGTTTTTGTACTTTCTAATGTCAATTGATTTTTTTTATCTAAAGCTTTTATATTATATATGTTTAAATGTATATAAAGTTATGCTTAATATTATTTATTTATATAATAAATATCATTATAAAGCTCAAATTATAGCTTTTATATTAAATATATTTATTTAAACCACTAAGTATTGATGAGAACTATCGCTTATCCCTAAAAGGATTGATATGCATTTCTATTAGGGTAAATATCAATTTAAACCCTAAACTATAAATGTTTTATAAAAAATATCATGTACTTTCAAAAATATCAATTTAAACCCCAAACTATCATATTTGTATCAATTTAAACCACAAACTATCCTGAATACATGGACATTTTTGATACAAATATGATAGTTTTGGATTTAAATTGATATTTTTGAAAGTTCAGGATATTTTTGATAAAACATGTATAATTTAGGGTTTAAATTGATATTTACCTTTTCTATTATGATAGTGTTATCAATATATACGCACAACGGCAATATAAATTGATGAATTAAATTAAACAACACGGATCAGGTGGACAAATACCCATAACATCTATAATCGTCCAAAAAATACTTGATATGTGTGCGTGCGTTGGTCTAATAGTAAAGTAGTTAATATATGAAGTCAAATGTCTCGGGTTTGAGTTCACTGTGACGCAGCCTCGAAATTTTTAGTAGTTAATGGACTCCAAAAAAACACGACCAACTTCTCCAAGCAATCATTTTATTATCCGACATCCAATCATCAAATTGGAGGTACAATAGAGCTTGTGGTAAAATCCTTTTCAGATAATATCTAGAATTAGCCAGAAGAGTCACATACGTTAACATTTGTGAGTTAAATGTGAGTGACTTTTCCAACTAATTTTAGACTATTTTCGGTGATGATATTTGGAAATTTGAGTATCATTTAAATATGTTGTAATGAGTTTCTTGACGAATCTCTAATTAATGAATGTATAACAATAAAATAACCAAACAAAGAAGTTGATAGTGCAAAAACACACGTTGACAGATGTTAACAGCCGTCATATTCTTGGGTAAGAATTACACCAATAATTTGAAAAATTATTCTTTCCTCTTCACGTCAAAATATACTTTAAGGTATATACTATGCTGGATAGATAAAATTAATCTAATCTATTCAAATATTTATTTTTAAGGATTAACATTTGAGGATATCCTAAAACACGAGATTAATTTATGAATCCATCAAAATCCATCAAATGATTTGTATTTATGAATCCATCAAAATCCATCAAATGATTGAGTATTTAATGGATTTTAAATGAGTCATAAATACTAATTATAAAAAGTAAACGATGCATTATGCATCATTTACTTTTTATGATTAATATTTTGAAGAATTAAGTATTTGATGGATTAAATATATGATAAGAAAATTTTATCTGTCAATCCTTTGTTTACTATAAAGAAATAGTGGATGATTAAAATTGGGATAAATAATTCTTCATTTGTTTAGAGGATTATTCCAATCTCACCATTATTGATTGGATTAAAATCAATGGAAAACAATTCAAATGATTAAAATAATCACGAGTTTTGGGATATCCTCAAATGTTAATCCTTAAAAGTAAACACTTGATTAGATTGGATTAATTTTATCTATTCAACCTGATCATGTAAAGTAAACACTCCCTTACAAAATAATAAATCTAGGAATAGGAATTGTTGGGATCCTCATCAGTTGTTGAGTGGGCATGTCGCCAATTTAACTAGGTCTGTGCATCAATCGGCCGATCCAACAGACTGAAGTATAGGAAAAAACCAACCGAAAAAATAATTTTGATCAATGGTCAGATTGATTTTTGCATACACCTAAATATGAATATCATTTATATGTGCAGTTTAAACAATTCTCCATTTTTAACTCGTAAGTAAACATTATAGACAAAAACTTGAGTGAGCTCGGCCTCACCGTGAGCTCACTTTTTTTTTGTTAAAATAATTATATATTAATTATGATGAGTAAGAATAATTAGATTTTGTTAATTTATAATTAAATTTTTTAATTTTTAATTATAATTTTTAATTCAAAATTAGAATTTATTAATTCATAGTTATGGTTTATCAATTCACAAGTAAGGTTTATTAATTCATAATTAGGGTTTATTAATTCAAAATTAAGATTTATTAATTTCAATTAAGATTTATTAATTCAAAATTAGGGTATATTATTCAAAATTATTATTTATTAATTCATAATTATGGTTTTATTAATTTACAATTAAGATTTATTAAATTAATTAATTTTAATAATAATTAATTAAGTGGTTCCACTATGCGCTCAGTGCGCAACCCCCAACATTATATACTCCCTCCGTCCCAATATTCATGACACGTTTTCATTTTTAGGTTCTCTCCATTAAGTTGGTCCGTTTCCAAAAAAAGAAATAATTTTTACATTAAAAATTATCTCGAATTTCGTATCATCCATCACTTTATACACAAAACACAAATTTTTTTAATCTACGTATAAAAAGAAAAGAGCCATGAATACTGAAACGAATGGAGTATCTATTTAATAAAAAATAAACCAAAAAAAAGAACTAGTTTTTCAATGGGGGTATCTTCTATAGTTCCAGTTCTATCCTCCACTGTCTCCTTCATCGTCTTTATTATTTGTATTTTAATATTAAAAAAGACAAATCAACATTAAAAATTCAAAGAGAGAGAGGGGAACCCCACTGTTGTCTGACACAGACCCAATTCCTTCCGCGGCTTTATCTCCGCAGATCAAAATAGTGCAACAAAATAAACCGAACAAGAACAACAAAGAATGGGCTGTTTTTAAATAATACGCGGTGAGAAAAACACACATCAACTCTCCCCCACTTAATCTTCCAATCATTCTTGCTTGGGAATCTTCAATTTTTTTTCTGTACTTTAATTGCTTTGAAAGAGTTTTTGTTTATTTTATTAGTGTGCTGTTCTTCTGTTTCTGATAACAATTGATTTGCAGTGTTCAGCAAGAATATGAAGCTGTCGGGGCTCCATTCTCTGTTCTGTTCACTATTGAGTTTCTGTTGCAGAGAGAGAGAGAGAGTTGTGATTCTGCGTAGTTAGCTGAGGAGAATTTCTTACAAGGGTGTTTTTGATGTGGGATTTGTGTATTATGTTTGAGGAAATCATAAAGTTTTGATCTTGGTTACGTTTGAATAAATGCGTGCGCTCATCTAGAGAGAGAGAGAGAGAGAGATGGGATCTGGGAATGGGTATTACGGAGAAACAGATTTTAGCTTGGACCCCAAATGGGTGGTCGATCCGAAGCTTCTTTTCGTTGGTCCGAAGATTGGAGAAGGCGCCCACGCCAAAGTCTACGAGGGAAAGTAAGTTGACTTTTTCCTTCTTCTATCTCAATCATGACTTTCTCGGTAACTGTTTTGTTAGATTTCTTACACCTTTTCCTGTAAAGGTGTTTTTTGTTCGATTCAATTATCAATTTGATCTTTCTGTTTTCAGTCAGTTGAAAATCAAGATTCATAGCTGTTTCTGTGGTCTTTGACCGTGATATTGTTGTTGGCTTTATCTCAAGTACTTGCTCTACAATATTTCAGATACAAAAACAAGAATGTTGCTATCAAAATTGTGCATAGAGGAGAGACACCTGAAGAGATTGTAAAGCGGGAGGCCAGATTCGATAGAGAAGTTGCAATGCTGTCGAAAGTCCAGCATAAGAACTTAGTTAAGGTTGTCTTTTGCTCCTTTTTTATGAGCTCATAATGTAATACTGAATTTTGTCTTCGACTTGTACATTGTGTGTGTGTCTCTATGTATGTTCTAATGATAATGGCCCCGTTGTTCGCTATGGCTTATTGTTATTGGTTTCACCTTTTCTCTGCAGTTCATTGGAGCTTGTAAGGAGCCTGTTATGGTCGTGGTAACCGAGCTTCTACTTGGTGGGACGTTGAGGAAGTATTTGCTAAACCTACGGCCTAGGTGTCTGGATATGCGGGTTGCTATTGCATTCGCCCTTGACATAGCTCGTGCAATGGAATGTTTGCATTCTCATGGAATCATACACCGTGATTTGAAGCCTGGTAATAATAGTTCGGAAGTTTCCTTCGAGTTACTAGACTTATTATTATGTTGAACTTCGAACTGAACACTCTCAACTCATGATATCAGCCGTGCTAGATATTAGCATCTAAACTTTCTCATAGTTGTTAACATATTGTGTTTTATCTAGCAGCAGCTTAGAATGATCCTTTGTCTCATATATTCCAATTGTTAAGAGAAAATTTGCTTTATCGCTGTCATATTCTTCAAATTACATAACTTTGGTCGTGGAAAACATGTTCGGTTAATTTTTTGGAGTACCCTATTTTTTATATCTGACGTCTGATCGATTTCTCTTGAGTCTCCATTGCTATGTCTACTAAACTGAAAGCTTCATTCATGTCATGAAATTCATCTTATGTCTGCATTGTTCTATTGAAGTGTAGATTCTTGCTAACGATCATGTTCTATCATCTATGGTATTGTGATGGGTATCCAAATTGCAAGTCAAATCTCGATGATTCACTGTATTATATTGAGATACACATTGGACATAATGAATACTGTTATTTAGTTGACAATTTTGATTGATTTGTCTTGGTTTTGTTTTGTCTCCAGAGAACTTGCTCTTGACAGCAGACCACAAAACCATCAAACTTGCGGATTTTGGTTTGGCACGAGAAGAGTCCTTGACAGAGATGATGACTGCTGAAACTGGAACTTATCGCTGGATGGCCCCGGAGGTAGTCTACCCCCTATGTCTTTCCTTCTTCCGATCTTCCATATCTTTAACTTTTTGCAACTTCTTTGGGTCGACAGGTTTGCTAACAGTATCTTTCGTTGCTTTCCTGTTGTTCTTGTTGTAGCTTTATAGTACAGTGACACTTAGACAGGGAGAAAAGAAGCACTATAACCACAAGGTAGATGCATATAGTTTCGCCATTGTGTTGTGGGAGCTCATACATAACAAGTTACCATTCGAAGGCATGTCGAATCTGCAGGCCGCTTATGCTGCTGCTTTCAAGGTAACCCCTATCTTCCCCTGATGACATCACCACCAATTCTCTGCAAAATCTTCTTCCAATGGTGTTTACTTTGGTTGATAACTTAGATAGACAAAATAAGGGTTAATTGCCTATTAATGCTCATATTTAACTCATTTTGTAATTTTAATACGACCTTTGAAACGTTACAATAATCTCATCATCTCTCAATTTGTTACAATAACACCTCTAAAATTTTCTGGTTACTAGAGAGTTGATGTGGCATGCCATTGCCAAAGTGCGGCTGCACGGCCTAGTTATTTTCGGTTTGGTTAGGTTAGTATTACACTCAAATTTCAACTCCCCGGTGCACAAAATAATTCAGGGGTGTTAATTTTGCAACAAATGGAAAGGTGGTGGCTTCATTGCATTTTTTTTAAAGGTCATATTATAAGTACAAAATGAGTGAAAGTTCGTACATTAATTGGTAATTAACCCTATAAATTATAGACTAATTCACCACATACTTTGATGGATCAAACAAATTTAAGCTTGTTTAATCATGTAATCCCTCAAATAATCAGTCTTATGTATTGTCAATCTAATCTGTCATCCAAAGCAAACGTCTCCTTAGTTACATTCGTCTCTAATCTTTTCTTACGGGGGATATCAGTCATGACAATGAAACTCATGCTTTTCCTTTGTCAGAACACAAGGCCAAGTGCCGAAGAACTTCCACAGGATTTGGCCCTAACCGTGACTTCATGTTGGAAGGAGGACCCAAATGACCGGCCCAACTTCACTCAGATAATACACATGCTCCTGCATTACCTATCCACGATTTCACCTCCCGAGCAAGCCATCCCACCGCGGATCTTCACCTCCGAGAACACTGTCTTCCATCCAGATTCTCCAGGCACGAGCTCGTTGATTGCCAAGAGAGACGACAACTGTGACACGCCAAAAACCCCCATGGAAAACAAGCCAAGAGGGTTTTTCTTCTGCTTTAATCACTGCTACTAATATATTGATAGCTTTTCCTCCTAAAGGTAAATTCTGGAAATTTCTCTCAGCTGAAATTTTGAGCCGGATAAAAACTATTTAACTGCTGCAGGTGACGGAGACAGCAATCGAGCTTCGTCTTTAACTGTGACTGTGAGTGTACATTGTGGAGTTTGGGTTGCTGTGATGTATTGTAGGTGTAAAATAAGGTGCATCCAAAGGCCTTCGACTCCATTAATATGGTAGAAGAAAACTGAGTTACCAATAAACAAGCAGCGACAATCGCTGCTAGCTGCTATTCCTATCAATGTAACTGTCAAATAGTTCTTTACTGTGTAATTGTAATCAACATTTTCTTAAAGCCCGTAGATCCATTTAATATAGTATATATAATATTTATTTTTATTTATAAGTGTAATTTAATATATATTATTTTTCTTTCTTGTCGAAGTTGGATAAATTATGTTACGAAATTGGATGATAGGTTAATAACATTAGAAAATTATACCTTGTGTTTGAGAAAATTATGTATGAATTAGACATGGATGGTCTATTTGCTAATATATGTGTTTTACTTCTTCTATTTCCATTGCAATATTATTTGTTGCCATGAAAGCAAAAGTAAGTTTTTAGCTAACATCTTCTTGTATAATGATGATTATAAAAATTATAAATAATAGTTATAATGTTATTGTCGATTTAGATGATTATTATGGTGTTACTATAATTGATTAGTGATTTCTTTTAGAAGAGAAAATAGATGGATCTAGGTTTATATCTTGGATCTTGTGAATCATATGAATTTGGGTCTTGATCTAATTTTTTTGGATCCAATGGATATGGTTCGAATCCGGACTCAAACAAAAAATTTCGGATTGGAATCTGGATCTAGCAAGATTCAGTTCAGATCTAGTCCATTAACATCCCTTATCATTTATGATGTTATTGCACAATAATGACGTTATTTAGTTCACATTGGCATCCATATCATCTTTTCAGTCCATGTCATCTTTCCGTTTGTAGAAAAAATGGAGAACCCTTGATTGAAAAAACTAAAGAGATTTGAAATTGACATTGTAAAATTTGTGATTTGTTTTATAGCTAACCTTATCTCAATTGCAAAAAATAGAGAGATTTAGTATTCTTTGCAGATGTTTGAAATTAATACAAATTTGTGATTTGTTTTATAGCTAACCTTATCTCAATTGCAAAAAATAGAGAGATTTAGTATTCTTTGCAGATGTTTGAAATTAATACAAATTTGTGATTTGTTTTATAGTTAACCTTTTTCTAATAATCAGGAAACAAAATGGACTCTTGATTGTTGGATCTAAGGGCATCCACCGTAGTATTTCCCAATTCTAGGAACCTCAACTACTCTCAAGTCTTAACTCACATTTCTTCTCCTTCCTCAAAATTAATTATTCAAAGATTCCATATCAAGTCAACCCCACTAATTCTATACATCTATTATTCAATATTTATCTTAATATTTTACTTGTATAATATTCTTTCTGAATATATTAGTTAACACAGATTTTTTAAATTAAATATATTAGAAAGTTAATTATTCTACAACGGCTAGATATTACTCCCTTTTATTCTATACATATTATTTGTTCAATAATTCATTTATTCAGGAGATTTGAAGTATGCATTCGGTGATTAGTGGTAGTTTCTTTGCCTCCCATCGTCCTTTCAACTCTGCCTCCGCGATCTCCAAACAATTTAATTGAAATTATGTAATTAAAAATATCAATTATATCAAATAAAAATAATAATTACATTAAAAAATATATTAATATTCGTATATGCAGATGAGTTCACCTCTTATATTTCTCTTTGAAAAACTGCCATAATTTTCAAAATATGCAAAAACTTTAAATATCTCCGAGAAATTTTCTTTACTCTAAAGAAACTTTAGAAGTTTTAACTGCGGAAACTGTAGGACATAGAATTCGAACTTTAGGGCTCAAATTTGGGAATTTATTTCAAGCGCTGGGTGGATTCCATTATTATTAGGGGTGACTATTTGGATATTGGGTAGTCGGGTACCCGATATCCGATCCAAAATTTCTCGGGTATTGGGTACCCGATTACCCGAAAATCGGGTGTAGGGGTCGGGTAGGCTATTTAGGTGAGATCGGGTATCGGGTATATCCGACGGGTAGTCGGGTATTACCCGATACCCGATTTTTAAAAATCTTTATATTTTATATATTTTTATGTATTTAAATATTTAATTAATATATTGAAATTAATATATTGTAATATAGTTTTATTATTTTTAATTTTAATATGTGAAATTTATAAGTGATAACTTAATATTAAAAATAGCATATACATTTAAATACGTTATATCTATCATAACTTGGCAAATGAGAGTATATAGATAACATTATATATCTAAAATTATGTACAAAAATAAAAACAAAATAACTAAACACACAAAGAAAAAAAATGTTATCATAACACCTTTGGAATATCCAAATATAAAGCTAGCTAACATATTTATTAGTAACAATACAACATATATATAGATTTATATACAAATATAAAAATAAAATAAATAAATACAAAAAAAATGCATGTAGGAAGAATTTTTATTATTATTTAATATTATTAATTCTAATAAACTAATACTTACAATAAATATATAGATTTATATATAAATTTTTAAAAAAAAAAAAAACTGGGCCGGGTATTTCGGGTACCCGAATACCGAGTCGGGTATTCGGATACCCGATTTACAAAATCGTGTCGGGTTGGGTATCACTTTTTATGCACAATCGGGGTCGGTATCCGATTTTTTCGGGTAGGGTACCCGACCCGTACCGAATAGACAGCCCTAATTATTATGATAAATAACTTTTGATCTTCAATTTTTAGTCATAAATGTCACTTAAGATGCATTAATTGTTGGGAATTTGAATTGAAATATTATTTTGATTAGATCACAAAATCATAATTGAAAAGATATATGACAATATATCTCTCCAATTGTAGCCATTGGCGCAGTGTTTGTTAGTCAACTAACTTATTAGGGAGTAGTACTTAACTTGATATCTTTTTTGTTTGAAGAGGAATTGGAACTTAAAACATTCAATCATAAATCAATTTAGACAAAGAGTCAGTTAACTGGTCAGAGGATAATATCCTCAAGCTCTAACCAGTAAGATCGAGTTAACAACCGTTAAGTTTAAACCTATATCAACTGAACGCATCAGATGAAAGAGCTTAATGGTAAAAGATTTGTCATCAGAAAGACTAAGTTACTGAGATGATTCAGTAAACCTTATTGTCAGGTGAACTGATGATCAGATAACTGAAGATTATCTTGTTTGGCAGATACATGAAGATCAGAGAACTTAAAAGACTCAATAGAGAGCTCATCCGAATATAGAGTCAGTCGAGATCAGATAATACCTAAAGATGAAGTTAGAAGAAGTCAACATGAGTCAACACGGATTAACCGTGGACTCAATTGAAAACTAAAGACTGAAACTGATGAAGAAGAGTCAGATACATTGATAAACGTTATCAACCTTTATATAACTCACAAAAAGACAAAGCATAAGACGACAAGCAACGGTTGATTGAATTTGAATTTTAACACAAGCTTTTTTCAACGACTAGTTTATCTTCATCTTCATCTATAAATATAAGAGTTCATCACTTGAAAAAAGAAATAGAAGAAATTTTTGTGGTATTGGAATGTGAGAGAAAAGCACTTAAGTGCTCTCCACCATAAGTGATGCTAGTGGATTCTGGACCCGGTCCAGATCCATTTTTTAAGATCTGAATTTTCAAAAAATAGGACCCGACGAATCAGGACGAGATCTGGATCATTCCTTTAAATTTCAGATCTGAATCCTAATTTTTGAGATTCAGATCCGGCCCGTAGATCCATATATATATATATATATATATATATATATATATATATATATATATATATATTGTATTTATAAGTGTATTATATTATTATTTTTCTAGTCAAAATTGGATAAACTAGGTTATGAAATTTGATGGTAGGTTGTATTTGAGAAATTTTTGTATATGATTAGATATGAGTAGTCTATTTGCTAAGATATTATACTACTTCTTCTATCCCTATTGCAATATTATTTGTTGTCATGAAAACAAAAATAAATATGTAACTAACATCATCTTTTATAGTGATGATTGTATAAATTCTAAATAATTATTATAGTGTTATTGTATATTTTGATTATTATTATGGTGTTATTATGAATTATATTCGATTTAAAATTTATTTTAGAAGAGAAGACATGTTGATCTAGGTCTAGACCCTGGATCATACGAATCTTATGAATCTGGATTTGGATCTAATTTTTTTGGATCCTATGAATCTGGACCGGATCCGGACCCAAGCAAAAAAATTCAGATCTGAATCTGGACCTAGCAAGATCCGATCTGTTGCCTTCTCTATCCACCATAGGAGCTTTGAAAGTTGGATGTCTTTGAAAAGAAGACACAACTTCAACTTCATCTCTTGTTCCCATTCTAAAGAGAATTCACGTTAATCTCTATGTTGTTTACTGCTTTAATGCTTTCTATTTTTCCTCGCCTTACATTCAGCATATGACAGTATCTTGAGATTGCTTATGATATTTCTCTCTCTCATTGTCTGATTAAACTCTTATTTGACTATGTTTCGAATAAGTTTTTTGAGTAGATATAGTTCTGCCTAGATCTCATCAAGTGACTCAATCACTATTTGTTAGTAATACTTATGAAAGTTGAAAAGTTTTTAGTTATTCAATTAATAAATGTAAAACGAGATATGTAAATGATAAAATGACATACAGAAAATGTTCTTGCAAACAATGTGAATTGATTTACATTTTGGGCCATTTAAGTTTATGTTTAGCCTGAGCAAGTTTCAAAATGTTGCGCTCCGAAAAACAACCGCGTCTAATCGGATAAAAAAATAAGATAACAATGAAAAAAATAAAGGCTAATTACTTTTTCCAATAGAGTTGGAGCATATTGTTTGCAAGTGGAGTCAGCGAATATATTGAAACTTATTCATTATAAATTTTATTGCAGAACCCAAAATCTTACTAAATCCAACCGTTAGATTACTGCCTGTTATCTATTATGTTAAATTCCATGAAAGAATAACTACCGAATTATCCTAACCCTCAAGAAGAATAAACACAGTTCTACGGATTTAATTCAGTTGGTTAAAAGTTAACAGATTTTAAACAAGGATTAAAGATTGAGTCCTAACAACTGCATTGTGAGAGTTTCATTCTCTTTAAGATGATTTCTTATAAACACTAGATAAAGTCCTCTTAACTTCTTATTGAGTCATAATAATTTACTCTTGCACATTGTTATGGAGTTCTTTCACATTCTCATATTTTGAAATAAGAAGAATAAACACAATACCAAGGGTAAAACAGACTTTGCAACTGACATGAAATTTCATGACTAGCTTGGGCAGCAAGTCTGATTCTTTTGCACCAACAGCAGCCCAAGGCTCGAACTCAGGTTCAGTCAACTATGGGGCCCCATCCGAACCAAGCTCCAAACTACCTGACACGCCTAGGATCCTTTTCCAAACTTAGGCTCGGAAACTCCGAGCCTCTCGATATGGGTTTTCCCGCTCATTACACTCGCTTACTTAACCGAGTGGAGAAATAGGGAAAGTATCCGACACTATCTTGCCAACTTCAAGTGAGAATGCATTTTGTCATCTGAGAATATATGTTCCCTGTTTCTTCTTATCCATGGCTAGGTATAACGGGATGCAAATTTTGATTTAATAGCTGATACTTTATGTTGTTAAATTCTTGGACAGATAGGTAAACAATCAATCTTGGAACCAACAGAATGTTCATCAAACGAAAGGCAATTAGCTCAAGCAACATATATATATATATATATATGCTCGTGTGTGTGTGTGAGAGAGAGATAGAGAGAGAGAGAGAGAGCTAGAGGGTAGAATTGCTATTTTCTAGTTTTTAAGTTTCGAGCTCGGTGAACTTATATGGTATCCAGGGATTAATTTTTTTGAAAAACAAGCGATTTTTTTTGTCCCCTCCCCTTCCCCAATTTTTTCTCTGTTCAACAAATGAGGGCTTTGATTTATTCTGGTGTTCATATCTGTTTCTGGATTATGGAAGACATTATTGCTTCGATGATGTTTTCCTTTAGCTGTTTCTTGTTTAGGCAAAAAAATGATATTATTGATCTGAACTCGAGTCAAAAAGAGTAACATTTAGTTCGAGTAAAGCCGTTTTGGATAAGATTAAAACCATGGCCGGCTTCTTGAATTTGAGATTAATATTTGGATTAAAATAATGTGGTATTTTTTTATCTTCCGAATAGGGAGAATGAATCTTGAAAGAGATTTTTTTTATAAATGTTTGCAAGTTTGTGGGTACATTCTACGCAATCAGAATAGACAAAGGGTTGATTTTTCTTTTATTTTCTGGCTGTAATTTCTAGGTGGTGTGATGGTGCAGAAGTTATGCCTCAATTTTCTATATCTGTTGGAGCTGAGTTTGTTGACAATGTTGAATAATTCAGGTCGTGGCTTATTGATGGTCGGGGGCTCGCGAAGAAGGTGATCAATGCTGGTCTCCCAGCTGCTTGTCAGATCAAAGATTGTGGGGCGAATACACAATGCCCCAACTGCCACCATCTAATAGACAACAGTGACGTAAGAAGCTTCATTCTTTCCATTCATCAACAAATTGTGTAGTGTATCTTTCAATCCAACTTGATAGTGCAATGCTTTTTTCCAAAATTTGAATTCTACCCTTTTGAATAGGATTTACTACTAAGAATGTCAATCCTGTTTCTGAGCATGTTGTGGGATAAGCAATGGAGTTTGTATTGCTTCTTCTTGGCTTTATACTAATGAGGTTGAGTTTCATGACTTCTTCTTTCAGAATTCTAATGAATGGCCTGGCTTTCCTGCTGGAGTAAAATTTGATCCATCTGATGTGGAGCTATTAGATCATTTGGCTGCAAAACGAGGCGTGGGGAAATCAGGACCGCACTTGTTTATTGATGAGTTCATCCCAACATTGGAAGACGAAGGGGGGATATGTTACACTCATCCAGAAAATCTTCCTGGTGAGTTAGGTCTAATAACTATTTCGATAATCTGGTGGTATATGATATCTGATTTATCCTCTGTAGTTTATCTAACAGTATTGACATGTGATAAATTCAAGTCTCAAATGTTGCTTTAGAGACTAGGTGAAAAGTGTACTGCATTATTCCTCATTTCTGTAAACGCAAGCAACAACGAGTTAACAGTAACGTAATTCATCTTAATATATGGAAAATCATGAACAAATCAGAAGAATCAAATGGTTTTTATAGCTATACACTTCTCTTTTTATTCATTCTCCACTAACGATTGAAGTGACAACTGTGTGTTATAAGAGTTGTAAATGTGATGATCTAGTTTGTTGAGTCCTATGCTATTCCTTAGTATAGTCCAATTATTCATTCCTTCATAGATTTTCATGGAGACGTGATTAAAAAATTCATATGTTGTTGATCAACTTATGAACCCTTTTGTTATCAGGAGCCAAAAAAGATGGAAGCAGTGCTCACTTCTTTTATAAAATAACCAATGCATATGCTAGTGGTAGAAGGAAGCGCCGTAGAGTCCAGGATCAAGAAAGCACGAAAAACTCCCGCTTGCATTGGCACAAGACTGGCAAAACCAAACCAGTGATAGAAAATGGGATTCATAGAGGATTTAAGAAAATCATGGTTCTTTATGAAATTTCAAAGAGGGGATCGAAGCCTGATAGATGCAATTGGGTTATGCATCAATACCATCTTGGTAGAGATAAAGATGACAAAGATGAGAAGAACGGAGAGTATGTGGTCTCCAAAATCTTTCATCAGCCTGAGAAGGAGAGTGACAAGAATGAAAATCCTATTTTGGTAAAGGAAGAATCTGATGTGAAGACAGTTTCGGCTTGTCCGATGACTCCCAAGATGACTACTCCTGATCCTCCTCGTCAAGACCAAACTCCCTACTCTGATTGCCTCTCGGAAGATTATTTCATTCAGTCACTTCTCCAGGTAGGCAGCCACTTATACTCTGCACTTTACATCTTTATATTTTGTAACTTTTTTGTTATTTTCATTGAAGTTTAGAGATGTAGTAATTTGATTATAAATGACTAAGCATTCACTACTCCTATGGTTCAGAAATCCTTAATCATTGTTTACTAAGATGGATTACAATATTTTAATGCCCTTGAGATAACTTGTTTGACTCATATCCTTCTGAAATGACTAGGATTGCAGATTTCCTTGTGATGAAGATAAAAATACTCAATCATGTAAAATTGATCAATCCTGAATAGTAAATGTCTCCTAAGGATATTTCCAGTTTACTGATTTGTAATATTTCCAACAAGGAACAAAGATGAAAATGGAATTATATTGATGAAGTTGACTATTCTTGCATTGATATTATTTGATGATTCTATTCATTCAACAAGTTTCATGCTATATCTTCTCAGATTTTCTTATTTCTTCCTCATGCGCGGTTACTGTTTTGTTGGCCAGCAAACGGAGCATCTCAAGGAACCATATCACACTTCTTATGGTTCTCGGTTGGAGGAAGATGAGTTCACTACTTGCTTAGGTACAAACACTGAAGCTGTTGATTTAAGTCGAGCAGACTCCCTATTCTGCAACGAAATTATAGAGTCTTATGATGTATATGGTGATTTGAGACCACAAAACCCCTCTTCAAACCAAGTAAATGGCGACACAAACACTGTGCACGAGAGAGACACCAATGCTTGCAGTGGATTTGGTGAGCTTGACAACTTAGAGCTTGATACTCCACCAGATTTCGACGTAAGCCCTTTCTCTGCTTCTGCAAAGCTTAATATCATGCATTTTACTTCACAATTCATAGGCTAGATATATATCATTTTTGTTCATAGTCACAGGATTTGCAGTTTCCCTCCCAAGACAGTGTGTTTGATTGGTTGGAACGACTGTAGAGGACTCAAACAATCCCATTTTTGACGACTACAAACTTCTCGTGCTTCCCTCATATGAGCAAGAAGATTCAAATAGCCAAAAAAAGAAGCAAGAGTTGATAGCGAAAACAGAAGACGAATGTGAGCTTAATGAGACCTAGCTTCGACATTTGTTACTATTGAGTGCATTAGATTTACCAGAGTAGATTCCCGGAGGTTCAACAACAGAATGAAATCTTAGTTATTAAACTAAGTATGAATCCACTTTCATTTTGTCGCTCGACTTTGTTGAACTCCCATTGCTATCAACTGTGAGATATCTGTATTTGTATGCATTATTTGTCTCAACATATATCTGTATTTGTAATATTGTTGACTTTGTATTGTACAAACTGTTAAGTCTGTTATGGTTGGCTATGATCTTGTCTATGCATATGAAGGGATATGATTTTTCTTTGCTCCAATGATCTATTTTATATGTTTAATTTACCATACATTAATTATATTACTAATATGTTCTTATATAATTAACTGCAACACATGGGTTTTCTCGTGTTTAATTGTGAATTTCTGGCACAATTGATTGATAATTGGCTCCAGTTGTGATCTTTTGGACTGTGTTCCGGATGTTTGATTTCCAATTCTGAGTAAGAATAATATATGGAGAACACCAAATTTTTGCCCCTTACTATGATCTTCAAAAATCATTTTATGAATATGAGGATATTACTAATTTTCTCTTACCCTGTATTTATAGTGCTATCTTAGAATCCTAATATGATAAGATTCTGACACATCTAATAAATACAATGATTATCTTCTATCTTGAAGATAATTCATTACTAGAATAATTATCTCTTGATATCTTTTGATATTATATAATATTTATCTAGATTATAAGATGTATTAAATAAATAATACAATAATCAGAACTCGGTCTCAGTGGGATTATATTGGGTGTACGAAAATTCTATGGTAATTAGGCCTTGATGGACCAGCCCAGAGATCAGATACACGGAATAAAGATAAGCCTAAAATAAATTAATTATCTCATATTCAACCCAAAACATAAATTAATTTATAAATATTTATTCATTTCCCTAAAGAATAAATGTCGACTTACCCTTTTATTATCGAAGTTAAGTCGGACTTGTACTTGACTTACGAATTCCTGTATGTAAAATATTACATGTCCGTTAATTATTTATAGCACTCTGACTCTTTAAAATAATTAATCTCTTTAATAATTCCTTAAGTGATCAATCTTATTATTGTACTTGAGATAATTTAACCTGCATAGTTTAATATAATAAATATTTTGAGCTCCTTAAGGGGACATTAATGGATACGATAACTCGATATAATTAATCAGCATGACATACAAGTATTGCCACCATCCAAGATAGAGGTGTGCACGAACCGAACCGAACCTAAAAAATCGACCGAACCGATCGGTTTCGGTCGGTTCGGTTCGATTTTTGAATAAGTCGGTTTTCGGTTCGGTTCAAATTTTTAATTAAAATCGGTTTTCAGTTCGATTTTTGGTTTTATATTTTAGGTTCAGTCGGTAACCGAATCAAATCGAAAATATTATTTTTATATATTTATATATTTTTATAATAATTAATTGATATTTTAATTAAATAATTAGGATTAAAATATGTTTATTTAAAAATATATATATATATGTATAATATATGTTTCGATCGATTTTTCGATCCGATCGAAATCGATCGATTTTTTCGGTTCGGTTTTCGGTCAGTCCGAAACTATAAGTCGGTTCGGTTCAAAAAAAATATTCGGTTCGATTTTCGATTTTAAAAATTCGGGTTCGACCGACCAATGCACACCCTTAACCCAAGATGCGTAGAATATTGAGTTATCACATGTAATCCTCATCCATGGATCATGGTTGGTAACTAAGACTCATCTGAAAACATATCGAAGTTTAAATCAACGTAAAGTCAATAAGATCTAGGTTCTTCACGCGGTCAGATAGAAAAACGCATCCCACTCTGATCCATCAATAGGTCAAGACGTACTAGTAAAGACAAGTAACCAAGTCAAATTACTTCTTATTTATACTGCAGCTTATACTGATAACTCGTCTTCAAGTTATCTTAGATGTGATCTTTTTTATATCCCTACTAGCTTAAACAATCATACAAATTTCTATGATCTTCTACACACTATATGATCTAACTTTTGTATGAGATAATAAGACAACATATGCAATCAAGTAAACAATTTAAATCGAAGATCGAAATAGCGGTAATAAGAAATATTATATACAACTATACAAGTTCTACTAATATGCTTTCAGTATATAAATGCAATACACAGCCCCCGTCTAGTGTAGCTACCGCTAAACGCAGCCAGAATTCCCTCTCATCACTCCCGCCCAAAGTACCCTGCTATCGCTGGACGTGCATCGACTCCAACGCTATTTGCTCCTACCTGAAGTTACTCTCTCTCTCTCTCTCTCTCTCTCTCAGCACCCCCTACCTATAGCCACTGGTCATTGACTCCCCTTTGGAAACTGATAAATCTTGTGTGTGCGAGATTTATGAAAGCAGTAAAGAACACGAGAGGCTTTTACGTGGTTCGATCAAAAGAAAGATCTACATCCACGGAGGAGTGATTCCTCAATACGTTCACTATAAGAGATTACAATTAGTGTATCTAAAAGCTCGAGTATTCAAATAGTTGTCAACCCTTCTACCTTCAATCTAACTTCTATTTATACATATTGTGGATCACTCTAGATTACTACGGATCCGATCTCAGAAGAGATATCCATTCCTTGAATATCTCCTTCCATATCTGATAGGATATGGTTGATCTTCAAAAGGGTTTAGGTGTCGGACCTTGGGCCGAACCGCGTAGGCCGTCTATTAGGTCAGGCCCAGTTCACTTGGGACTTGGGCCTGCTATTAGGCCTGAGTGGTTAGGCCATATCCCATCATAGCCCCCCCAATTAGTCGAGTAAAAACTGTGCCGAGGTGGGGTAAAGAATGAATTTTGCCGAGGTTGGTTGTTGGTCGGCTGAAGCTTTTGTCGAAGATTATCTGCCTTTTTGATGCCAGGGTTGGATTCTGATGATTGGCCGAGGTTCGCACTGAGATGGATGTTTCGCCGTTTCGAACTATGCGGACCTTTGTGGAGTCCGAACTGAGTTGCCCGAAGTGGGTGGCGATATCCTTTTGTCAGGTAATGTCGAGGTCCGAACTGACTGGGGTTAGTTGTCGAAGTTCGGATTTGTTAGGACGATGTCCGAGGTGGATTACCGAGCTGAAGTTGGACGGCTGTATTTCGTTAGGAGAATGCCGAGGTCCGAACTGAGTGGATTCTACTGGACTGATTTGTACAGTTTGCCGAGGTCCGAACTGAGATGGATTGCTCTGGACTGATCTGTACAGTTTGCCGAGGTCCGAACTGAGTTGGCCGGGCTGAAGTCAGGGTGATGATTGCTCGATCAGACTGGCATGTCTGCGTGTCCTAGAATACGTCATATGTGCCAGGAGGTTAGTTGGCGCTCAAAACACGCGCGCGTCTGCCTCACGTCAAGTCCCACGTGGGAAGTTGAATAGGCAGTTTTGGGCGCCTACTTGTACTATAAATAGGCTGGGGATAAAGAAACTGTTCATTTCATTCTTCATCCATTTGCTCCAGAGAGAAATTTTCAGAACTTCGTCGAAGGAGCAAAATCTTTCATTGAAAAAGTAAGTATGTCTTCTTCATCATCTTCTTTGTCGGTATCTGCCCGATCATTTTCCTCCCCGATAGTGAAGTTGATGTTGGATTTGTATCTCGAAAGTTTGGTTGAGCTTGTATACAATGTTTTCGTTACCACTATTACAATCTCTATCCGATTTGAATACTTGATTGCATATATCGTGTCCCTTATCTCATATATAAGTTAGATCATACAATTGTGTAGAAGATCACGTAAGTCCGTATGATTGGTCAAGCTTAATGAGATATAAAAGTTTCACGGTGAGACGACTTAAGGACGAGTTGTCGGTTTAGTCGCAGTATAGATAAGAAGTGACTTGACTTAGTTGCTTGTCTATCTTTGGTACGTCTCGACGTATTGAAGGATCACAGTGAGATGTGTTCTTCTTCGACCGTCGTGAAGAACCAAGATCTCGGTGACTTACGATGATCTAAACCTCGATAAGGTATTAGGTGAGTATGAGTTCTTGACCATCACTTTGACTTGTTATGAGTGAGGGTTATATGTTCTAACCCAAGATTCTCCGCATCTTGGGTGGTGGCGATCTTGTATGTCACGCTAGTTATCTCATGTCGAGTCACCGTATCCGTTAAGGATGATGACGCCCCTTAAGGAGCTCAAAGGTTTATTGTACTAAACCCCGCAGTTGAGTTAGCTCAAGTACAATAATAAGGTTGAGTGGTACTACTTAAGGAAATGAAGTTATTAATCGTTTTAAGCGATGATTGCTATAAATGATTAATGGACGTTCGATATCTTAAATACGGGATTCGTAATGTCTAAGTGCAAGCCCGACTCAACTTCGATAATAAAGGGTAAGTCAAGATTCTTCTCTAGTGGCATGATCGAATGTTTATAAATTAATTTATGTTCGGGTGAACATAAGATAATTAATTTATTTGAGGCCCATCTTTATTCCTTGCATTTGATCCTCGGGCCGCCCATCCAGCCCATAGCTTAGCAAGAAAATCGGTCCCTATATCTCTATGGCAAGATTTTATTCTCTTTATCCAACAAGGATATAATTATATTTATGGTATATGCATAGATCCTTTCCATATAAGATTATGGTAATAATCTTGAGAGTATGGAAATAATCCTAAGAGTATGGAAATAATCCTAAGAGTATGGAAATAATCCTAAGATTATGGTAATATTCCATATAGGATTATGGTAATTTCCATATAGGATTATGGTAGTTTCCATATGGGATTAAGGTAGTGCATTATAAATATAAGGTATAAGATAAAGTCTAGGCTAATGCTCATTATTGGAAGCAAGAATTTTCGTCCATAGAGAGGCAATTTTCGAGAATCACTATAGTGCTTAGTGAGGAATTTTCGAAAATTAATTGAGAGAAAAGGGTGATTTTCCGAAGCATTATCCATAGATCGTCCTCACTCGACGTTGGAGATTGGGCAATCGGGATACAGTCCAGAAGGTCAAAGCACGAGTCCGATCCGTTCGATCCGTTCATCTCGTTCCATCGACCTCTTCAGATCCAAAGGTAAACACGTGAAAACCCCAACGTGTTGCGATTTAATTATATAGACGCATGCTAGGTTTATAATCAATGTATGGTGAATTAAACACCCAAGATGGATCCTCGGGGCGAGGGTTAACATACGTTTTCCCTACAATTGGTATCAGAGCCTGGGATCAGAATCTTGGCTCTGTTGGATTAATTCACGTTTGATTATTACGTGCGTTTATTTAATTGTGGATCTGTCGTTCATCGTGGCTCGTTTATTGTTTTGTTGGTTTTTGTTTTTACACCACGAGAAAATCCGTGGTTAGATTAGATTTTATTATGTAAATCTCTTACGTAAAGAAGAACGAAGCGAACGAACGAAGAACGAAACGACGGAAAAACAGTATCTCGGCGGTCCTCGGGCGATATCGAGCGAGCCTCGCGATCGCGAGCAGCGATCGCGAGGGCGCGGCGACGCGCGCGTCGTTCAAGACGAGATCCTGGCGCCACGCGAGCGAACTAGCGGTCGCGAGATATGGCAAGCAGCGGCGAGCGAGCTAGCGGGCGGCAGGCGCGCGTTCGCGAGAGAAACCCGCGCTGGCGAGCGACTCGCGGTCGCGAAGTTTCGCCGGCGGACGACATCTCCCGGCGGATGTTCGGCGCCGGGCGTGGCCGCACACGCAGCTTTCGGCGGGTCGCGGTCGCATTAGCGACGCGCGGTAGCCCGCGAGAACACGCGCGCAGCGGCGCGCGCGTTGGGCGCGGTGGGCTTGCCCTAGCGCGCCAAAGACAGACAAGCCGACCGCCCGCACCCGTTTTCCAGATTTTCGGTCCGTGCCCGTGCACGCGAGGCCCATTGTTGAATCTGGTCCGTGCCCGCACGCGAGGCCCTGCCAAGTTTAATTGCACTTTGTAAATCTATGTAATAGATTAGATTTAAATGTGCGGGTTTCACGATTGGGCGCGATGAACGTTTTATTTTATTTTTATCGCTCATATGCATGTCGTGGATGTTTAAAATTATGCGATAGCATGCTATGTATGTTTATATTACGTTGACAAACCTTTAAGTGTTTTACGTAATTGGATGCGCATAGTAAGCATGCTAGGTTTATCGCGTTTATCAAGCATATTTTAGAATTCTGCGAGCATGTTTTACATGTTGAGTTCTATAGAAAAGCATGCTAGGATTACGTGATCTCGCATGGACAAACCTTTTGAATAAAAAGACTAAGCAAGCAACCCGACAAATTAATTTTTCAAATTAAAATGTCAAGACCTCCACTTTTTGATCTCTAAACAAAGTGATACGCACTGTGAGTAAACGTCCACACGCGTGGCTTGCTTGCACTTGCTTATCATAAGTTTGTTAGATATGATTTCTAAATAAAACATTTTAAATCTATTGAGAAGTGGGAGTTTCATGTAAACGCCCACACGCGTGGCTTGCATGTGCGATTTTCATAAGTTCTCTAGAGATAGATATAAAATGAGATAACAAAAGAATTTGAATTGGAAGCGGTATGGTCCGGTGAGTATACCAATTCTAAGAATTCATCTTCATTTGTTAAAATTGTGGTCATTGCTTAGACATCACCTCAAGTACAACTTCCCGCCAAGTCCCTTCTTGCGATAGTGATGTGGTCAGTAAGGTCCAATCATTAATTTCATTTGTCATAAGGATAAGTTGACATGGATTGAAATTAAGCGACTAAAAGGTATATTTTAGTGCAGTCGGGGGTTCATGTGTAACGCCCACACGCGTGGCTTGCATGTGGAATTCCTTGGGCGATTGGAGGTTTCAATTAATATTGTTTTATCAAAAGGTTACAATATTATTGTTACGAATTATATGCGATCGTATGCTTATGTGTTTACATTATCGTTTCAGATATGTCTCTTACGCCGATTATCAATATGCTCGCACAAAATCCGTTATCCGGTCCAAATTTTATCGAGTGGAAACGAAACATTGAGAATGTTCTTACTGCCGAAGATAATTTATTTGTACTCACTACACCCCGTCCCAAGCCTCTAGACGATTTATCTACTGATCAGGAGCGCAAGGAGCATGAGAAATGGGACAAATCAAACAGAATGGCAAAGTGCCTTCTTTTGGTCACCATGTGCGAGTCCTGCACTCCAAAGATCAAGAGATGGAAGATGCAGCCACGATATGGCTAAATCTTATGAAATCGTATGAGGAGTCGGACAGAATCGCTTGTCATAATTTGACAAAATCTATTATGTCAAGTTCAATGAAGGAAAGTGATTCGGTGCATAACCATATAGAGCAGATGATCAATCTCTTCGGAGAGCTCGAGTTGGTTGGAGGATATATTGATGACGTAGTCAGAATCGATATGATCCTCAACACTTTGCCCAAGTCTTTTGATGACTTCCGTTATAGAACAGTCCTTTATGATAAGAGTTATACTCTAGATTCATTGCAAGAGGATCTAGTAACGGAAGAACGCAAAATGGGCAAAGGTGCACAGTCTTTAGCTCGCACCTCAAAGAAAACCACTGCTTTATCGAAAGATGAAAAAGGAAAGTGGAATTCAAGGGATGCTAAGGCTGAAGAAAAGAGTGGGAGTAATACAAAGGGCTCTACCGTGGTTTGAAAAATCCAAGGAGAAGGGCAAGTGCTTCAAGTGCGGTGAGACGGGCATTGGAAGGCTAAGTGCCCCAAAGCTCGAGCTCAGTACGCCATTTGCTTTAGTGTGAAACATGTTTAGCGACTTGTTCTACCCATTCTTGGGTAGTAGATACGGCACGATCGATCATGTTTGTTACACCTGCGTGGGTTCTGCGGACAAGGGAGCTAGCTAATGGCGAGATAACGATCTCCATGGGCAACGCGCGAAAGTCGAGGCTCTTGCAGTTGGAGATGTTTCTTTATGTTTTGGGACAACAGTTTTAGTTTTAAAGACGCGTTTTATATGTGCGGATTTTCGTGGAACCTAGTTTCTGTTTCAAATTATTTACTCATGGATATTCATTATTTTTGATAGTGGTGATTCTATCATAAGAAATGACGAAGTTATCGTGTTGGCACTTTATATAATTCGCTTTATACTATTTACGCAAAACATAATACCTATAACTATGTTGCATCTTCATCAAACCCTAAAAGAGAAAGTTTTCTTGTGAAGATGACTCTACTATTCTCGGCATCTTAGATTAGGTCACATCAATCTAAATAGGATCCAAAGGCGGCTAAGAATGGGCGTTGGGTGATCTCACGGTTACTCCGTTCGATCTGCGAATCTGTATAGAAGGTAAGATGTCGACTAGACCCTTCAAAGCGAAGGGTTATAGAGCCACGTAAATGTTGGAGTTAGTCCATTCGACACTGTGGACCGATGTCCACACAATCTCGTGGAGTATGCAGTATTTTGTCACTTTCATTGACGATTACTCAAGGTGCGGATACGTATACCGCTCACCGCAAGTCTGAATGCTTTGAGAAATTCAAAGAGTTTAAGGCGGAAGTGGAGGCGAAGCTAGGTAAAGTATCAAGTCATGCGTTCGATCGCGGTGGCGAATACCTCGAGAACGAGTTTATGGACTATCTAGTGAAGTGTGGGATTACATCCCAAGATTTCACCGGGCACACCACAAAGAAATGGTGTGTCGAGCGAAGAAATAGGACTCTTTTGGAAATGGTTAGATCTATGATGAGTTATGCTACATTGCCTATTTCGTTACGGGGATATGCCTAGAGACGGCGGCATACTTGCTAAATCTAGTACCGTCCAAGTCGGTCGAAAAGACCCCTTCGAGTTGTGGTTTGGGCGAAGCCCGGTTTAAGCCACATAAGGATATGGGCGATCCAAACACACGTCTTTGAACAAGAAAGGCGACAAGTTGGAGGCTAGATCCGACGCAAGGCTGTTTATTGGCTATCCTAGAGGAACGAAGGTGGTTTATTCTATAGTCCTAAGGATCGAATGTCATTATTAGCACTAATGCCCGATTCTTAGAAGATGATTCTATGAAAAATCATAAGTCCAAAGTTGAAATCATTCTTCAAGAATTAGAAGATGATCGTATTCCACCACCGATTAGGCCAATGTACGAGATGTCGAGTCTAGTGGGAGGATCGACACGAGATACTTCAAGAAATTGAAGTGGGTCGAGTTCATTGGAGATACCGACCCGTACAAGTGGTACCTACACAGCAAGTTGTGCAAGATAGAGAACCACAAGTTACTGCACCCACCGTTGTCATTATGTCTATAGCACCTCGTCGTAGTGGGAGGGTTGTTCGTCAACCCGAGCGATTTATGTTCGTGGGTGAATCGTCGGATTTAGTCCCAGAAAACGAACAGGCAATAATCGACCCATGGACGTACAGCGAGGCGATACAAGACAATGATGCAAGATCATGAAACTTACGTTTGGACGAGGTGGTAAAGTCCTATGGATTTACCCAGTTGCCTAGCGAGAGTTGTGTGTATCGGTTAGATGTCAACGGTAATGTGGTATTTCTTGCACTTTACGTAGATGACATTCTTCTATTTGGCAACAATGTGAAGTTGTTATCAGACGTAAAGAGTTGTTTATCCGATCAGTTTCAAATGAAAGACTTAGGAGATGAAGCGTACATTCTTGGGATCAAGGTTTACCGAGATCGCAAGAGGAAAATGTTGAGCTTATCTCAGGCGTCTTACATTGATACTGTGATTACTCGTTTTAGTATGCAGACCGCCAAGAAAGGATTGCTACCTTTCAGACATGGCGTTCCTTTATCTAAAGGGCAGTCACCTATGATTGCAAAGGAGATCGAGGAAATGAGACAAGTTCCCTACGTTTCGCCGTAGGAAGTCTCATGTACGCAATGCTATGCACGAGGCGGATATCTGGCATGCAAGAGGCATAGTAGCTAGATATCGATCTAACCTCGACAAGCACATTGATGCGATGAGAGCATATACTCAAGTACCGAAAAGGACTCGAGATTATAGGCTAGTTTACCATGCGAGATAGTCTAATACCCTTGGGTTATTCGGACTGGATTTTCAAGCCGACCGTGATGAGAAAAGTCTACCTCGGCTATGTGTTTACCTTGAGAGGTGGGCGTATCTGGCGGAGTGCAAAGCGGCGATGCATTGCGGACTCTACCATGGAAACCGAATATGTAGCGACTTGAAGGTCGCTAAGGAGGTCAGATGGTTCAAGAACTACCTCATGGATCTAGATGTGGTACTGGTTTACCCATGAGTATCATGGTTTACTGTGATAACTCAGGTGCAATGGCAAACTCGAAGGAACCACGGATCCACAAGGCAAGCAAACACATAGAGAGAAAGTACCATGTCATACGAGAAATCGTTAGATGAGGGACGTCTTGATTGCAAAGATTGATACGATGGATAACCTAGCGGATCCATTCACTAAAACTGCGCAATAAGTCTACGTCGGGACGTTAGAGGGCTTGAATTATGCTAGATGGCACCCACTTAGAAAGGAAACTTTTGTATAAGTGGGAGAAGCAAAGTGATGGTTGTGTAATAGCTAGTAGAGAGACACATTGTATACTAAAAGTTTGCTTTAGTATAAGTGGGAGATTGTTGGATTTGTATACTGAAAGCAGTTTGGTTGAGCTTGTATACAATGTTTCCTGTTACCACTATTACAATCTCCTATTTGATTTGAATACTTGATTGCATATATCTGTGTCCCCTTATCTCATATATAAGTTAGATCATACAGTGTGTAGAAGATCACAGAAGTCTGTATGATTGGTCAAGCTTAATGAGATATAAAAAGTTTCACAGCTGAGACGACTTAAGGACGAGTTGTCGGTTTAGGCTGCAGTATAGATAAGAAGTGACTTGACTTAGTTGCTTGTCTATCTGATGCGTCTCGACGTATTGAAGGATCACAGTGAGATGTGTTCTTCTTTCTGACCGTCGTGAAGAACCAAGATCTCGGTGACTTACGATGATCTAAACCTCGATAAGGTATTAGGTGAGTATGAGTTGCTGACCATCACTTTGACTTGTTATGAGTGAGGTTATATGTTCTAACCCAAGATTCTCCGCATCTTGGGTGGTGGCGATCTATGTCACGCTAGTTATCTCATGTCGAGTCACCGTATCCGTTAAGGATGATGGCGTCCCTTAAGGAGCTCAAAGGTTTATTGTACTAAACCCCGCAGTTGAGTTAGCTCAAGTACAATAATAAGGTTGAGTGGTACTACTTAAGAAATGAAGTTATTAATCGCTTTAAGCGATTGATTGCTATAAATGATTAATGGACGTTCGATATCTTAAATACGGGATTCGTAATGTCTAAGTGCAAGCCCGACTCAACCGATAATAAAGGGTAAGTCAAGCATTCTTTCTCTAGTGGCATGATCGAATGTTTATAAATTAATTTATGTTCAAATTTGAACATAAGATAATTAATTTATTTGAGGCCCATCTTTATTCCTTGCATTTGATCCTGGTGGCCCATCCAGCCCATAGCTTAGCAAGAAAATCGGTCCCTATCTCTCTATGGCAAGATTTTATTCTCTTTATCCAACAAGGATATAATTATATTTATGGTATATGCATAGATCCTTTCCATATAAGATTATGGTAATAATCTTGAGAGTATGGAAATAATCCCAAGAGTATGGAAATAATCCTAAGAGTATGGAAATAATCCTAAGATTATGGTAATATTCCACATAGGATTATGGTAATTTCCATATAGGATTATGGTAGTTTCCATATGGGATTAAGGTAGTGCATTATAAATATAAGGTATAAGATAAAGTCTAGGCTAATGCTCATTATTGGAAGCAAGAATTTTAGTCCATAGAGGCAATTTTCGAGAATCACTATAGTGCTTAGTGAGGAATTTTCGAAAATTAATTGAGAGAAAAGGGTGATTTTCCGAAGCATTCTCCATAGATCGTCCTCACTCGACGTTGGAGATTGGGCAACCGGGATACAGTCCAGAAGGTCAAAGCACGAGTCCGATCCGTTCGATCCGTTCATCTCGTTCCATCGACCTCTTCAGATCCAAAGGTAAACACGTGAAAACCCCAACGTGTTGCGATTTAATTATATAGACGCATGCTAGGTTTATAATCAATGTATGGTGAATTAAACACCCAAGATGGATCCTCGGGGCGAGGGTTAACATACGTATTCCCTACAGTTGAGATTAGGGATTATATGTGCCATAACTTGATGGGTAAATCTAGGGGTATTAGCGCTAGGGTTCCGATGATATCTTCCGTCTGGGATGAGTACAAGATCGGGACGCTAAGTCGTCTCGATTGTCGGTGATCGTGTAGAATAGCGAAGGAGTTCCATATTCGTGAAGCATGGTGGTGCTGCCGCAATCTAGGGATAGAGCCATGGCCCTCCCACGAGGGGTTTATCACCGTATCGTGAGCGCCTGAAGGCGGTCTTAGGTTCCCTCGCCCCATCTTTTGAGCATTCAAGAATATTTTCAAATTCGATATGCGGTTGACCCCGAACTCCATTAGATCGGTGGTTGGGCTAGGTTTTGCTTGTTACGGCCTTAGTGAGGAGCTTTCTTTCGAAATCTTGATGCGTTTTTTTAGCGTCAAGGGTACAGGAGGTGTATACTACCTGTCACCTCGTCATTCGTTCAGGGTGACCGCCCCCTCGAAGTTGCCCCATTGGTAAAGAAAGTATTTCTTTTTACGGGTTGATGGGCACCCGAGTTATAAGTGGGGTATGGGTAAGATGAGGGATGTGAAGGTCAAGCACTTGGGTGCCATAGAGGACGAGCTCAACACATTCGGTGAAATATCTTACGATTTCACCGAGGACGATCTGAATGATGCTAAGCTGAGCATATATAGGTCGGAGGCTTCAGGATCGGGGTCGGATCGGGGTGAGGGCACCCCCCTTTTTCCTTATTTCTCAGATGTCTGATGTCATTGTTAATGGACTTCTCTTCTTATTGTGCAGTGAAGCTCGATCCACGCAAGAAGGCAAAGGTGCCGGCTTTGCCACCTCCAACACAGTCGCCGAGCTAGGGGCCACCGGCAAAGAAGGCGAGGAGGACTGAGCCAAGCAAGGCACCCGTGGTGGTGGCCGACCTCAGCCAGTTGGTGATGGCGGCACCTCATCCGATCGAGGCCAGATCCGACCTCGGTAGCAGATACCCGCACTAGGATTACATACGAGGTGCCGGTTCCAAGCTCCCCTATATCCTTCCCTAAGGTATGGGTTTATACCGTGTCCGCCGTTATTTCCATCTGCTATGTGTTTCTTATTGTGTGATTTTCAGGATGCAACCACGGCGATGGAGGATCTGCATCGTACCGCCGGGGATATGCACCGGATTGCCGGTCTCATCGCTGAGGGCATCTCTCGGTATGAGGCGGTGGAGAGGGAGCGGGTCACTGCCGAGACCGCGAGGGCCGCTGCCGAGGCTGCGCTAGCCGCGGAGGCTGAGGGCGGATGCCGAGGCCGCAAGGGCCGCTGCTGAGGCTGCCCTGAAGAAGAAGACTCGGGCCTTGCAGGTGGCTCGTGCCGAAGTGGAGGTCTTGAGAGAGAGGCCGAGGCGGAGAAGAAGCTCGCCGAAGAGAAGAGTGCCTTCTTTGGCGGGCAAGGGCCGATCTTGAGGGCCTTCGCCACAGCTCATCGAATCAGAGACCTTCTCCGCCTTCATTTCCGACCTGGCCGCCGTGCTCGGGGCGCGGTGGTGTCCGACGATCTGAAAAAGTTGGCGGCTGAGATGCACGACTTGAAGGTCAGGCATGGCTGGGTCGAGGTCGCTCCGGGACACTGCAGAAGGACTACGTTTGCATGATTGCCGAGGTGAGTTCCTTCCCCCTGCTGGAGACTTTGGCGGCCTCCACTTCTCTCCTGACGGCCGAGGTCGTTACCCAGTGCAAGGAGGATGAAGATCCAGAGCTTCAGGAACTCCTCGTCGAGGTGCGGGCTGAAGCTGGGAAGGTGGGGCCGAGCTCGAGTGTCCCCTCTGAAGGGGGTCAGCAGGAAGGCGTTAGTGAGCCCATACGAGGCTCGGTCGATTGACCATTGTAATAGGTTTGATCGCGGGGTCATTAGGATCCCGAGCTTTGTAAAATTCCACTTTTGTGAATAATAAATACACCTTTTGAAATGAATGTGTTTTCTCTTATTTTAGCACTCGTCTTCTCAATACATCGGGCTAGATCACGATCTTTTGACCAAGTTGAAAGAGGTCCGAGGTGCATTAGGCGAGAAGGATGAGGAGGTGGTGTTCGGAGGAGCCGATCCGTCGGTGACCCGGTCCTTGTGCAGCTTGGATAGCCAAGTCGGCGGGGTCGGTAGCAGTATCGCCGATCGGTGAAAAGCGACTTTAGGCGGCTAAGCGAGGTGACCCTTCCGCGCAGAACGAAGCCTTAAAGGCGAGAATTATTCATCTCGAGGTCCGTGAGGCGGATGTCTCACGGCGGCATTCAAGGCGCGATACGGTGTGATGAACAGCTCGGCGGTAGCGCAGAGAAGTTGGCACGGATCTCGGAGGAGCATGCGGAATATGAAGCGGTGATCCACCGATCTAGTGGTATTACCATATCCGAGGCCGATGACCGAGCTCAGCTTCTGCTTGCCGAGGGCATGGTGCTGAGGGATGAGGAGGGGCCTAACAGTAAAAACTTTAAAGATTGCCTTGAGGAACTGGTCAAGTGCCTCCAACTTTATGAGGTCGTTCGCAAGCGATGTATGCCCGAGCCCCGCAGTCGGGATCCCACCGACGTGAAAGTTGAATAAGTCGAGGTGGGCGGCGGCTATATGGACCATGCCGAGGTGCTCCGACTAATGGGTTCAGACATGTCGGAAATGTCATCTCGTGGTCGGGCCCCATCGTCGCGAGTCGGACGAGCGAGGACTTCAGGTCGGTGAGGAAGGACGTCAGGTCGGGGTCGAGGTCGTAGCCCTGGTGCGATGGCTAGATCAGGAGGCAGGAGTTCGGCCTCGGCCCCAGGGGCATCCACTTCAGGTCGAGGCACCTCTGTGCCTGTTCAAAGAGCGTCTGGAGCAGGTCGTGGCGATGCCGACCTCATTGACTGGGTTGAAGGTACTGAGTTCATCCCGGGTATTCATCGTCGACCCGGAGATTTTGTTTCGAACTGGTGTAGCCGGTGGTTTATGGCGGTGCAGACTCGGAGGCCGAGTGATTTGTATATAGCTTAGGACTTAATTTTTAGTCATAAATGTATTTAGACTTTGTACCGAAGTGTATATTTTCCCCATAAAGAGGTACAAATATAGCTTAGGACTTGGTTTAGTCGTAAATGTATTTAGACTATGTACCGAAGTGTATATCTTCTCAATAAAGAGGTGTGAATTGCACGAGATCCGATTTGGACGTCGTTTGCATGTAGATGTTCAAATTAATGAGTAATCTGTATGCCTTGCACGTAGACGTTCAAATTAATGAGTAATCTGCGTGCTTGCCTTATTTGTCAAGGAATATCGAGAGGGGTGTTCCCCTGGATCCGATTTTGACGTCGTTGGCACGTAGATGTTTCAAATTAATGAGTAATCTGTTTGTGCTGGCACGTAGACGTTTCAAATTAATGAGTAATCTATATGTGCTGGGGTGATCCCCTGGCGCGCGCTTAGTTGAGTACCCTACGTTGTAGGTTTGTCATCTTCGCAAGGGCGTCCCCTTTTTGAAGGTAAATTATGTTTCATCCGAGTTGAGAACGGATTTTCACATAGATATAAGATGCGACGAAGTAATCCACTCATAATGAAAACATATGTCTTATTGATAAGTAAATAACATCGTGCTTTGGAAAAAGAGGGCTAACATAATGCCGACGTGAAATGAAAGCTATGTAAAATACCTCCTCAGGTGAGTGATATGCCAGGTTCGGGGGATAAGTGCACCGGATAGGTGAGCAAGCTTGTAGGCCCCTTTGCCGAGGTCCTCGTGGACGCGGTATGGGCCTTCCCATGTAGGGTCCAGTTTATTAAGGCGCTCGGCTTTACTGGCTTCATTGTTTCGTAGGACGAGGTCGCCTACTTGGAGTGTGGAGGCTTTCACCCTCTTGTTGTAGTACTTTGCGACCTGACATTTGTACTTGGCTTCATTGATGAAAGCGAGCTCGCGTTTTTCCTCTAGAGCATCGAGGTTGACTCGTAGGTTCTCCCAGTTGCCCTGCTGTGCTAAGTGAAGAGTTCTTGGGCTCGGGGCGTCGATCTCGGCTGGTATAACAGCCTCGGTGCCGTAGACTAAGCTGAAGGGTGTTTGACCGTGGGAAGTCTGAGGTGTCGTTCTGTATTACCAGAGGACTTGAGGGAGATTTTCAGCCCAATCCCCTTTAGCTCGATCCAGCCTCTTCTTCAGTCCTTGTACGATGGTACGGTTTGTCACTTCGGTCTGACCGTTCGCCTGTGGGTGAGCAACCGAGGTGAACTGTTGTTTGATCTGGAGCTCTTCACACCATTCTCTGAAATTTTTGTCGATTTAGGCGGGTGCCGTTGTCCGAGATCAAGACATGTGGTATGTCAAGCGGCAAACTATGTTTTTCAAACAAATGTCGAATCCTTTTGCTTGTGAGGTTTGAAAGAGGCTCGCCTCGACCCACTTGGTGAAGTAGTCATGGCTACGACCAAATATCGAAGCGGCACGGTGCTCGGTCGAAAGGACCAGCGATGTCGATTCCCCACCGCATAAAGGCCAAGGACTTTGTAGGTGCTGAGGTCGGTTTGAGGTAGCTTAACAGTAGCGTGAAGTTGGCACTTGAACACTTTTGACTAACTCGGTGAATCCGGGATGAGGGTGGGCGATAATATCCCGACCTCAGCGTTTTCTTTGAGAGAGCTCGTGATCGATGTGACTTCCACAAGACCCCATGTGAATTTCTTTAAGCACATAGTCCGCCTCTTCTGGCCTAAGGCATCTTAGGAGGGGCTAGAGGTAGGATTTCCTATAGAGTGTTCCTTCGTGCATAAGGTATCTCTGGGACTTGACCATCATTTTTTTTGGCTTGGAGCCGATCCTGAGGCAGCACGCCTTCTTCCAGGTAAGCTCGTATAGGAGTCATCCAGTTCGGTTCGGCCTCTGTGATGACGCCGATGTGGGGCGCTTCAATACTCCTGGATTGAATTTCCTCCACTGGTGGATTTGTTGATGACGAGGCTAATTTGCTGAGGACATCAGCTCGACCATTCTCACCTCGCGGGATTCGGTGAATTGTGGAATACTTGAAACAGGTCAGCATTTCTTTTGCTTTCTGAAGGTATTGCTTCATCTTATTCTCTTTGGCCTCGTATTTCCCTAAGACTTGGTTTACCACCACCTGGGAATCTCCGAATATCTGGATTTTATCCACTTTCAGCTCTTTTACAAGATGTTGGTTGTAAAATGTATATCGCAAGTGCACGTAGTCAACAAGTAATAAATTGAAAGTATTCCAAGATCGTCTCCACAGGGATTGCAAATTAAAATAATACGTCGACTTCAATTAGCTAAAACAAGGAATGAAACAATTAAACTAAGAGATGAATTTTTTTGGTTTTCTTTACTGGCAACAAACTGAACAAAATTACAGAATAAATTACTTGAATGAGATAGATAAACAACTATTTAAAAGATTAGAACAGATTTTGATTTGGTAAAGGAAAGATAGACTTGGATTTTCGAATCCCTATGTCTTAAAAATGGCTTCGTTGCTCTTAGCATCAATTACACGGTGACATGATTTCTCAAGGTATTTAGGATTTTCCAAAGCACAAAATTATATCAACAACTCATTTCCACATATTCCTATGCTTTTACAGGTTATGATATTTTGTTTTAGCACATATCACAATGATCACATAAAGCAACAACATATTCCTATGCTAAATACCTCATTCCATTCATCTTAATCATGCTTTCTTTATATTTTCCAATATTCAGGAAGCTAAGTGTTCTTGGAGAGATGGCCAATCACAATAAGAAATTATCAATAAAAATAGAAGCATGGACAGTAAAAGATTTGCTAAGATAAAGTGCAAGAAATATTATAATGTAGACATAGAGTTCATCTCAAATCCAAGTCTCAAGGTTCTAGCTCATGCTAGAATTTAAAATAGAAAATAAAAGATTCAAGAGTTCCATGAGTTACAACTAAAATGAGGATTACAAAACAGAGATAATAAAGAGGAGAGAAGAAAACGATTCTGAATGTAAGCTCCACTCTTCTTGGCCTTCGAAAATCAGTTCCCTCTTGCTCGTAATTTTCTTCTATTTTCTCTCACTTTGTGTGTTTCTCTCGCTTGACTTCTATCCATCTTCTCTCTGTTCATTTTCTTTCCTTTTTATCTTGCGGCCTCAAGACATAGCTTAGGAACTAGGTTTCCTTATTTAGCATGTTGAAAGTCTAAGATACCTCCAAGATGTGTGCAATCAGGTGCTCTATTTCATTTGTTGAACTTTTAGTGAAGTGTGCACAAATGCCTCCACGTCAAAGTGAATCAAGTGGTCCCTTCACTTTAATTGATTTCTCTACTATTCACCGACTTGTTGATCTTGCATGACAAAATTCCGAGTGAGTAATCTGCACCAACAATGATAATGCGATTTCAAAGCCCTTTTTCTTTCAAATTCAGCTCAATTAACTTCAAAAAGATCACATATCTCAACTCTAGAACAAACACAAGCAAAACACACGAAACACAACACAAAACGAGGAAGAAAGGCAAACGAAGACACAAAACATGCATCAAACATTACTTAAAAAGCTTTTAAGATTAGAAAATAACTATTTTTACAAGAGTTATCACAAGACGAAGTCCTGAGATCAGTGCTTCATATTCCACCTCGTTGTTTGTGGTCGGGAAGGAAAACCGAAGTGCATAGGTTACTTCTTGTTTCTCTGGACCGAGAAGTAAGATACCTGCCCATCTACCTGTTTTGCATGAGGCTCCGTCCACGTACATTTGCCAACAGTCGTCGGGTGGGTCGAGGGTAGGTTCCTCCGTTGTAGGCGCGGAGGTTGGAGTGACCTCGGTGGTATGATTGACCTCGGTAAACTTGGCTTCTACCAGGAAGTCAGCCAGAGCTTGTCCCTTTATGGCTGGTCGGGGGGAGTATAAGATATCATGCTCGCCGAGCTCCAGTGCCCACTTAGCGATACGTCCTGACGACTCAGGTTTTGACAAGACTTGTCTCAGAGGTAAGTCAGTTAGCACCTGGATGGAATGGGCTTGAAAATAAGGTCGGAGACGTCGCTTGGCGTTCACCAGTGCCAACGCTATTTTTTCGAAGTTGGTGTACCTAGTCTCCGGTCCTTTGAGAGCTCGGCTGATGAAGTAAATAGGAAGTTGTCGTCCGAGCTCATCTCGCACAAGTACCGCACTGATGGCCTCGTCCGAGGCGGCTAGATATAAGGAAAGGAGCTCGCTCTCTTTTGGGGCGGACAGCGTGGGCAGGTCGGCGAGGTATTCCTTTAGTTGTGTGAAGGCAGTATGGTGTTCTTCCTCCCAGGCGAAGTCCGGGGCTCTCCTCAAGATTTTGAAGAAGGAGTTGTTTCTCCATGACCGTGATAGGAACCTCGAGGCGGCTAAGCGGCAGGTGAGTTTGTGGATCTCACGAGCGGTCTTTGGTACTTGCATGTCAGTATCGTTTTCACCTTGGTGGGGTTAGCCTTCAACCCTTCTTGAGAAACCCAGCATTCAAGAATTTCCCCGTTTTCACCATGAACGTGCATTTTTGGGGGTTGAGCTTGAGGTTAGCCGACCTGAGGAGCTGGAGGATAGTACTGAGGTCCTCGACATAACTTGCCGTTTTCTGTATTTTTACCACGATGTCGTCGACGTAGACCTCGACGATCTTCCCTATGTGATCTTTGAATATAGCGTCTACCATTCTTTGGTAGGTAGCTCCGGCGTTTTTCAATCCAAAGGGCATTTTCCGGTATGCGAAGACACCGAAGTCAGTAATGAACGTTGTTTTAGGAGCGTCTTCCTTGCTCATCAAGACTTGGTGGTATCCCTTGTAAAGATCCAGGAAACTGAAGATCCCATGGCCCACCAATGCCTCCACCTTTTATCGATATCGGGAGGGTAGCGATCCTTGAGCAAAGGCTTATTCAGGTCGGTATAGTCGACACACATGCGCCACCCCCCTCCTGGCTTTCGAACTATGACATGGTTAGCCATCCAGGTTGGGTACTTGACCTCGTACAGGATCTTGGCTTTCTGGAGTTGGGTCACTTCGTCCCTTATCACCTTGTTGCGCTCTGCTGCAAATGTCCTTTTCTTTTGCCGAACTGGTTTGGTAGCCGGGTCGATGTTGAGTCGATGAGTGATGAGCTCGGGTGAAACTCCGATCATGTCGAGTGGGGACCACGTGAACACGTCCCTGTATTCCCTCAAAAGTTGCTTAACATGTTGTCGAATGTCAGCGGGACCCTGGGTGCCGACCTTGACGACCTTGGCGGGATCGTCGTCATATAATTGGAGGTCGACAGTTAGATCATCCCGGGGTGATAACTTCTGAGGAGGGTTCTATAATTGCTAGACACGAGGTGAGCCTCGTCTTGGTGAAATCTTAGACATTCTTTTCATTTGCTGATCACCCGGATACTCGATACTCGGTCGGGATGGGTATTTTGATGATGGTGGTAGGCCGAGCGACGGCCTTGGTGGAATATAGCCAATCCTTCCGAGGATGATGTTATATGGAGAGGAGCCTTGGCAGGGAAGAATTGAACGACTTTGGTAACCGACACAGGAGCACGCCCCACGATGACCGGAAGGGTGATAACATATACGGTTGTGTCGCCTCGAGTGAAGCTCCGTAGCTTAGGCGGTCTTTGGATGAATCTGGATCCCTCCGACCTCGAGTTTGTCTAGCGACTTTGAAAATGATCTTGACAGAGGCACCGATGTCGATGTAGACCTATGGACGTTCTTATTGCCCGCCACTAGTAATAGCATCTTGATGGGGCATGACTTTGAGTCTTGGGTCGTCGTTGGAAAACACGATGCTCTCACCGTCCCGAAGTCGCTTGTTTTAGGCTCCTCGGGATCGGTCTCCGAGCTTCGGTTTCGATGGCGACCTCGTCGTACCTATGGGAAGTCCGATGATTGCATATACTTGCTTCGTTGCGTTGGGACCGTCGTCTTCGTCATCGTCAGGGTGCGTGGTCTTCGAGGTCGGCCCACAATTGTTGCCACCCCCCGTTCTTTCCTCTTCGCTTCTTGTTTTTCGACTCGCTCGTGGTGCGGTCGAGGTAGTTCTTGAGTGCACCTTTCTTGACGAGCTCGTCTATTTTCGAGCTCAGACTTCTGTAATCGTCGGTATTGTGACCATACCCCTGGTGATAGTCGCAATACATGTCTTTCGACTTTTTCTTGGATCCTCCTTTCATGGGAGGTGGTTTTGGGAAGAGCTTAGTATGGAGCTCGAATATTTCTGCCCTTGACTTGAGCAGATTGTTGCGGGATTTGGCGAGATCCCAACTGGACTCCATTGGGCCTTTTGATTCTATCGAAGGCACCGGCGATCGGTGCCCTTCCCGATCATCCGGCCTCTTCTTCTCGACTACGCTTTCGTCCCATATCTCCCTTTTCTTACGATCCGACTCGTCCCCTTCGACATAGTTATCCACGAGGTCCAAAGGCTACTATTGTCTTTAACCTCCTGGTGATTTCTTTGTTCGGGGCACCGGTCGGATCCCGTTCTTCAAACGCATTTATGATGTAGAGATCGTTACTATCATCGATTTTAAGGGATTCCTTGATAAACCGTGAGACAAAATTTGATATCGTCTCGTCTCGTCCTTGGCGGATGGTGAGCGGATCGGATGATGGTTCCGACGTGGCATCTTTTGGTAAACGCCACTGAGCGATCCATGAGATCTCGTCAGTATGCTGCTTACGGCGGAGGAGGTGAACCACCGTCGTGCGTTAGAGATCAGCACCTCGGGGAAGATCTTGCGCATGTCAAAATCTTCCATTCCTTGATTTGCCATGTTGGTAGTATAGACAAAAAGAAAATCAGAGGGATCTCCGAGGCCGTCGTATGCGACGATGTTGGGTGCCCGATATCGTTGCGGCAGGGGTGTATCCAGGATTTCCCTTGAGAAATGGGAGATAATCCGTCCGTACCGGTCGAATCCTGGGAGGTCGTTGCCATCCCTCTCGGGAGGGATGGGAGACCGATAGCGACGTCTATCGTCTCTTTGATGAGGGGATCGACTCCGCCTTTCTTCTCTTCGGTCCCGTTCGGCCTCACGGGCGTGTCTTGGCGACTGACTTCGGTAGTTGTACCGAGGTGATTGACTTCGTGGATGTCGCCGGGGTGAATGGTTAGGGGCGACTTGCCGAGGTGATCGGCGAGCAGGATGCTGAGGTGAACGTTCTCGGCTATATCGTCGAAGTGGACGCTCTCGGCTATCTCATCGAGGTGAGCGTTCTCGGCTATCTCACCGAGGTGAACGTTCTTGGTCATTTCAGAGAGGCGAAGGACCTTAGGCGCCTGTGATTGCCATTCCGGGCGTTCTTGAGGTTCTTGCTCCGTTCGTCCTTTGGCTCAGAAAACTTTGAAATTGGCTGATGTTGGCGTTGAGGAATTCGGACACGGCTCTGCCAAGGACCTCATGAGATTGGTGAACACTTTGCTCACCGGTGTCGAGGTCGGCTTCTCATTCTCGGTAGAGGCGGCGGTCCCGAGGGTGTATAGGTATGTTTTCTATGTAACCCTCGGTGTGTTGTTGCTATCGGCGTGGCGACCTCTTTTTCTCGTATTGCGTAATGCCCGGTTGGGATCTTGATGCTGCATCGTCGCCAACACCTCCGTGGCGCTAATGGTTCGCGAGTCCTTGCCATTGATTTTGTGTAGAAAGCGAAGCTTTCGCTCGGATGTTCCCACAGACGGCGCAATGATAAATCTTAAGTAGCGAGATTTATGAAAGCGAAAGAACACGAGAGGCTTTTACGTGGTTCGATCAAAGAAAGATTTACGCCCACGGATGAGTGATTCCTCAATCGTTCACTATAAGAGATTACAATGAGTGTATCTAAAAGCTCGAGTATTCAAATAGTTGCAAACCCTTCTACCTTCAATCTAACTTCTATTTATACATGTTATGGATCACTCTAGATTACTACGGATCCGATCTCAGAAGAGATATCCATTCCTTGAATATCTCCTTCAATATCTCCTTCCATATCTGATAGGATATGGTTGATCTTCAAAAGGGTTTAGGTGTCGGGCCTTGGTCCGAACCGCGTAGGCCGTCTATTAGGTCAGGCCCAGTTCACTTGGGACTTGGGCCTGCTATTGGGCCTGAGTGGTTAGGCCATATCCCATCAGAAACGATGAGCTATAGAAAGTTGACTGATAAGATATTTCATATTGAAGTTCAATTTTGGCTAGTCCATATTGAATGATACTATAGCTAATAAAAAAACCCAAGGTACACATTAAGAGTTGGATTAGGCTCACAAAATAGAGGCATGAAAAAACTCGGACTTAAAAAACCTACTTAGTAGGGTCTTCAGGCCAATCGGACTTCGGCGAAAAAAAGCTCGGGAATCCCGGGCTAAAAAGTCCGTCAAAAATATTTAACTTGATTTATGTCATAATGTGTTTTGGTGCATTCATTGGTTGTTCCTTTAGGGAGTGTTTACTTTGCATGATTAGTATTTTGAAGGATTGATTATTTGATGGATTAAATGTGTGATAAGATAATTTTTATCTATCAATCATTTGTTTACTACAAATGATTAGTGAATGATTAAAAGTAGGATATTTGTTTTCTCTTTATTTGGATGATTATTCCAATCCTACCTATATTGGTTGGATTAAAATTAATGAAGAACAATTCAAAGGATTAAAATAATCTCGGGCTTTGGGATATCCTCAAATATTAATCCTTAAAACTAAACACTTGATTAAATTGAATTAATTTTATCTATCCAACCTAATCATGCAAAGTAAACACCACCTTAGTCTATTAAGATTAAGGTCTTGGATGCTAAAACTTGTGAGCTATGAGTAACATTTTTAGAAATAATTCACAAATTAAGTAAGTCCAAAATGGACTTGGCTGGCTTGGCGTGATGCCCATTACAAATTTAATAAGTCCAAAATGGCCTTCGGCTCGTTTGGCCAACTGGCCGGTATACGATTGGGCAATGCTGAATATTTTGTGGCCTGATAGAATTTTGATCTGACATTTACTTGATTTAATTTTAAATTTGTTATACCCATATATTTTATTCGAACCTGAAATTATTTGTTGGATAAAGCCCCAATAACAAGAAATGCGATTATTTTTGTTCAATTGAGCAAAGAAAACTAAATTGTCCATTCTACCCTTGAAAAACACAAATTTTACCAATCCCGTGCTAGATCAGTACACCCAAACCCAGATCAACCTATCTCGTCTGAGGGGCATCTTTGTCCAAATCAGGTTGGATACTATATTCTGGCCAGAAAAAATAAATAAATAGTAAACAAATAAATAAAAAGTAAGTCACAAACAGGCAAATGAAGCCATATTTCACCGAAATTAATTCTAAGTTCTAATAACAAATTACGGTTTCTTCTCCTTTAAAAAGATAAGGTTTCTTCTTTAATTAATTGAGTTGATGCGATTTAAATTGATGAGATGCCCCTAATATTCCATGTGTCAGTCTCAATGGAATATTCCATTGCCACAAAGAATTAGTTGACCAATCGTAACTCGCTTAAAAGAAAGGATGCAATCAGTTACAATATTAAGAAAATCTTATAGGTGTCCTGTCCACTACCTAAAACTAGGAATGATAACAGGATCATATTTTTGTAGGTATCCGTCCTATCAAATTTTCATAAGATGAATTTAGACAAATATGAAACGAATTTGGGGTGAGTATGAATAGTGAAATCGATACTTGTGATGAGTTTGGAAAATTAATTGTGGATACACGCTACCTGAATCTTTTATATATAATGTTTAACATTATAATTTTAAAATTAACTAATTAATTAAATTAAATTATCATCAAAAGTTTGTATTTAATTTATTTTCAATCTGTCCATCAAAAGCTTGTATTTTCTTTTTTGGACATAAATCTCATAATTTTTATCCTCTATCTACTCACTTATTTAGGAGAAAAAAACACCACTTTATATTTACTATATGGGACCCATTCTTCACTCATTTTACATCTACTATAATTTATTAAAACTCATATCACCAAAAAAATACAAGCTTTAGGTGGACGGGGGAGTATTTCATAATTAACTAATAATTTTATGATAGATTTTGTTAATAAATATTTATTTTGTAATGTTTTTAATAATATTTTATATTTATACTTACATTTATATTTATATTACGATTTTTCTTTTTGTTGTAGTCGGGAAAGACTATATGATGAAAAGATTGACCAGAAAATTCGAGAAGTTCGAATATCATAATTATATATATAGATATATAATATTATTTTTTAGATGTCATATCAAAGCTGGACTGTAGTTTTTGTTCTTATACTTAAAACTTAATTTTTAATCAATCATTATTTATTAATGTTTACCTCGTAATCTTTGAATTTTTATTTAGATGAGTATCCAATACTATAGCAGCTCATATTTAATTATTTAAATATTTTATAAATTTAAATGAATTTGGATGAAAGCATATATGAATAGACAATTTTAAACGGACTCAAAGATATAAATATTTAATGGATGAGTATTCAACTCAGACCGTCCCAAGGCCCATCATTTTAGAGGGACCCAAAATTTTATATATCCTTTTATATTAATATAAATATTCCTTCAAAAAATAAAATATTCTATGTCTCAAAATTTTGTTATAAACTTTATGGGCGCAAATTTTGTAAAAAAAAATAATTCTTTTATAAATGATATATTGTACATCTTTTTAGATATATTCAATTGTATCTACATAGTGAAAAAATAGTTCATTTTTGTTGTTTCGCCCAGGACCCATTATTTATCGTGACCTGCCGATTCAACTCATGGTCATCCCTATATTATACAAATCTAACTCTCTTTAAATAAAATAAAGATCACAAAATATGTAAGTCGACGGAAATATAATGTTGTTTACATGTATTATGTTTGGAACCAACTTACAAAATGGGACATAATAAGACAATAGTAATGAGATATTCTAAAATTCCTGTCTATTTGTGCTCTAGCAGATGAGATGCGTGTTGAAACCCCCACCATCCACATGCCAATACTTATTCTTTTAATAAAAAGTTATCCAACGAAGTAGATAGGTTTTCTAACAGTTTTTACTTTTTATTTTTTATATTCTTTCATGAGATATGTTTTGTAATTTAAAACAAGAAAAGTAAAGTGATCCAATCAACATAAAAAATATTAATAGAAAGAATACACTTTTCACGAATTGACAGGCGAATAAATCGCCATCAATACTGCCGGGCGGGCGGGACGGTGCAGAAACTCATAAAAATAAATAATATTTTATTTAATGTAAATGATATTTTATTAAAATAAATAATATTTTGTTCGTCCACGAACGATACTTTGTTCGTCCGCATCGCATTTAACGTACATAAGTTTTACTGAAATTAAGAATATTGATAGGATATACCTAACCTCTCGCGCCCAACAGAATTGGGACCTAACCCATCGTTGCCCTCAACTAGTTTACGCCTAAATGATGATCCATAAACCCAATTATGGGTAACGGTAATGAGGTAAGCGGAGAATCATGGGTAATAATGGTGGAGATCGTGGTCGATTATGGGAGAGTTATGGCCCGCCATCGAGGATTCGTGGGATATAATTTACGTTTGTGTATAAATAGGGAGTAGATTGAAGGTAAAGGGTTAGCAAATTCATGAATACTAGAGCCTTAGAGATACTTTCGTAAACAAATTATAGTAAACATCTTGAGGATCATCTCATAAGTGGACGTAGATCTTATTCTCGATCGAACCACGTAAAAGTCTCTTGTGTTCTTTATCGCTTTTATAAATCTCGTATACTAGATTTATCATTGGCGCCGTCTGTGGGAAACTCTTGAACAAAAGTTGTGTTTTCTACAATCTAATGGCGAGGACACGCAAATGCTAGCATGGTTGGCGATGTCGGTAATAATCGTGCGGAGGATGATCAAGTGGTCACACAACGCCGGAAAGGGAATCATGGACGCCACCGCGGTCACACACCGATGGTCACATGGAAAATGTTTCGATACACCTCGTGATCGCCGCCCCACGAAGAGGAAGACACCGACCTCAAGACGGTGAATGGAGGTTCACCGCTCCCACGAGGTCCTTGGTCGAGCAAAGGTCCGAATTCCTCAACGTTAACCTCGATCAATTCGAGTTTCCTCAACCGGAGGACAAATGGGCGGCCCTCAAGAGTGCCCGGTGGTGGTAATCGCAATCGAGGTCGCCACTCTCCAAACAATCAACGCTCATCACGACATAATGATCGCCCGATACTAGGTTCATTCGTCCTCATACCCTCCGCGAGTCGTTCTCCACCCCGACGTGATACCTATGAAGGACGGGAGAAGGGAGGAAAGACGCAGTCGAACTCCCTCAATGCAGGATGACGACGTCGTTATCGATCTCCCACTCCCGAGAGGATGGTAAGAACTCCCGGATTCGACCGACACGGACGAATTATCTCTCTTTTCGAGGAGATTTTGATACACCCGCCACGCCGATACTAGGGCTCGAATATTGCCGCCACGATGGCCTCGAGATCCTTCCGACTTCCTATTTGCCTATACCACCAATACGGCAAACCAAGGATGGAAGATTTCCATATGTGCAAGGTCTTTCCCGAGGTGCTAGTCTCCAACGCTCGACGTTGGTTCACCTTCTCGCCGTGAACAGCATCCATTGCTTCAAAGACCTCATGGATCGGTTCAAATGGCGTTTTACCGAAGATGCCACCTCAACAACCTTCGTCCGACCGCCACAATCCGCCAAGGACGGACGAAACAATGTCGATTTCGTCTCCAGATTCATCATGGAATCTCTTAAAATAGATGAGAGTAACGATCTCTACATCATCAACGATTCAAGAATGGGATCCGACCGAGCTCGAATAAGGAGATCACCGTGAGCGACCAAAGACGACTAGTCGTCTTTGACCCTAGTCGACAACTTTGTCAAAGGGACGAGTCGGATCGGAAGAAAAGAGAGATCCGGGACGAGCAATGGATCGAGAGAAGAAAGCGGGAGGATAGGGCCGAGGTCTTTGAGCCAAGTGCGCTCGAAAGAATAAAGAAGGGACCATGAGAATCAAGGTGAGACCTCGATCAAACCCAGTAATAACGATCGCCTTTATTTAAATCCAGGCGTAAATATTTGAGCTTCACACTGAGCTCTTCCCAAAACCTCCTCCTATGATGACGGGACGAAGGTCCCAATGCAATTGAGCGTGTTTATGCTATAACCGGGCTGCCGGTTAGTGCGACGAGGTCGTCGCTTAGAAATGAAGCTCTGAGGCCGACCTCAAGAGCCAAAAATAAGCGGCTCAGAGATGGAGAAAACATCGTATTCTCCAAAGACGACCCAAGATACTAAAGTCATGCCCCACCGGATGCCATTACCATCTACAAGTGGTGGGAAACAAGAATGTACATCGGGTCTATATTGACATCGGGCGTCTGTTAGCATCCTATTCCGAGTTGCCCGGATAAACTCGATGTTGGAGGAATTGGTACACCCCGCACCTTCGATTGGAGCTTTACACAAGAAGCGGTTCGCCCGAAGGTGTCATTACTCTTCCGGTCACAGTGGGCGCGCTCGGTCGGTCACCAAAGCTATTCAATTTTTCTTGGTCGAGCTCCTCTCCATATAACATTATCCGGGAGAGATTGGTCAGATGCAACCAGAGCCGTCGCCTCGTGTACCACCTTACCATTAAGATACCCACCGAGTGGGAGTGTTAAGCATTCGGGGTGACCAAACGGCGGCTAAAGAATGCCTACGAGTCTCAACCAGGATGTAGCCTTGTCAGCAGCATAGCGGTCTGTAATCCTCCGAAGTTGCCACCTCGGGATGACTGACCGAGAATCTTCACTATACGACGACGACCCTTCCAAAGTTGTCAAGGTTGGTACCGAGGTTCGGTCGATATTCGTCAACAGTCATACGGCTTCAAGGAATATAGGGATGTATTTGCGTGGTCTCCATGGATATATTGGGGTCTCCCCGAGCTCATAACTCATCGTCTTAACATTGATCCGCTACTAAACCGGTTCGTGAGAAGAAAAGAAGTTTTCTTGCGGATGGCCGGTCGTAAGAGATGAGGTAACCCAACTGTGAGGCTAAAATCTCAGACGAGGTTAAATACCCAACTTGGATGGCTAATCCCGTTGTAGTTCGAAAGCCAGGAGGCGGATGGCGCATGTGTGTCGACTATACCGACCTCAATAAACACTGCCCAAAGGACTGTTATCCCCTTCCCGATATTGACAAGAAGGTGGAAGCATTGGTCGGGCATGAGGTATTCAGTTTCCTGGATTTATACAAGGGATACCACCAAGTCTTGATGAGTCCGGAAGACGCCAAAAAAAGATTCATTATCGACTTGGTGTCTTTGCCATCGAAGATGCCTTTCGGTTCTAAAAACGCTGAGCTACCTACCAAAGAATGGTGGATGCGATCTTCAAAGGTCACATGGGAGAAATTGTTGAGGTCTATGTCGATGATATAGTAGTCAAAAGCAAAGTCGAGAGCTGCGCCATTGACCTCGAAACTATTCTTGACTCCTCGGTCGGCCAACCTTAAGCTCGATCCCAGTGCACATTTGTGGTGAGGGCGGGTAAATTTACGGGGTGTTGGGTTTCTCGAAGGACCGAAGCCAATCCCACCAAGGTAAAGACGGTGCTCGACATGCAAGTGCCAAAACCATTCATGAAGTCCACAAACTTACGGGTGCTGGCCGCCTCGGTGAGTTCCTCTCCGGGCCGTAGAAAGCAGCTCCCTTCTTTAAAATCTTGAGGGGCCCGGACTTGGCGTGGCGGGAAGAGCACCACCTCGCCTTCACACGGTGAAGGAGTACCTGCCGACCGCCCACCTCGACCGCCCCAAAAGAGGCGAACTCTCTCCTTGACTTAGCCGCCCGACGAGGCAATCGGTGCTTGATCGGTGACGAGACGCAGGTCGGACGGCAGCCTTCCTATCTACTTCATCACCGAGCACTCAAAGGACCAGGAGACAAGGTACGCCGGCCGAAAAGGTAGCACGGCATCGTGAATGCTAGCGGCAGCTCGACCCTACTTTCAAGCTCACTCCATCCAGTCTCGACCGACCTACCCACGAGGCAAGTTTTGTCAAAACACGAATCATCCGGACGAATAGCCAGTGGGCCACGAGCTTGGCGAGCACGATATCTCGCACTCCCCGCACCGCCATAAAAGGGCAAGCTCACGATTTCTGGTAGAAGTCGAGTTCTTGAGCTCGGTCGACCGATAAGATTAGCTCCTCCAACGCCCACCTCGGTCATCCCACCGCACGGAGGAATCGGACCTCACCCGCCGATGGTAGTGGCGGATGTACGTGGGCGAGCCTCATGCAAACAGGCATGAGCGGGCATTCTTCTTCTCGGCCCAGATAAGCGAAGTCACCCACGCACTCGGTTTACTTTCCCGACCACCAACAACGAGGTGGAGTACGAAGCCCTAATCTCCGGACTTCGCCTCGCTAAGGAGCTGAGGGTGGATGAGATCCAAATCTTGGCGATTCCGGTTGTCGTGAACCGGTGTTAGGCAAATACGAGGCGAGGAGGACCGAATGAAACAATACTCGAAAAGCGAAGGAGATGTTGACCTCGTTCGGTACTTGACATCCATCGAATTCCCGAGGAAAATAGTAGGTGACGTCCTCGGCAAGCTAGCTGCGTCGTCAACAAATCCACCAAAGGAGAGATCCGTTCCAGAAGCATAGCGAGTCCCACGTCGGCATCATCACCGAGATAGAGCCAAATTGGATGTCTCCCCTGAAGGCCTACCTGGAATACGGCGCGCTACCTTCAGATCGGCTCGAAGCCAAAAAGATGATGGCAAAATCCCAGAAGTATCTCATGTATGAGGCGTTTCTGGAAGTCTTACCTTCAACCCTCACGAGATGCCTCGGGCGGAAGAAGCCGACTATGTGCTCAACGAATTCACCGAGGTCTTGTGGAAGCCACATCGGGTCGCGAGCACTTTCAAAGAAAACGCTGAGGTCGGGATACTACTGGCCCACCCTAGTGCAAGATTCGGCCGAGCTCGTCAAAAAGTGCCCGAAGTGCCAGATTCACTCCACGGTCAAAAGCTACCTCAGACTGATCTAAGCAGCCTGCGAGTCCATGGCCTTTCATGCAATGGGGGATCGACATTGTTGGTCCGTTCGACCGAGCACCAGGTCAGCTTCGATACTTAGTCGTAGCCATAGACTACTTCACAAAATGGGTCGAGGCCGAGCCACTGTCGAGCCTCACGAGCAGGAGAATTCAGACTTTCGTGTGGAAGAATATAGTCCGCCGCCGCATACCGCACATTCTCGGTCTCGGACAGCGGCACCCAATTCGTTGACAAGAACTTGAGGTGGTGCGAAGAACTTGGATCGATCAACGCTTCACTCGGTTGCACACCGCAAGCGAATGGCGCATCGAGGTGACGAACCGCACGATCGCATAAGGATTGAAGAAAGGTTGGGCGAGCTAAAGGCGATCGGGTGAAAATCTCCTCAAGTCCTTTGGTCCTACAGGACCACACCTCGGACGTCGCACGCGGAAACCCTTTCACCTAGTCTATGGTAACCGAGGCGTCATACGGCCGAGATCGGCGCCAAGTCCACGACTCTTCACTTCGGTCAGGAAAGCGAGGAGGACTTGCGAGCAAACCCGACCCTCAAGAGAAGCGCGAGCTAGCTTTCATAAACGAGCCAAGTATAAAGCCCGGTCGCACTAAGACTACAACAAAGGGTCAAAACTTCCGCATTCAGTGGCGACCTGGTTCTACGCAATAATGAAGCCGAGAGCCGAGGGTCTTAACAATTTGGATCCGACATGGGAAGGCCCATACCGTGTTCACGAGAACCTAGGTAAGGGGCTTACAAGCTATCTCACTTATCCGTGCGCTTATCCCAGAACTCGGCATATTTCTCATTTAAGGAGGACTTTACATAGTTTTGATTTGAGACCGACTTTATGTTAGTCTCCTTACTTGCCTTGCAAGTGCGTTTGTTGAATAAAATATTTATTTTCCAATGAATGTTTCATTTCACTTCGTTTTATTCATATGCGAACATCTATTGGATATACCGCATTTAACCTTCACGGAGACGCCTCACGAAGATAAAAAACCCACTAAGTAGGGTATTCACTAGCGCTACCGCACTCGTAGATTACTCATTGAATTGAGCGTCTCGGCAACGCATCGGACTACTCACTAGTTTGAAAGTCTACATGCATACATCTGATTACTCATTAAGTTGAAAAATCTACATGTATAAGACATCCAAAATGGATCTCACCAAATCATGGCAAAGTATACAAGATACATACATTTACGACCAAATGAAGTCCTAAGCTATGTTTATACCTCTCAAGAGGAAAACGTACACTTCAAAACGAGTCTAAAATACATGTATACCTACATACAAAGGTCCCACACTATGTACGCCACTGATTTCGCCCACTGCCGAGACTCACCGGTCGAGATAATTTTGAGCGAAGTCCCTGGGTCGGCGATGGATACCCGGGATAAACTCTGTGCCTTCCACCCAATCTACGAGGGTGGCCCCACCTCGGCTTGTTCCAGGAGTAGTTTGACTCGGCGCAGGTGCATTCTGACCTGAGGAGTTCAACTCACACCGAGGCCATATCTCGGATCCGAGGCGATGTCGGACCAGGACTGTGCCTTATCCCCGAGCTCTGGCCCTTCCACGTTGATTGGCAGTCCGCGCGCGTCCTCTCCTCCGAACTGCCGAGCGCCGTCTTCTATACGCTCCGCTGTCAGATGGACCCATTTGACGGAGCACTTCGGCGTGATCAGCATAGCCGCCCTCCTCTTCAGGCTCTTCAATAATGGGCTCAGCGTTGCCCACTGTAGATGCACGACGGGGCGGGGGCATGCGTCGTTTGCGGACGATCTCATACATTTGCATGTATTTCAGGACAGAGTCGAGGCAATCTTTAAAATTCTTGCTATTGGGACCCTCCTCATCCCTCAATACCATGCCTCCGCCAACAAGCTCTGGACTCGATCGTCGGCCGGATATCGTCGCCCCCGGTCCGTGGATGACCTTTCGTACTCTTCATGCTCTTCCGAGATCCGAGCCGCCTTCTCTGTTGTCGTCGCCAAGTCGTTCCTCATAGTGCATCGACCGTCCGTGGATCACATCTGCAGATACATCATCTCGCGAACTTCGAGATGTGTAATCCTCGACTTTAGCGCTTCATTTTCAGAAGGAGGCGAGCCACCCGCGTCGACTTCATGCAATTTTTTTGTTTCGGTTGATGATGATGCCGAATCGACATCCATGCCGCCAATACCGAGTCATTTCGGCGGATCGACCTCCAAAGTGTCACCTCTTCATCCTTCTCACCAGAGCACCTCGGACTTCTTTCACTTTGTTAGCGCTCATGATCAAGTCCGGCATCAAGTGAAGAATGCAAGAATAAGACAATGATAAGACATTTTAACAAAATATGTCTATTATTATTCAAATGGAAGTTTTGTACAACACGGATCCTATTGATCCCGCAAATCATCCTATTACATCGTCCACCGACCTCGGGCTCATTAGCCGATTGCCGACCCTCCGACCTCTCTTTGGCCGCTCACGCTCTTCCGCAGTTGTCGATCTGTGGAAGCGGACGTCCGAGCTTGGACCGCCGCTCGGTTTCGCCTCAACTCGGCAGGAAGGCTTCAAGCTCCACGCCTTCATCTTCCTCGACCGAGTCTGGCCTCCGCCATCGAGTGACGCGAAGACGCCAAGGCATCCACCACGGGAGCGAGGTCGCCCGGCGATTATGCGGCGTAATTCTTGCATACCTCGGTGATCGACCTCAACCCAACCGTGTTGGGCCTTGTCAAAATCTGGTCTCTCGCCGCCAACTTCTCGGTGGGCACGGATCACTGCGGCCTCATCACCGCAGCCGGTCGGAGATGAACGAGGAAAAACTCTCCGACTGATCGGCTGTTGGCGAAGGCCCTTAGCATAGGTCCTCGCCTCGCCAAGAAGACGCTTGATCACAGCAGACCCTTCCTCTCACCGGCAGCCTCACTGGCGCCTCCACCTCTGCACGGGCCACCTGCAAGGCCCGGTCCTTCTTCTTGATGGCGCTCTCAGCGGTCGTCTTGGCGCTCTCGGCGGCCGTCTTTGCCACAGTTCACCGACTTTCGCCTTGGCGATTCGGGTCCGTCCCCGGCAAGATCTAGCTGGATTCATTTGAACCTCGATCGTCTCGCTGCTAGCCTTCTCTCCATGGCCTCATATTGCGAGGCGCCCTCAACGATAAGTCTGGCCATCGAGGCCGCATCCTGAATACGGAACAATAAGCAACAAGTAACAACAAGCTTACAAGGAGAAGGGTAGTGACTTATACCTGGGGGAAAGACAAGGAAACCCTGGAAGCCGGCACCTCGGGCTGTTGCTGACCATGGACCTCAATCTCCAACGTCGGGCCCGAGGCTGTCTGAGGTCCGGTCACCAGGTCTTTTAGGGCGTCCACCACCACGGGCTGCGGGGTGGGCTCGCTCCGTCTCGCCTTCTTCCTCGAAGGCTCCCTTCGATCAGAGGAAGCAGGGCGCGGCGAGGTCGGCACATTGACTTCTCCGGTCGGGTCAACCTTCACCGCATTCAACATGAGAATTTCATTAGTACAAAGAAAATCAAGCGAGGGAAATAAAGATAAGAAGGTTGCCTCACCTGATTCTGCACTCGACTTTGGAGCTTCGACTATGTACACTCACCAAAGATCGTTCGGTCGTCCTCAAGATAGTTGATCGACAGGATCTCACCCATATCGCTCAACGACTTCTCCATAGGCCCGTGGGATTAATTTTCACGTCCTTATCGACCCAGCCCCACTGCACTCGGATACCCTCACCCGCAAAAGAAGTATCTATTTTGCCAATGGGATACCTTCGACGGGAAGCAATTTTAAACTTTAGGCGGTGACGGTAATATACTCCACTTATATACTTGATGCTAAAAACGATCAAGACTTGAAAGAAAACTCCTCGCCTATGCCATAACAGCCAACCCTAGCCCCACCGTCGACCTAATAGAATGGAAGTCGGTTGGCATATAGGGATCGAAAATACTCGAAAGCTAAGGAAAATGGGAGCAAAGGAAATCTAAGCCCATTATTAAGCTATCTACAAAATGGTGATAAATCCTCCGGAGAGCCATCGCTATATCGTTGGGTTTTCGCAAGCACCACCATGCATCCTCCGGGATGTGGTATTTATCAACAACCACCGAAGCTCCTCCATCGTCAAGGTTGATTTAGCCCCACCAATCTCGAGGCCATCCCATACCAAGACACTGGGAAACCCTAGAACTAAGTCCTATGGATTTACCTAGGCGGTTATGGCATATATAATCCCTTATATTGGGGTCTTCACGACCGTAACCCGTCGAACCGAGTTATCGAGCGAGAAGAGGTGAGAAGGTGAAGAATGCATACTTACTTTTTGAGGAGGGATTTCGATTTCTTCAACAAAGTGTGAAAGAGAAATTGGGGATTTCTAAGGTTATATTCTCTGGATTCAAGCGTCGAAGGAGAAAATGAGCAGATTGCCTCTTTTAGACCTATTTATAGGACGAATGGCGCCTAAAATCTGCCGTTTCATTTTTGCACGTGCTATTTACATTGGATGTGTGAAAGACGCCTTGACGCTTTTGAAGCCCAACTACCGTCTGGCGCGTATGACGTACTCAGGAAAGAGACCGCCGATCGACCATGTGATGATTACTACGAGTTGGGACTACGACCATGTCCTAATACCAAAAGTAACTCAGTCGGACTTGATCTCCTCCTAACGTTGGATCTCGTCTTGACTAATGATTTGAGTTCGCATCGGCCATGCCCCATATCGACCTCGGATCGTGTATATTTCGGTCGGATATGACCACCCGGAACAACCAAGTATTTTAGGTCATACAATGAATGACAAACCTTCAACGAAACTTTAGCAAGCAATATTCCGCCTCGGAAAGCCCATTCTCCTTCACACCGGCAAAGCTATTCCTTGACTTTTCGGGGGCTATGATAGGATATGGCCCAACCTCTCAGGCCCAACAGAGCTGGACCTAACCTACTGTTGCCCTCAACGGTTACGCCTAAATGACGATCCATAAACCCTAATTATGGGTAACGGTAATGAGGTAACGGCAGTAATCATGGGTAATAATGGTGGAGATCATGGTCAGTTATGGGAGAGTTATAGCCCGCCTATCAGGGGATTCGTGGGATATAATTTACGTTTGTGTATAAATAGGGAGTAGATTGAAGGTAAAAGGGTTAGCAAATTACTGAATACTAGAGCCCTTAGAGAGATACTTGCTGTAAACAAATTATAGTAAACATCTTGAGGATCATCTCCTCCGTGGACGTAGATCTTATTCTCGATCGAACCACGTAAAAGTCTCTTGTGTTTTTATCGCTTTTATAAATCTCGTATACTAGATTTATCAAATATATATATATATATATATATATATATATATATATATATATATTACATCTCGTATTTTACTTCTATATTAAATAGTTTTACTGATGTTTACGTGCACAATGTACCATAAGATGCAATTACTATATAAATTGCTGAATCTTATACAATATTTCATTTTGTGGTGTATTCATTAATGGGTATTATGCATTTAGAACTATAATACGACACCATTGTAAGTATTATATTGTTTGCTACATGTGATAAGATGATATGATGAATAACCATAATAATATAATTCCCATTCTATTCGTCGAACATGATTCATTTCTTTTAACCATGCTTATTTAGAAAAATAGTATAAAATGGTTTAAAGGATAAAAAATAAGTAGAATTCATAATTTTTGAAGAAATAATTATTTCTTAAAAAGAAAATGAACCAAATGGAACAACTTGAAAAAGATACGAATCAAGTTCGATGGGATGAAAGGAATATCTGTTTCTAATTTTGTTTGTTTTGTTTCAAAGTTTTTGATAAAGCAATGATTCCATATTTAGAACCACACATGAATGGTACGTATTGCAAAAAAAACAAAATATAATATATATATATTAATTTATTATTAAACTAACACCTTGTTCTTGCTCTTCAACTCGTGGTAAAAAAAGAATATTTTAAGAATTGCAATCTAATAGAGAGTTTAATCGATCTAATCAGACAAATTAAATAAGTACATATATGGATCGGAGATATTTTAATATATTCAGACAAACATAAAACTGATATCTTACTTGATAAAAAAAAATCTAGTCGCACATAATGTATTCTCATAATGCCTAGCATACAAGAACTTAAAGGATGAACATGAAATAAATACTAGTTTGCAATAGATGACGCAATGAGCCGATCATACTCATTGCGGTGTAAACAAATCGAACCGAACCAACTAGCACTAAACTCAAATTTGATTTATTTATACTCCAATCAAATTCTAAATTTATTTATTGAATACTTCGAAAGTCATGAGCTGAATCAAACATAAACAAGCTTTCGAAATTAAGAGTTGAATTGAAATATTAATCATTTTACAAAATAAATTGCTTGTTCTGAAAATTAAAATATATTTACTTTAACTCGTCATTTTCCAATAACAAAAAATATTAATTAGAAGTTCACATATTTATTAATATTTAGTATATGAAGTTAACGAGCTTACTCATGAGCTAATGAGTCAAGTAATGTCAAGCTTAAAGCTAACCCATTTAGTTATCGAATTTCACTAAACGAACTTGAAAAAACTAATATGGAGTCGAGCTCCGACTAAATCACGAGTAGCATAACTCATTTACAGCGAGATCCACATCACATCATATCGCCCAAAATTGTGAGGAGAAGCAAGAAACAGAGTAATCACAGGTCCACAAGGAACAACAAAAGACAGAGAAACTCCATAGTCAAACATCAGTGCTAAAATTACATTAGTCCTAAATCAAGAAAGTACAAGCTACAAGAATACACAAATAAATAGCCTTTCATTCATATTAGAGTAAACATTTCATAAATGGAAACAAAAATCAAAACGAAAAAAAACTCAAGATTATAGAGAAGCCTCTGCCCTGAGCAACCAGGGTGGTTCCTATACAGCACCAGAAAAGGGCCTAACCCTAGGTGCTCAGTAATCAAATCATCACCATTGAAGCTCTCTTCACATCAAAATGGAATGAGCTTCTTGTCTAGGATGGATCTTGTATACAGTAGTATTCTCGCTCGTCCCAAAACAACGACAAGCTTTCGACAAATCTATCCTCATCCACTGGGCTCATCAGCGCTCTCGTAAGCAGTGTCCAGGCAGAAGGTACTTGTACTTGTCCGCGTTCTCCAACAGATAGGAGGGGAGATTGACGGCCGACAGAGAATGAGGGATCAGTCCCATGGTCCCGATTATATCCCTGAAAGTGTACTCTTCTGGTAGCATGTCGTACAGATCACCCCCCTTGCAGATCACCTCCTGAATCCTTTTAGGGTTCAAGAATCGGGAGAACCTCACTCGATCGCTGTGGCTGTAGGCTTTCATCTTGAAGATGAAATCACTCAAGTAGCGGAAGCAGAAGCTACAATGCCAGCCCGAGTCCGAGAGTAGATAGTCCGTTTGTCGGTAATGAGCGTATTTTGTCCTCCCCTTCCAGTATCTATGAATCGAAGCCCTCCAGCTCAGCTGGTGCTGCTGAAACTCGAACGAGTACAAGTAGTTTTGGAGCTGAAGGTGAAGAACCGGAGGAATATCATCGCACCACCTAAGGAGATCGATCGTGTGTCCGCTCGGGATCTCATCAACGTCCGACATTATCAGCAAATCGTCGTCCTCTATCCCTGCAACTCTCAGGAGCTGATCGAGGGCGAGCCTCTGGTACGCCTCCTCAACAAACGGGTTCTCACCTCTCCGGAACCTTCCACCAATCTCACCATAGGTCAATCTAGGCTCGATGAACTTGAACTGGTCGCGATGTACGGCGAAGTTGTGGGGTTTTGGTAGGCCGGTGAAGGTGGAATTGGACTCGAGCAGCACATATTGCGTGATGTAAGGGTATAGCTCCTTCCATCGGATGGTAAGCATGTCAATCTCGTTGCTGAACAAGACTGCATCGTACACGCGCCTTGGGAACTCACGGATGCCCCACCCGTGGAGCTTGCAGAGAGTCGCCATCGACACATTCTGATTGTAGTAGTGAGTTAGAGGGATAAAGGGCTTCGGAGGGGACTCCCAAAGGGGCCGGAGGAAGTAGGTGAGTTTCTGGCCGTGGCAGTATATGGTGAAGACCCCGCCGGGGCAACAAGGAGGAAAAAGAAAATTACTCTGAAATCTACACCGTGAAGGAAGCAACGGAGTCTTGACATGTTTACATATGATGGGGAAGCTTGCTGCTAATTGAATCCCAATATCAGATACTAGCATGATTCTCATTGCCCATATCTAAAAACAAAAGAGAATTTACAACTTTTTGGGACTTTTTTAGGCTTATTATGAATCTCAAAAGTGTTCAATACTACAAGAAAGTTTACTTTTCAATAAGAACTTTCATGATCATATACAATAAAGAGCCAAAGTTCAAGCAATTTTCAAGGTGACATTCACAAATCAACAGCTTCTAACCTTTTACCTTCTTGAAACCATGCAATAAACTCAGAAATTCAGACACACAAAGGAAAAAAAACACATACTTATCAATGCATATATGATGAATATATCAACCATAATGAAAATCAACAATAGAGAACTTCTCTGAAATGAACAAAACATCAATGCAGAAGACCTAAACTACATTATTCTCCATTAGATACATCAGAAATTTACTAAAAAAAAGAGCAAAATCACAAAAGATAAATTCATTAAGCCAATAATTGAAATTCAAAGATAACATAAAACTTGAGCTTCCTTATCATAGAAGAGAAAAAGTTATGGCACAAAAATTCCAATTAGCAATTGAAAGGGATTGAATAAGAGAAAGTAGTATACCTCGTCACAATCATCTTCGCATTTTTCATCACTCTTTTTGGAAGTATGATAACCATCAGAAATCATCCGGGCACAAGCTTTCTCTCTCTCAACGTTCATACAGCTTTCTTTTCTCTCTCTAACCCCTCTTCCTCTCCGTGCAGAATTACACATCAAAAAAATCCAGATCACATAATCGAAGAAACTACTCAGAAACACACAAATTTGGGGAAATTGAAGCGAACTCTTGTTCTTAAAAACACCCCATTCCCGTCAAGAAAACAGGAGGGCTAGTTTTTAATTTCTCCCAAGATTCAATTTGTGTATACGTTGGAGGACGCTCTCTCGTCAAAAATATCTGTAACTGCTCGTCTTCTTCTTCTCGTCTCTCTCTCTCATGAGGGTTGTTGCAGTTTTTTCAGAGAGGGAAAGAGAGAGGGAAAGAAGGGGAAAACAAATATGCAGAGGAAAATCTTTCGACTTCCTATGTTTACTCAAAAACAAGAATTATCCATGATTGAGTATCCATAATAAAACCATATTAGTTATTGCAGATATGAACATTGGATGATTTTGGAAAGTTGAAGGAAAAATATGCGGATGACCGCATGGTACGTTTATTGTTGTAAGAATTTTACAATTTTGTCCTAAACAACATCAATCTTCTTCTTTTCTTCTCTCTTTTTTTTTTTGTAATAAACCCATCAAAAATAAAATCTTTGTGTTTAGTATAAAATATGTGCACATATTTAGGGGTGTCTAAACGGTTTTCGGTTAGAACCGGAACCGAAACCGATAAATTCAGTTAACAGAAAACCGACAAATTCGGTTATCGGTTCGGTTTCGGTTCCAGAGTTAAAAAAAAATTCGGTTATTGGTTAACCGATAACCGAACGGTTCGGAATCGAAACTATTTTTTATTTTTAATTATTATTTTAATTATTAATTAATTAATTAAAAATTCTAAAAATCAATTTTTAATTATAACTTTATTAATTATTTTAATTATTTGTTAAAAAAATTATCTATTTTTAATAAGTTTCAGTTTTTAATTATTATTTTATTTGTTATTATTATTATTTTATTCGTTTTTAATATTAATTTTAATTTGGTTTTTTGGTTAACCAAAAACCGAACCGTCGGAACCGATCGATTTTCGGTTAACCGAAAATTTAAAACGGTTCGATTTCGATTTCATTTTTTCGCAGAAATTCAATTGGTTCGAAAAATTGATTGCTAACCAAACCGAACCGCTTAATGTTTCTACACATATTTGATGTCTATAAATATTATGAAGTATGATATTATTTAAAAGATTCATGTTTCCCAAAAATGGAGAGTTTGATGTATGTGTATGCATGAGTATGAATGTATGATATTAGAGAAATATGATAATGATATTATTGTATTAATTTTAATATTCTATGTGAAAAATAAACGAAATTAGTGCCGTATGCCGATAATTATGAATTGAGAGTAGTTACAATTTTTTGGTAAAATGCTCGTATATATAACAAACTACCACTTATATACTCCCTCAATCTCAATATTCATGCGTCGTTTTCTTTTTTGCTGTTCCATTAAGTTGGTCTGTTTCAAAAAAGAAATACTTTTACACTAAAAAGTACCCACTACTTTACATATAAAATACAATTCTTCTTAATTTACGTGTAAGAAAGAAACGTACCATGAATATTGGAACGATTATATTTTTTAATCCTATTTCCAAATATGGATATCGACTAATTAATTTTTAAATTATAAGACACTGTACCGTGAAACAAATTTGTTGGTAACTAAAAGCTGAATAGAATGTTGTGAATTTGAAGTGGAAAGACACATGTAACACTATCTTTTAAGTACCAAAAAAAGTTTGTTCGGAGATAAAGTTTCATAGTTTTATGTAATTTTCTGTAATAATTGATCAAAGTCGATAGTTTGAGATAAAAATAATGATAGTTTAAGTTATATTTGAATATTTAATCAGTTTTATTTTATTTTATTGAAGGGGAAAGTTTTATAATTGAAAAAATGGTTTGAGGGTCATCATATAATATTGAAATCACAAAACTTTATGTACATTACCATATCATTTGTTCTTAAAAAAAATATCATTTTCATCAAAAAAAATAGCATTTACATTAAAGATAAGTATTAAAATTTACATATGCAAGCTTCTGCACAGGAGACCATCCTGTATGGTACATCTTCGGGAATTAAAAGATATAAACTTGGATCGGGGAGGTCGAATCACGTAGGGAAACTTGTTGGGAGAAATACATTTGGGGAATTAATTATGTACGTAAAGTTGTTGGGAGAAATATAGTGTGTAATGTATAAGTTTAATAGCGAAATAAGAACAATAAAGTATGAAATGAAACTCGCATTGAAAAAGGAATCAAGATCAATATCAAGTGAACATTTACAAATTACAAAATAGAAATGTATTGGAAAAAAATACCACTAGGATTTCTAGTTAAAATATTACAACTAACAAAAATTATTTCAAGAATTAAAAAATTACAAAAACAAAAAGAAAAGGAGAAAAAGAAAAGGAGCATAAGCTCTATTTTAATATTAAATGATAACCTTTTAATGTTAAAATTGATTTGCCTAGAGCCCACATAGCTCTCTTATCTTTTTGGCTCACCCTCGTCGTCATTATAATTGAGAAAAATAGTCGGTCGGGCTGGCTCGAATCCACCGAGTTAAAAGTTAAAAACTAGGGGTGAGCATTCGGATTTCGGTTCGGATTTTTGCTTAATTCGAACTGATCCGAAAATCTGAATTTTGTGAAAGAAAAAATCCGAGCCGAATCGATTATCCGAAAATCCGAAATCCAAAAATCCGAACCAAACCGAAAAATCCAAAATTATTAAAAAATCGAAAATCCAAAACCAATTTTTGTTAATTCTTATATATATTTATATTAAATTTAAACATATTTGAATAAAATATTATTTTTATATATAAATTATATAATTCGAATTTTCGGATTTATCGAATTAAAAAAATCCAATCCAATCTGATCCGAAAATCCAAAATTTTGAAAAATTTCAATCCGATCCGATCCGAACCGAATTTTAAATTTCGGTTTGATTCGGATCGGATATTCGATTTTCGAATTTTTTGCTCACCCTAATTAAAAACAAAGGCAGACTAGTCATATATATGTCGGGCTGCATAAAAGTCGGTCCATCCCAATGTTGCACGGGCCAAACCAAGCAAACTCATTTGTCCATATTTAAATTGTATTCCCTCTATCCCATTTAAAATGTCCTACTTTTCTTTTTGGGTTGTCCCATTACAAATGTCTCATTCCATTTTAGGAAATAATTATCCCTTCAAAAAGTGTGGACTCTACATACTTTTTAACACTTTAACTATTTTATATCTTCTTCTAAATATTCGAACCCAAAAGAAATGAGACACTTTAAACGGGACGGAGGGAGTAATAAATTTAAAAATTAGATAGGGTTTCAATCCTAAAATCTTCAATTCGATAGATTAAATATAAATATCATAAAAATGTCTCGGGTTTATTTGGCCCAAATACCTTGAACATCTTTGGCTCGTAGCTTGGATGGTCTGGATTATTTGTGGTTTACCTCTTGTGATAAAGAATCCAACATGTTTGTTCAGGATCCATGATTTTGTTGTAAGATGGTGACAATGGATCGAAGATTGGAAGCCATTTTTTCTTATCTCATGTCACTCGCAAAAACTGGAAAACTTGTCTGTCTGCACAGTGCGTGAATAGATGTAAATGAGTTTTTTTTTTTTTCTTCCATTAAATACAGAAATTTTAAAGGTCACATTACGGTGAACTCGAATCCAAGACCTTTGATCTCAGCTATTAACCACTCTATCACTAGACCAATATACACACGTAAATGAGTTATTTGTGTTTCAATTATGCTTATAGATACAGTGAGAGTTTTGGCGATAAAGAATTTGATATGGCAAATTTCCCTATTTATGAAATAAATCTTTTTTTGAGAGTCGTATGTTAAAAGTTAGTGACGTCAAAATAGAAATGACCTTATTAAGATTACACGTCAAATAGATATAGACTCATCACCCACAATGAGTCAAACACACTCAATGTGTGTATTTGTGTGTGTTCGAGTTCCAAAATTGAGGTTGGCAAGGATCAAGGAAAATGGCAATGGCGACTGATAAGAATTCAGTGATCGAGCACAGAGCGTATGCTCGTGTGGGTTTATTGGGCAATCCGAGTGATGTTTACTACGGACGCACGATATCATTCAGCCTCGCCAATTTCTGGGCTTCCGTCAAGCTCGAGTCTTCCGATAATTTGATGATCGTTCCTCACCCTGCCCACGATCTAGTTCAATTTGACTCGCTTCCTCACTTGGTTATTTTCTAATCTTCCCTTTTATGGGAAATCTGGGCTTTGATCTGGGAATGTGTGTGTTTTGATTGAGTTTGAGTGTTGGGGTTGTTGCGATTGTACCATTTTGTTAGAAGTTGCTGCTTTTGGTTTGAATCTTGTTGATAATCTAAGGTCAAGTGAATTTAGCTGGATATCAATGAAATTAAGGCTGATTTTAATTGTCTTGAAATTCTTTGTTTTTGGCTTATAGATCTGAATACTTTGTTGGAAATGAGATGAACTGAGAGAGATTATAATTTAGTTGTGCTTTCCTATTATTGGGATCTTGAAATGATATGTTTTGATTCAATGCTGCAACTTTCCTTGTGTAATTGTGTGGATGGATAATGGTTTTGTTGATTATGTTTAGAGAGGAGGGTGATTTTAGAGGGCTGCTGTGAATTGGGTTCGTATGTTTCTGTTTGTGTAGGTTGATCGGCTCCAGACCAATGGTTATTATGGAGGAGTGCGTCTGCTCATGGCGATCTGTAAAATTTTTCACAAGTATTGCAAGGAAAACAACATTAGTTTACATGAGGGAAATTTTAAGTTGTCTTATGATACTAATATACCTCGCCAGGTATTGCTTATGATCTTCATCGTTCGTATTTTGTTGCGATTCAGTTCTCTAGAGTCATAGTGTCATACAATGTGATTTGGATGTCTTGCTTTCTGATTCATCATGCTGTATGTGATTTATATCAACATATTATGAAAAACTGATGTCTTGTATGTTCTCCATGGTAATCAAAGACGATATGAGCAGAATATTAAGCTTTCGCCACTTCTTAGTAAATATAGAAATGTCATAATGTTTGAACCCATACTCTTGTTTTTGGCTTAGGAGATTCAGTAGGCAGTTATGATACAAACGTTTGGGATATCATGTGATCTTGGAACATAAGTGGCACCGAGGTCAAAAGTCACATTGTGGCAACAAATAGCTGAAACACATGTTCAACCCTAAACATAACTGTAGTTTCACTCTTATATTATGTTGCACTCACCATTGTATATTATTTTGATACACATGCGCTCAGCTATATTTTCTTTTTTTTGAATTGCTTTAGACCGGGCTTTCTGGTTCTAGTGCTATTGTATGTGCTGCTCTTAGCTGCCTTCTTGACTTCTACCAAGTCAGGCATCTCATAAAAGTTGAAGTCCGGCCAAGCCTTATCCTTAATGCAGAGAAAGAACTTGGTATCGTTGCTGGACTTCAGGATAGGGTAGCCCAAGTCTATGGAGGCCTCGTCTATATGGTATGCATTTTAACTGTTGCTTCCTTTTTATCCTCAGAGTGAAAGTATCTTTGTCCACTCAATGCATTTTCTTATCAAACTTGGTTTCAGGGGATTAGGATTTTGACAAGAAACTCATGGACGATTTAGGACATGGAAACTATATACCCATGGATCTGGATCTTCTGCCACCGCTCTATCTCATCTATGCAGAGAACCCAAGTGACTCCGGAAAGGTAATAATCTTATCATTGCATGTGACTCTTTGTTCTCAATCTCCCATCCAAAGTAGTATGGCAAGTTTCTGAGTAAAGGTCTCATCCGCTGTTGACAAGAACAGATAGTAGTATCCTTTGAATTTTACTCACTTTGTCCAATACATCCAACTATTCACTTGTATCTGTTATATGTCTGTGAATTATCTGTATATGTGTGTGACATTTAGGTCGTATTTCTAATATTTTAATCATATATGGTGATGAAGCACACCGTGGTGAATGATCATTATAAAGCAGGTTCATAGTACAGTCAGACAAAGGTGGCTAAATGGTGATGAGTTCATTATATCATCGATGGAGAAGGTTGCGAATATTGCAATAGAAGGAAGGACGGCGATGATTGAAAAGGACTACACTAAACTCGCAACCCTCATGAACCATAACTTTGATTTGAGAAGGTAAGGTGTCTAAACAAAAGTTTCAACTCACAGGTTTTTAGTTTTGGCAAAAACTTATGTAAATCCTGGATGTACGGTTCACCAATCCCAATTAGAATTTAATCAGGGCGGATGCACTGAAGTGTGCCACTTTAGTTTTTGGGCTCTTTATACAGTATTCACACACACGCATCCATGTTAGCATGTGTGAAGTAGTGCTAATTTGAGTTTGTATCTTGCTCAGAGAAATGTTTGGTGACGAAGCTCTTGGGGCTATGAATATAGAGATGGTTGAAATCGCCAGACGAGTAGGCGCCGCATCAAAGTTTACAGGCAGTGGAGGCGCTGAAGTTGTGTTCTGCCCTCAAGGATCTTCACAAGCAAGCCTTTTAGAGGATGCATACAAGGCAGCTGGGTTTGCCTTCCAACCAGTCCAAATCATGCCATCTTTGCTAAGCTTATTTTAGAGAGCTTTAAGCTCTAGTAACTTATAAGATGTAATGTTGGAAGGATATATATCAGAAATAACAAATCATAGTAGGGTTATTTTTGTAAAATTTTATTGTTTATAAGTTTATGAAAAAATAAATTGGGACTCAATAACTTATAAATTCTTTAAGAATTTATTTTGTCAAACATTTTTCAAGAACTTATAAACTCAGCCAAACAATTTCTTACTGCCACAATTTCTCATAACATCTTGCCACCATTATCTAGAAATATAAAAGCATACAAATCACACAAAGCTTCATATGAACAGCCTAATCCTCCACCCTATCCGTGAAGATAGAGATCAAGAAAAGCCAAAAACCAGAATTGTCATCCATCATTTCACTCTCATTGTTCTACACTTCAAGATCCTAGTTTATATAGCTAAGAACTCTACAAGCCCAACCGATTCGAAACAAATCTCATTGCGCTCCTACCATTCAATACACATAAGATACAGTTTCTCCTAATTGCTACATTTTTTTCAATCAGAAAAATAATCAAAATATTCGACTTACATAAATACCTATTGATCATCACCTAATGCAGCCATAAGCTCGTGCGGCGACGGATCCCAAATCGGTAGGTCTGTAAGCTCCTGCCTTAATCTTTCCTCTTTTGCACTGCACAACCCTTGAGCTACATCGCACAAATTCGATACATACCGAATAATTGCCTCCTGCGCTTCAACCTACAATTTCAAATGCAGAAAATTGACTTAATTCTATGAAAATGAAATATCTAGAAGCTTCCAGAAACTAAATGTGGAGCTGCTGAAGTAGCTCCGGCGAGTACCTGAGCGAGAAGATCATCGACGAATCGCCGGTGAGAGGAATCAGCCACCGAAGGCTCGCCGGAGTTTGAAGCCCCATCGTACGACGTCGTGGGATGCAGCTCCTGACGCTCCATCGACTGCGTACTATCGTTCTGCTCCATTGCATTCATCGTGTTCGAGAAAAGTTCCCACCGGCTGATCTCTTTCAAATACCTTTCCCTCAGCTTCAGCAGGGCCCGCTTCCTCCGTTCGAAGCGGTGTCGTCTCTCCGCCGCCGGATCCGGGGGCGGAGGGGCGGGGTCGATGCGGGGGAGCTTCTTGCGCTTGTAGACGAAGCCGTCGTCGTTTATAAGCTCCCAGTCGTCGGGGTTGTCGTAGCCGGCTTCACTGGCCATAGCTACAAGCGGAAATTTTCGTTTCGTAAATGCAGGGGAATTGAGCGGATTCAATTCCCAGCAAAAAATTTCAAAGATCGCTAACTATTTGAGCGGCAAACCTTGAAAATCAATTTTATTTTTTCATCGAAGCTTGAAGTGACAGTATTCTCATTTTCGCCCACCTTTTTTTATTGAAAACCAAGATTGGATCCCTCAAGAATCAATATTTTCAAACCCGACAGAACATAAAAAAGGTTGGTGAGTATTTGTTTGGTTTCGGTTAATCTAACCAAACTTATCGATTAACAGAAACCATGTGATGTGATGGTGCGGCGGCTCAATGCGCCATAGCTGATTTGATGAGATTTGGTCGTCCTCATCGTCATCCATTAGTCGAACGTAATTATCGATGTTCGATTTTTCGTCTCCAACTTTTAAGTCGTAATCATAAGCTCTAGTTTCTTTAAATATTTTAATTTCACATAATTAAACAAATATTGTCCCAGTGGACTCATCTCGAAAAATTATGGAGGCGCATCTAATTATTACGTTGAGATCGTTTCCCATTTTGTGCTAAATTGACATGTGAGAAATTGTGGATGCGCGATTTTTTTTGAAATTCGTCTGTTGTCAGAAATTTTCCAAACTCACAAACTTCATTCGCCAGCGAAAGTTATGTAGGACAAATATAATTACTAGGCTGAAGTCTTTTCTTGGTTTGCGAGAAAACATAAGGTCGCGTTTTATTGACTACATTAATTCGTGAAAAATTCATCGAGACTTTCGATTTCTAATCGGATAACTTTTTCCACACATAAATCACGTATAGTATTTTTAGGTCTCATTTTTATTTCTCATTATCATTTTTGATTGAAGAACCTAATTTTTAGATATAATAATACTGGTCTCCTTAACTGAATTTGATTCCATTTTCATTTCTTGGTTTCATTAATCATAATTATGGATGCAAAACCATAATTAATGTACAGTAGTACATTTAACCTGGTTTGGTAATACCATAATATTACAAGATAGTCATGCAAAGATATTATAGACAAAACAAGAAGTTATAACTACTTTTCTTGTAATCAATAGATGCTTTTATTGCATTTGAGCAGAGATAGTCTCAAGTTATCCCTATACCAGATCAAGAAGCTTTCGGTTGAAGAAACAGATAGCAACTCAGTTGGACTATCACCAACCATCCATTCCATAGTTAAAACTCGTTTCCCGGTCAAATGCTGAAATACTTTTGACAAACAAATAAGTTTGAGCTGAGAAGATTCATGCAAAGCAGTCAAGAAAATAATTTGATATGAGTTCTAGTAGTGTCAACATACTAGACAAATAAAAGTCTCCTTTATGTGAGCAACTTATGCTATGCATCTCAGTTGAAATTACATGTATAATCAAGAACATCAAGATATATATGAGATTGCATATTTGAGGAGAGCTTAAATGATTTGATATGTGATATTCATACCAACAAGATGTATCTTCTTTTCGGGAATCCATCTGATGAAAACTCTAAAGTTAAGCATGCTTGGCTTGGAGCAATTGTGCTCAATATATATAAATCTCCTACATTTATTTGGGAGGGAAATCCTTGCATGAGAGAAACAATCAAATAATGTTGGGAACAGAAAATTATCATCAATTCTAAAGCATCTAACTCCCCTATCATGCCTTTTTCCTAGTTCATCCGCATATAAACGAAGGTCACCTTTTCTTTTAGCTATCGTCTGCATAAATCCTCACTAAAAAACTCAGCACATATTTATGAGAATGATATAAAGTAGTTAAATTGATTAAAAATAGATACGACTCACAACTTTTGAAGAGATAATTATTTTCTTAAAAAATAGGTCATTTTGGGTGCGACAGTCCAAAAAGAAATACATATCATCTTGAATGGAACGGTAAGAGCATAAAATATAAGTTTAATATTCATTTTGAAATAATTAATATTTAGTAACCAATTTAATACAAATAATAAATTTTAGTATTCCTTTTGTCCCACCCAAGATGACATGTATTCATTTTTTGGTTGTTCTATTCAAGATAACTTGTTTTCTTTTAGGAAATAATTATCTCTTCAAAAGTTGTAGGACCTACCTATTTTTTATCACTTTAATCATTTTATATCATTCTTCTAAATAACCGTGTCCAAAATAAATGAATCATCTTAAATGAGATGGAGGGAGTATGTTTTTTTTTAAAAATTAACCTTCAAAAATACGTTGTTACTATTTTAAGGCTTTCACTTCCCAATATAAGTTTGTTAAAATGATACCTAAATCGCTACGACCATATTAAGACATGTTAAAATTATATAATAATTCACTTTCAATATATTCCATCCGTCCACCAAATATGTTCATTTAATTCTATTTTGGTCCGTTCACAAAAAATATTCATTTTCCTTTTCTAGAAACATTAATTTCATTTACAAAAAAATCACTCATGGTCCATAGTTTTACACCCACTATCCTCATGGTCTATCTTTTTATATTCACTTACTTTACATTCATTACAATTTATTAAAATTTATATAGGTATATTATATTAGAAAAACATGTGCGTGTCTTATCAATATAATTGTTTAGGTTTTGAAATTTGGACCAACATACTATGCATTGAATAGAGTTGTACCTAATTCAAGAAAAGTCGACCATCGAACTTATTAGGGTAAGAGTAGCAATGGTTCAACATATCTTATTCTTATGTGTTAGTTACTCTACAAGTATTGAATATCGAGTTAATTACAAAATCTATATTATTTGCTTTCAAATCTAGGTCATAATTTCATATTTAATATTGAAAAAGTATTGTATTACTACGTAAGACTGCTTGATGCATTAAAATGTGTTACACAATATCTATGTTTAAATCTATAATTAAACACACACAAAATTACATATATATCATGTATGTAGTGAATACAGAGAAACTGAAGGGCCATGGGTCCTCCAACTTTTTTTTAAAAACAGATATATATTTGATATGTAATATAATATTTAAAGTATTTGTCCTAGTCCGTTGGTTAAGATTCTCTTTGAAATCTTGGGGAACTGAGTTTGACCCTCAACTGCATCTCTTTTTTTTATTTTTTTCTTCTTTCCTTGTTTTTTTCTCTTCTGTTTCTCGTTACTTTTTTTTTTCTCTTTCTTTCTTTCCTTGTTTTTTTCTCTCTCTCTTTCCTTCTTTTTTTTCTCTTCTGTTTTCGTTTTTGGTTTCCTTTTTTTCCTATCTTTCTTTCTTTTTTTCCTCTCTTTCTTTCTTTCCTTTTTTTCCCTTCTCTGTTTCTTTCCTTTTGGTTTGTGTTTTCTCACTCTCTCTATTCTATTTCTTCTCTTTATTTTGAGATCTTTTTTCCTTTTTTCTTTTTTATATAATTTGTTTTATATTGATAAAATAAAATATGTATGCAAATAATAACACTATGTGAATTAATACTTAGCTAAACACGTGTGCTCTTTATAAATATTTAACATTTAATAACTAAATCTATTGTAATCTAATGAGTTATGATTTTTATCTCTCATTTAAGAGATTTTGGTTCGATTCTTTTATTACATATTTTCTTTTTCTTTTTCTATACTTATTTTCTTTTATTTCCTTTTCTTTCTTTTCTTTCCTTTATCTTTCTTTCCTTTTTTTTTTCCTATAATTTGTTTTATGTTGATAAAATGCTATTTCGTTTCTTTTTCTATAATTTATTTTATATTAATAAAATAAAAGATATATGTAAATAATAAAGTTTTATATGTGAATTAATATTACCAATCAAACTTCTACAAGGATTATAATAAACTAATTATATTATTAAATACTAATTATTTTATAATTATAATTAATTGGGCTCCCAAAAAAAAAATCCTAGCTTCATCACTGATCATATGATATGGCTTAAATTCCAATATTAATATCGTATAAGTGATCTTAACTTGTCAAATAATTTACACGAAAAGTGTTCAAACTTTGTTATTTCTTATCTTTTTAGAAACATGATCAGAAGTAAATATATTGAATAAAAAAGATAATCCATATTATTAAATGATGATACATAACAAGACTTTGAGTGCCCGCAACAAACAATAGAAATAATTTGTTAAACATAAGTAAGATTCCCACTATAAAAAACCCCCTTTCCAATCATCAATCTTTCAAATGGTAGGTGAAGAGAAAGTTCCAGCTGCCTGCGAATTCCAGCACTCATTCTGACAGGGACGGAGGCAGTAAGGGACCCGGGGCCATGGACTCCAGTAATTTCAAAATTTTCTGGGGGTATTTTAATGATTTTGTATTTTAATTGTAAAATATATATTATTATAGAGAGTGGTTATATGTGGAGTATCAATTTATAATACTCCATCCGTCCATTAAATTCGTATATTTAATTCCATTTTGATCCGTCCACAAAAAATATTTATTTTCATTTTTAAAAAATATCAACTTTACATTTTTACCCTAAACCTATCTACTTATTTACAAAAAAACACATATGACCCACCTTTTATATTCACAATCTATTAATATATTTATTTATTATCCACATGACACACCTTTTTATACTCACTTACTTTATGTTCATTAAAATTTATTAAAATCCATACCACCAAAATCAATAAACGATTTTGGTGGACGGAGGGAGTAAATATTTTTTTATTCTTTTTCTTTTCTTTTCGTTTATATCTTTTTATCTTTTGTGTAATTTGTGGGATTTTCTATTCTTTTTTCTTTTATTTTTTATTTTTATCTCTTTATCCTATGTAAAGAATTGAATATCTGAATTCGCACAGAGAAAGTCGATAAAGGGAAAACATGGCAGTGAGAGAACAAATTCAGTAAGTTACAGAGAAAAGAGAGCAGCAAAGAAAATTAAAATTTCAATCTGTTCTGAATTTCGAAAATTTGACATTTTTTTTATCCATCCCAAAAATTGATTCAAAGAAACTTATTAAAAGTTTAAGTTCCTCATATTAACATCTTTGCAAGAGAACCTAAAGTATCAGATGTAAAAATTTTAAAATCTGAAAATTTATATGTTAATGAATAATGTTGAATATAAAATTTTCAATAAATGAACTTGATGTTTTCATGTTACGTCTAGTTATTTGAGTTGAGTTGATAACTTTTATTTGCGGTTGACTTTCAAAATAAGAGAGTATCTATGATGCCTTCTTAAAAAAGAAAAAATATATTTTTAAATCCCTAAAAACAAATTTTAATTTCTTCGATAAATCTAGTATGAGAGATTTATGAAAGCGAAAGAACACGAGAGACTTTTACGTGGTTCGATCGAGAATAAGATCTACGTCCACGGAGATGATCCTCAAGATGTTTACTATGATTCGATTACGACAAAGTATCTCGAGGGCTCTAGTATTCGATAATTTGCTAACACTTTTACCTTCAATCTCACTCCTATTTATACACAAACGTAAATCATATCCCAAGAATCCACGACAGGCGGGCCATAACTCTCCCATAACCGACCATGATCTCCACCATAATTACCCATGATTATCGTGTCGTTACCTCATTTCAGTTACCCATAATTGGGGTTTAGGGATCGTCGTTTAGGCGTGAACTGTGTTGGGCAACGATGAGGTTAGGTCCATACATTGGGCCCGAGAGGTTTGGGCACGAGAGGTTGGGCCATATCCTATCATAGCCCCCGAAAAGTCGAGGAATAGTCTTGCCGGGTGGGCGGAGAATGTGCTGCTGCCGAGGCGGAATATCTTGGTGAAGTTTACGTTGAAGGTTTGTCATTCGCTGTATGACCTAAAACACTTCTGTTTGTCCGAGGTGGTCATATCCGACCTGAAATACTTCTGCTGATCCGAGGTGGACATGTCCTACCTGAAAATATTTCTGCTGGTCCGAGGTGGACATATCCGACTTGGAATACTTTTGCTGATCCGAGGTGGACATGGGGCACAGCTTCTGTTTGTCCGAGGTGGTCATATCCGACCTGAAATACTTCTGCTGATCCGAGGTGGACATGGGCGTAGTCCGATGTCCGAACTCGTAGTAATCATCACGTGATCAGACTGGCGGTCTGTTTTCCAGAGGTACGTCATACGCGCCAGGCGGTAGTTGGGCACTTCGAAAAGCGTGCGCGCGTCTTTCACACATCCAACCGTAAATAGGCACGTGTAATAAACGAAACGGCAGATTTTTAGGCGCCATTTATCCTATAAATAGGTCTAAAAGAGGCAACTGTTCATTTTCTCCTTCGACGTTTGAATCCAGAGAATACAACCTTAGAAATCCCCAATTCCTCTTTCACACTTTGTTGAAGAAATCGGAAATCCCGCTCCAGAAAAAGTAAGTATGTATTCTTCACCTTCTCACCCTCTTCTCGCTACGATAACTCGGTTCCGCCGGGTTCGGGTCAAGACCCCAATATAAGGGATTATATATGCCATAACCGCTAGGTAAATCCATAGGACTTAGTTCTGTGGTTTCACGATGTCTTCGGTATGGGATGGCCTCGAGATTGGTGGGCGAAATCAACCTTGGCGATGGAGGAGCTTACGGTGGTCGCCGAGAAATACCACATCCGGAGGATGCATGGTGGTGCTTGCAAAACCCAACGATAGGCGATGGCCTCAGGAGGATTCATCACCATTTTGTAGATAGCTTAATAGTGGGCTTAGATTTCCTTTTGCCCCATTTTCCTTAGCTTTGAGGGTATTTTCGGATCCCTATATGCCAACCGACCTCCAATTCTATTAGGTCGTGCTGGGGCTAGGGTTGGCCTATTATGGCATAGGCGAGGGTTCTCTTTCAAGTCTTGATCGTTTTTAGCATCAAGTCATAGTGAGTATATTACATCACCTCGCTGAAGTTTAAAATTGCTTCCCGTCGAAGGTATCCATTGGCAAAATAGATACTTCTTTTTGCGGTGAGGGTATCCGAGGTATGAGTGGGGCCTCGGGTCGATAAAGGACGTGAAAATTAATCCCTGGGCTCTATGGAGAAGTCATTGAGCGATATGGGTGAGATCCTGTCGATCGACTATCTTGAGGATGACTTGAGCGATCTTTGAAGTTTGAGTGTCTATAGGTCGAAGCTCGATGTCGTCGGTCCGATTTGGGTGAGGGCAACCTTCTTATCTTTATTTCCCTCGTTTGATTTCTTTGTGCTAATGAAATTCTCATGTTGAATGCGGTGAAGGTTGACCCGACCGAGAAGTTAATGTGCCGATCTCGCGCGCCGCTTCCTCCGATCGAAGGAGCCGCGATGAAGAAGGCGAGGCGAGCGAGTCCACCCAACGACCCGTGGTGGTGACGCATACTGAAAGACAGTGGCCGGACCTCGAGACGACTCTCGCCCGGCGTTAGAGATCGAGGTCCATGGTCAAGATCGGCCGAGTGCCGGCTTCGAGAGCTTCCTTATCCTTCCCAAAGGTATAAGTCGCTACCCTTCTCCTCGTAAGTTTATTGTTACTTGTTGCTTATTGTTCAGTATTCGGGACGCGCCTCGATGGCGGGTGAGATGCACCGCATGGCCGGACTTATCGTTGAGGCGCCCGCAATATGAGGCCATGGAGAAAAGGCTAGCCACCGCGGATCCCGGGGCGGTGAATCCGCTAGATGCTTCCAGGCGGACGCCGAACTTGCAAGGCGAAGTCGAAGGAGCGAAGTGGCGAAGATGGCGCGAGAGTGCCCTCGAAGAAGGACCGGCCTGCAGTGGCCCGTGTCGAGTGAGGCGCCAAGAGGAGGTCGCCGAGGTCGAGAGGAGGTGGCACAAGCAGGCACCTTCTTTGGCGGGCGAGGACCTATCTTGAGGGCCTTCGCCGGCAAGCTTATCAGTCGGAGAGTTTTCCTTTCATCTCCGACCGGCTCTTTGTGATGAGGTAGGAGGTGATTTGTGCCCACCGGAGAAGTTGGCGGAGAGACCAGTTTTGACAAGGCCCAACACGGTTGGGTGGAGGTCGACCACCGGGAGGTATCAAGAAGTTAGCTCGCATAATCGTCGGGGCGACCTCCTTTCCGTGGTGGATGTCTTGGCGTCTTACCTCTCCTCGACGGCGGAGGTCGTAACTTCGGTCAAGGAAGATGAAGACTTAGAGCTTCAAGCCTTCCTGTCGAGTTGAGGACCAAAGCAGGCGGCAGTCAAGCTCGGACGTCTCTTTCGCAGATCGGCAACCGGCGGAAGAGCGGCGCAGCAGCCAAAGAGAGGTCGGAGGGTCGGCAATCACCTAATGAGCCCGAGGTCGATGGACCCGATGTAATAGGATGATTTGCGGGATCGATAGGATCGGTGTTGTACAAACTTCCATTTGAATAATAATAGACATATCTTTAAAATGCCTTGTCATTTGTCGATTTCTAGCGTTCTTCACCTCAATACTTGGATGGATCATGAGCGCTAACAAAGCGAAAGAAGTCCGAGGTGCTCTAGCGAGAAGGACGAAGAGGTGGCACATTGGAGAGTCGGTCTCACGAATGACTCGGTATTAGCCAACATGGACATCATTCGGCATCGTCACCGAATGAAACAAAAGTTGCGTGAAGGCGACCGTGGTGGCTCGCCTCCTTCTGAAAATGAGGTGTTAAAGTTAAGGATTACACATCTCAAGTTCGGGGCTGATTTGTCTGCGGATGTGATCCACGGACGATCGATGCTGCGAGAACAACTGAGTGACAATGCAGAAGCTAGCTCGGATCTCGGAAGAGCATGAAGAGTGCGAAAAGGTCATCCGCGGATGGGGAACGACTATATCTGGCCGACGATCGAGTTCGAGCTTGTTGGCGAAGGCGTGGTATTGAGGATGAGGAGGTCCCAATAGCAAGAATTTTAAAGAGCGCCTCGACTCCATCATGAAATACATGCGGATGTATGAGATGGATTATCAAACGACGCATGCCTCCGCCCCGCGCGCATCTGATGGGCAACGCGATCCCATAATTGAAGAGCACGAAGAGGAGGCGGCTACGCTGATCACGCCAAGTGCTCGTCAAATGGGTCCATCCGACGGCGGAGCGTATAGAGGACGGCTCGGCGGTTCGGAGGAGAGGGCGGGCGCGACCGCCAATCGGCGTGGAAGGGCTAGAGCTCGGGGACGCGGCATAGTCTGGTCCGACGTCATGTTCACGGGTCCAGATGCGGCTTGGTGCGAGTTGAACTCCCAGTCGAATCGCCCGCGCCGAGTCAAACTACTCCCGGAACAGGCCGAGGTGGGGCTACCCTCGTAGATTGGGTGGAAGGCACAGAGTTTATTCCGGGTATCCATCGCCGACCTGGGGACTTCGTTCAAAATTATCTCAGCTTCGGTGAGTCTCGGCGAGGCGGAGCCCGGAAACCCGAATGAGCGTACATAGTGTAGGACTTTGTATGTAAGTATAAATGTATTTAGACTCGTTTCGAAGTGTACGTTTTTCCTCTTGAGAGGTATAAACATAGCTTAGGACTTCGTTTGGTCATAAATGTATTTATACTGTATACTTTGCCATGATTTGGTGAGATCCAATTTTGGATGTCTTATACATGTAGATTTTTCAACTTAATGAGTAATCAGATGTATGCATGTAGACTTTCAAACTAGTGAGTAGTGCGTGTCGTTGACCGAGACGTTCAATTCAATGAGTAATCTACGAGTGCGGTGGCGCTTAGTGAGTACCCTACTTAGTGGGTTTTTATCTTCGTGAGGCGTCCCTCGTGAAGGTTAAATGCGGTATATCGAATAGATGTTCGCATATGAATAAACGAAGTGAAATGAAATATTCGTTGGAAAAATAAATATTTTATTCAACAAACATATGACAACGCACTTCGGCAAGGCAAGTAAGGAGACTAACATAAAGCTGATCTGAAATCAAAACTATGTAAAGTACCTCCTTAAATGAGAAATATGCCGGGTTAGGGATAAGCGCACGGATAAGTGAGATAACTTGAAGCCCCTTACGAGGTTCTCGTGAACACGGTATGGGCCTTCCCATGTTGGATCCGACTTGTTAAGACGCCCCCTCTCTGGCTTCATTATTGCGTGGGACGCGGTCGCCTACTTGGAGCGGAAGTTTGACCCTTTTGTTGTAGTACCGTGCGACACTGGGCTTTATACTTGGCTTCGTTTATGAAGGCTAGCTCATGCTTCTCTTCGAGGCGTCGAGGTTTGCTCATAAGTCTTCCTCGCTTCCGGTCGATCGAAGTGAAGAGTGCGGGGGCTTACCGATCTCGGCGGTATGATGACCTCGGTACCGTAGACCCGGTGAAAGGGTTTCCGTGCGACGTCCGAGGTGTGGTCTGTGGGACCAAAGGACTTGAGGAGATTTTCAGCCCGATCGCTTTAGCTCGGTCCAACCTCTTCTTTAATCCTTATGCGATCGTGCGGTTGGTGACCTCGGTGCGGCCATTCGCTTGTGGGTGCGGCCGGGTGAAACGTTGATCGATCGAAGTTCTTCGCACCACCTTGAAGTTTTGTCACGAATTGGGTGCGGTTGTCCGAGACCGAGCGTGCGGTATGCGAGCGGCGGACTATATTTTCCATCTGAGGTGCGAATTCTCTTGCCGTGATGCTCGATGGTGGTTCGGCCTCGACCCACTTTGTGAAGTAGTCTATGGCTACGACTAAGTATCGGCGACACGGTGCTCGGTCGAACGGACCAACAATGTCAATTCCCACCGCATGAAAGGCCATGGACTCGCGGATCGCTTAGATCGCCCGAGGCGCTTTTGATCGTGGAATGAATCGCGCCGGGCACTTTTGACGAGTTCGGCCGAATCTTGTATGAGGGTGGGCGAGAGTATCCCGACCTCGGCGTCTTCTTTGAGAGAGCTCGCGACCGATGTGGCTTCCACAAGACCCCGGTGAATTTCATTGAGCACGTCGGCTTCTTCCGGCGAGGCACTTCGGGAGGGTTGAAGGTAAGACTTCCAGATAGAGCGCCTCGTGCATAAGATATCGAGATTTCGCCATCATCTTTTGGCCTCGATCGATCCCGAGGTAGTGTGCCCACTTCGGATATGCTTTTAGGGGCGTCATCCAGTTCGGTTCAGCCTCTGAGATAACGCTGATATGAGGCGCTTCAATGCTTCTGGAATGAACTTCCTCTACTGGCGGATTTGCCGATGACGAAGCCAATTTACTAAGGATGTCAGCTCGGCTGTTTTCCCCTCGTGGAATTTGATTAATACTGAAGTATCTGAATGAAGTCAGCATCTCTTTTGCCTTCTCAAGGTATTGCTTCATTCGATCCTCCTTAGCCTCGTATGTGCCTAAAACCTGGTTTACCACAACCTGGGAATCTCCAAATATCTGGACTTTGTCCACTTTCAATTCTTTTGCTAGGCGAGTACGAGATCAATGCTTCATATTCCACTTCGTTGTTGGTGGTTGGGAAGGTAAACCGCAGGCGTATGTCACTTCGCTTATACGGGCGAGGAGGAGGATGCTGCTCCATTGCCGTTTACATGAGGCACCATCCACATACATCGCCAACAATCACGGGTGATGTGGGTGATGTAAAGACAGTTCCTCCGGTGGGGTGGGAGTGACCTCATTGGTAGAGGCGACCTCGGTGAATTTGACCTCCACCAGAAATCTGCAGGGCTTGTTCTTTTATGAGGCACTGGGGAGTATGAGATATCGTGTTCGCCTAGCTCGGTGCCCACTTAGCTATCGTCCAGATGACTCTGGTTTTGATAAGACTTGCCTTAGAGGTAAATCCGTTAGTACCGAGGCGAATGAGCTTGAAAGTAAGGCGGGCGTCGTTTGGCGTTCACTAAGGCGAGCTACCTTCTCGAGGTTGGTGTACCTCGTCTCCGGTCCTTTGAGAGCACGGCTAATGAAGTAGATGGGAAGTTGCCGTCCCGTCTCTTCTCGCACCAATCTGACACTAATTGCCTCGTCCAGGGTGGCGGATATAACGATAGAGTTTCACCGCTTTGGGGCGGATAGTGTCGGCGGTCGGTGAGATATTCCTTGGTGCGTGAAAGCGACTGGTGTTCTTCCCGCCGGTGAAATCTGAGCTCTCCTCGGGATCTTGAAGAAGGAAGTCGCTTCTCGGCAGCCGAGATAGGAATCGGTGAGGCGGCCGGGCATCCGGTGAGTTGTGTATTTCACGGATGGTTTTGGGATCTGCATGTCGAGCACCGTTTTCACCTTGGTAGGATTGGCTTCATCCCTTCGAGAAACCCAAAGCACCCGTAAATTTACCGTCCTCACCACAAATGTGCACTGGGATTGAGCTTGAGGTTGGCCGACCCAAGGAGGTGAAGAATAGTTTCGAGGTCGATGGCGCGACTCTCGCTTTTGCTTTTGACTACTATATCATCGACATAGACCTCAACAATTTCTCTATGTGATCTTTGAAGATCGCATCCACCATTCTTTGGTAGGTAGCTCAGCGTTTTTAGACCGAAGGCATCTTCGGTGGCAAAGACACCAAGTCGATAATGAACATTTGTTTTGGGCGTCTTAGGGCTCATCAAGACTTGGTGGTATCCTGTATAAATCGAGCTGAATACCTCATGCCCGACCAATGCTTCCACCTTCTTGTCGATGTCGGGAGGGTATGATCTTTGGGTAGTGTTTATTGAGGTCGATATAGTCGACACACATACGCCATCCGCCTCGGCTTTCGAACTACAACGGATTAGCCATCCAAGTTGGGTATTTAACCTCGTCTGATTTTAGCCTCCTGGGTTGGGTTACCTCATCTCTTATGACCGCTTCGCTCGCGGCAAAACTTCTTTTCTTACGCGGCTGGTTTAGTGGCGGATCAATGTTAAGGCGATGAGTTATGAGCTCGGCGAGACCCGGTCATATCGATGGAGACCATGCAAATACATCCCTATATTCCTTAGAAGTCGCATGACACGTTGGCGAATATTGGTGAACCTTGGTACCAACCTTGACAACTTTGGAAGGTCGTCGTCATATAGTGAAGATTCTCGGTCGAGATCATCCGGGTGGCAACTTCGGAGGTTACGTAATTGCTAGGCACTGTGGTAAGGCCACGTCTTGGTTGAGACTCGTAGGCATTCTTTAGTTGCCGTTTGGTCACCCAGAATGCTTAACACTCCCACGGGGTGGGTATCTTAATGGTGAGGTGGTACACGGGCGGCGGCTCTGGTTGCATACACCGATCTCTTCCAGTGATAATATTGTATGGAGAGGAGCTCGGACCGGGAAAAATTGAATGGCTTTGGTGGCCAGGCACAGGAGCGCGCCTACGGTGGCGGAAGGTAATGACACCTTCGGGTTGAACCGCCTCTTGAGTAAAGCTCCGTGGCGGGAAGGTGCGGAGTGTCTCGAATTCCTCCGACATCAAGTTTATCCAGACTACGGAATATGATGCTAACGGAGCTCAGATGTCGATGTAGACCCGATGTACATTTTATTACCCACCACGGCTTGTATTGTAATGGCATCTGGTGGGGCATGATCTTAGTCTTGGGTCGTCTTTCGAGAACACGATATCTTCTCCATCTCGAGCCGCTTGTTTTCGGCTCTTGGGGTTGGCCTCGAGCTTCATTTCTAGCGACGACCTCGTCGTACTAACCGGCAGCCCGGTTATAGCGTAAACCTGCTCAATTGCATTGGGACCTTCGTCCTCGTCATCTTGTGTCGGGTTGCCGTTGAGGTCGGTCCACAGTTGTTACCACCTCCATTTTTCCTCTGCGCTTTTATTACCCGTAGCAGTCGGCGATGTACTTCTTCGTTCCTTCCTTCACAAGCTCGTCAATCATGAGCCCAAGGACTTGCAATCTTACGTATCGTGACCGTACCTGGTGGTAGTCACAATACTTTCCCGTTAACTTTTTTGGATCCTCCTTTCATAGGAGGAGGTTTTGGGAAGAGCTCGGTGTGAGCTCAAATATTTCATACAATTTAAATAAAGGCGATCGTTATTCTGAGGGTTTGGTCGAGGTCCCGGCCTTGATTCTCTTGGTCCTTCTTTATTCTTTCGAACGCACTTCGCTGTTCAAAGACCTCGGCCCCTATCCTCCGGCTTTCTTCTCTCATCCATTGCTCGTCCCGGATCTCTCTTCTTCCGATCCGACTCGTCCCTTTGACAAAGTTGTCGACTGTGGTCCAAAGACTACTAGTGTCTTTGGTCGCATTCACGGTGATCTCCTTATTCGAGCTCCGGTCGGATCCCATTCTTGAATCGTTGATGATGTAGAGATCGTTACTCTCATCTATTTTAAGGGATTCCATGATGAAACGGAGATGAAATTCGACATTGTTTCGTCCGTCCTTGGCGGATTATGCGATCGGACGAAGGTTGTTGAGGCGACATCTTACGGTAAAACGCCATTGAAGCGATCCATGAGATCTTTGAAGCAATGGATCTTTGATACGGCGAGCGGGTGAACCAACGTCGGCGTTGGAGATTAGCACCTCGGGAAAGACCTTACATATGGAAATCTTCCATCCGCGGTTTACCATATTGGTGGTATAAGCGAATAGGAAGTCGGAAGGATCTCCAGGCCATCGATGCAGCAATATTCGGAGCCCGGTATCATTGTGGCAAGGTGTATCAAAATCTCCTTGAAAAAGGAGATAATTCGTCCGTGTCGGTCGAATCGGGGAGTTCGTTACCATCCTCTCCGGGAGTGGGAGATCGATAACGACGTCGTCATCTCTTAGTGGGGAGTTCAACCGTCTTTCCTCCCTTCTTTCCCGTCCATTTCATGGGTATCATGTCGAGGTGGAGAACGACTCGCGGAGGTATGAGGACGAATGAACCCAGTATCGGGCGATCATTATGTCGTGATGAGCGTTGATTGTTTCGGAGAGGTGGCGACCTCGATTGCTGTAACCACCACTGCCGGGTACTCTTGAGGGCCCGCCCATTTGTCCTCTGGTTGAAGAAACTGGAATTGATTGAGGTTGGCGTTGAGGAATTCGGACCACCGCTCGACCGAGGACCTCGTGGGAGCGGTGAACCTCCTGCTCACCGTCGAGGTCGATGTCTTCCTCTCCCGTGGGGCGGCGATCCCGAGGTGTATGGAAACATTTTCCATGTGACCATCGGTGTGTGACGTGGCGGCGTCCGCAATTCCCTTTCCCGGCGTTGTGTGACCACCGATCGTCCTCCGCACGGTTATTACCGACATCGCCGACAAGATCTTAGCATTTGCACGTTTTCGCCATTAGATTGTAGAAAACATGACTTTTTGTTCAAGAGTTTCCCAGACGCCAATGATAAATCTAGTATGAGATTTATGAAAGCAAGAAAGAACACAAGAGACTTTACGTGGTTCGATCGAGAATAAGATCTACGTCCGGAGGAGATGATCCTCAAGATGTTTACTATGATTCGATTCTGACAAGTATATCAAAGGGCTACAGTATTCGAAGAATTTCTAACCCTTTACCTTCAATCTCACTCCTATTTATACACAAACGTAAATCATATCCCACGAATCCACGATAGGCGGTATAACTCTCCCATAACAGTGACCACGATCTCCACCATGATTCTACGAGTTCGCCACATTCTCATTACATTACCCATAATTAGGGTTTAGGGATCGTCGTTTAAGTGAAGTGTTGAAGAACGATGGGTTAGGTCCAAATTTCTGTTGGGCGCGAGAAATTTGGGCGCGAGAGGTTGCCATATCCTATCACTTCTCAAATATTTTTGGATCTCAAATTAAAATTTATGTTCGGTCACTGCTCATTCAAATAATCTATTTACAAGAAAAATAATCATAAATCTCTAGAAAAGTTGAACCCCTTTTGTTTGTAATCGGGTCAATTCCCTTTTATTTGAAATGGATTCTGAATCCTGCAATGGCTCCTGATGAAGAAATGTCGCCTAGACTCTAGTTTTCGCTGCTCAGCTCTCTCTCTCTTGCTTTCTCGAATTAGTCTGGTAAATGGGATCTTGAAAAGGTTTGTGTCTTCACAAGTTACAATTTTTGTTTTTGGTACGTTTTGAAGATCATGGAGATGATGGGTTTTTATGGGATTTCACATTTTCGCTTAGGTTGCAAGTTTGTGTGTGGACACATTTATTTGGAGTGTGTTGCTTGTTCGCAACGTGCCTAATCTCAATATTTTGGAGTTTAGATGTAATAAATATGGAGTAAATAGTTGGTAGTAACCATCATCTTTCAGATGAGAGCAATTTGAAAGAGACTGCGACGACCTTTCAAAAGTCGGTCCACCGTTTACCAGTACGTTGTGGCCGCCTTGCTTTGAAACTTGCCGATTCACATTTTAATTTTGAATTTTCTTTCGATTATATGAGTTTTCGTCATGCTGCAGTTGAATAAATCAGGCATCTATATATCAGCGCAGAATTTTGTTTTATCTTATTTTGGTTTGTTAAGAAGTTTTCTTACTTGATTCCCTGCTTTTGTCTTGTAACAGTTGGACTTATCGTTTTTGGTTGTGATGCTTTGTGTCGGAACTTCTGGGATTTTAAATTGACAGGTTTCTGTGATTCCTTTGTTGTGTAGGAGGGTTTGACAATTGTGCATTTTTTTGGGATTTTTTCTGATTTTCTGACTTGATGGGAAATAAAAGTTCGAGCACTAGAGCTGAGAGTAGTTTGAGGCAAGCTTCAACGACTCGGTCTAGTTCTTCATCTGGATGGCAGCACGATTCTACTCATGCCACATTTTCGCAGTATGCACAGAATTATCCTAAGCCATATCAGCCTTCAACGACTCGTTCTAGTTCATCTGCAGGGTGGCAGCATGATGACATAAACATTGAATCGTCGAATTCACAATATGATCAGAGCCCCCCTGTAGCATATCCTTATCCAGCACCAGCAGGATATCCGCCGGTTGAGCAGTTCTATGCTCCTCCCCAAGATTATGCACCTCCCTCACCTGCACCCGCCCCATATCATATGCCCACTTCTCAGCTACATGCACCAAAAAAGAGGCTTGATAAGCGGTATTCAAGGATAGCTGACAACTATCGTTCGTTACAGGAGGTATGTGTTGTATTATGTGCTAGAAGACCTCAGATTTGGCGGTTTCATCAGATATCACATGTCGTATGTTTCATTACTGTTGTTACTCAATTGAAATGAATTAGCAGGAAGAAAAAATCCGAGGAGCATATGCTTCGACATGATGTCCATACAAAATGTATGCAGAATTTTGACCTTCAATTGTTAAAGTTGGGACTAGACTGAGGGAACTATCAAGTATCATTTCTCGGACAAATCGGCAACTTATATATGTGCCTTTGAGCATGCAAAGCACGGACTCCACGAGCTTTCCTGGATAAGATGTTAATTATAATGTCGCTACCTTATATAGGCTTTTAGGAGATGCAACTTGTGGCTTTAAGTTGATATCTTTGTCTGGTGGAGAAAATAAATTCTCATTCGTTGCACTTTCAGATATCATTTGGGAGATGAATAAAGAGAGTATGCATCAAATCCTTGATCTCCTATGACATAGATCCAAAAAATGATATAGTTTATCTGTAAGAGGGTAGTAGAGAAGAATAATAATTCATTATAAACAGAAAATGCTTAAAATTCTTTCTTCAAAGCGGCTTCTCTAAATGTTATGATGTCTATAATTCGAGTACTAGGGATGACATATGAATAGTTGCTGACAATTTGAAAGCCAGAAATACGTTAAATTAGAAGGGATTGATTAAATAATTCTGACCTGAATGACCTGATGTTGAGTGTGTTTAAGTTCTTCTCTCTGCTATTATTTTCTCAAAGACACGCTTCTTTATACTTTCAATGCCGCGGTCTGGATTTTATGTTCTGCTTTAAACGATTCCCGTGAGTTTTTAGGAAAAATTTGGTTTCGATGAACCAACCAGTCAGTTACAAGCAACAAACAAGAATGAAGAAATCAAAATTCACACACACACACACACACACACATATTTATGAGTCTTGAAACTTAGTCTTGTCGAGGAGATTCAAATATTGGAACTGATTTCTGCAGGTGTCTGAAGCTCTTGCACGAGCTGGTCTTGAGTCTTCAAACCTAATTATTGGGATTGATTTTACGAAGAGCAATGAATGGACTGGTAGGTCTACTTTATTCCATATATATTGATGGCATCACTAGAACTTCTGGAGAAATATTCTAAACCTGGTTTCATTTTTAGGCAAGAATTCTTATAAAGGTCGAAGCTTACATCACATTGGAAGTGAGCTGAATCCCTATGAACAAGCCATAATCATTGTTGGGAAAACCTTGGCAGCTTTTGATGATGATAATTTGATCCCTTGTTTTGGGTTTGGAGATGGTACTACATGATAAATTGTGTCTTTTTAAAACTTATAGTTGATTTAGCAGTTTGTGATCTGTTTCTTTGTCTTAATTGAACTTGGCAGCATCAACTCATGATCAAGATGTATTTAGTTTTTATCCTGATGGAAGGCCTTGCAATGGATTTGAGGAAGTTCTAAGCCGTTACAGAGAACTTGTTCCAAATCTGAAGCTGGCAGGTTAATCCATGTTTTGTCTATCTTGTAAAGCTTAGTATTAAAATTAGATTTTTTTTTAAATTTTTTTGGTCTTACACTTGCTTTGCTGCAGGGCCAACATCATTTGCACCGATAATCGAAATGGCTATGACTGTTGTCGAGCAGAATAGGGGCCAGTACCATGTATTAGTGATTATCGCAGATGGTCAGGTATGCTACCTTTGTACGTGGCTCATGGAATAGTTGCGAGTGGACTGCACTGTAGGATTCTTCTTTCCTTATAAACGAATACTATTCCTGATATAATTCTGTGTATTTTGAAATATTGTGTTCGAAACAAAAGTTAGAATTGAGGACTGAAAGAGCATAAAAATGAGTTCTGACTGCCACACAAGATGCAGCAGCTGTGTTATTTTTCAAGAAGTTGTGTTTGAAGCGCTAGTTTTGAGATGTACAAATTTGAAGGATTTAACTTGTTTCAGTAATATTCTGATGGAAATAGTTGATCCGATCGTTTAGGTGCTGCTAGAGCTTTACTTTCTATTATGTTTTATTTGGTTGTACACGTCATGTCATTTATCTCATCATCTTCCTAGGTCACCAGAAGTGTTGATACCGAATATGGTCAGTTGAGTCCGCAGGAGCAGAAAACTGTTCAAGCAATAGTCGAAGCTAGGTAAATGTTTGTAAACACGAGCTGAATTATGTTTCTCAACTTTGGAGTAAATCTATTGAAGTAATGTGGCTGTAATACCTGCAGCAAGTTGCCTCTATCCATCGTTTTGGTTGGGGTTGGAGATGGTCCGTGGGATACGATGAAGGAATTTGACGACAATATCCCTGCACGGGAGTTTGATAATTTTCAGGTGAGTCTCTTGCTTCCAATTATATATTCTTTTAATTCGTTAGTATGTACTGTTTTTTTCACCCTAATGCTCTCTGGGCTTCTAGTTTGTCAACTTCACAGAGATTATGGCTAAAAATACACACCAAACTCGAAAAGAAACAGAGTTTGCTCTTTCAGCATTGATGGAAATCCCTACTCAGTATAAAGCAACGATTGAGCTTAATCTGTTGGGGTAATCTTCTTGCCTCCGTTGTTTGTGTGTGTGTGTTTTGGTGTATTCACAACACTCCGTGTCTACTCAGTGAATTTGCTGCTTATCTTTTATGTTTGGGCAATTCAGTGGAAGGAAAGGAAACATTCCGGAGAGAATCGCACTTCCTCCTCCCGTCTATGGCACAACAGCATTTGGCGGCAGTTCAAAGCCCTCACCCTCGCCCGTAAATTCTTTCCAGTACAGCTCTAGTTCATATTACGACTACACTGCTCCTGCTGCTAGAGCTCCTTCTGCTCCAGATTCTAATTACGAACACCAGGTAAATACGTACATGCATTTTACATGTGCTCCTATAGTCTTTTAACTACGAGAATAAATTACATATATTTTGTATTTATCAAGAATGAAACTACAAATGTGTTTTGCAGATTTGTCCCATATGCCTTAGTAATCCGAAGGACATGGCTTTTGGTTGCGGTCATCAGGTAATCTATTTCTTCTTTTGTAATGATGAGAAGATGCAATGGCACTGAGTTAAATCTCTTCTATTTTTAGACGTGTTGCGGGTGCGGACAAGAACTTGAGCTGTGTCCAATTTGCCGGAGTCGGATAGAGACGAGAATAAAGCTATACTGATGCTGTAGGAAGTAGCTCTTTCGATGCAAAGGTACTAACCCTACCACCATATTCTTTATATTGGTTTTCGACGTCGTACAAATGAAGCCACATCCTCTTTCACATTATTTGGTTGCCAAAGACAAATGATGAAATCTGATCAGGAACACAATTTTACTGCCTCGAAGAAGATATGTTTGTAAATACAGTTTGTTGTGCATCGATCAATATTATTTCTCTAGTCGAATTTGCAGATGTGAATACATTTATTGGATTTCTTTTCTTCTTCTTCTTTGCTGTATTCTTGCGTTCGTTTATCTGTGGAAGTAATTATTTTGCCTAGTTGTATGGTTTAGTCGATGCCGCATTTGGTGAATTATGTTCATTATGTATTTGAAACACATTTATACAAGTTCAAATTTGTAACATATTTAGTATTTAGCGCAATGTATGTTTATAAGATCTTACCAGAATTTCGACGTTCAATGCTGTAGTTAAACTTTAGGTATTGAAACTGTATATAAATTGTAGAGGTGTTTTCATGTGCGGTCATGATATTTTTTTCAATAGAAATGATACTTTCGAATTAAAATGTAAAAAACAAATTATGCTTTTCTTTAATATAAATAATATTTTTGTTTCGATGGTGTAGATGGATATATAGGAGTTTTTGTGTAAATACCCGAACATAAATTCTACGTCAGCATAACATTGTCTTCCAAAAAATATTCCGATGGTGGCGGCCTGAAAATTCTGAATATGTGCACGTGCGTTCCCACACATGACAATTCTTCCTGAAAGTATTCCGACGTGGTGATTCAACACCTTTTTATTATTGAAAATTTTAACAAATTTTTTTCTCTGCCGTCTATTTTTGATGCCATGTGTCCATTTTCATTTGATCAGAATTTGAAAGTCTATGCATTTATACAACAAATTTATAGATGAAAAAGAATTGAAATTAGCTAATAATTTGTGAATCACAGCTAATTAATTATTTTGAAATTATTTTAATTTTCATTTATCTTTAACTCATTTCCTTTGGGGTGATTTAGTCCCATCAAGTTGGTGAGTTTTAACTAAACATTCATGTATGATTGTGCGCTATTTAGAGGATTTTCTGCTGGTACTCGAAGTTCTATTGGGAATTTGGAATCGAAACAATGTTTTGATTAAATTCTAAAACGATTGAAAAGATGTATATGTTATATTTTACCCATGACAAGTCACTGATGCTTTGTCTGTTAATCATCTTAAATACTTAGGGAAATTATATATGTTCATGTTAATCATCTTAAATAGTGAGGGAAATTATAAATGTTCATTGTCTGAAGTAGAAATCAAGTTGAAGACGTTCAATTATGAACCAAGTCAGACGAGAACCAATTGGTTCATCAGAGGAGAAGTCTCAAGCTCTGAAGCAACAAGATCGAGTTGACAAAGTTAGAAGTAACATACAACGTGCTTTAAACTAAATCAAGTCAAGCATTAGAAGAAGAACTCCATGGTGAAAGATCTATCATTAGACAAAATGGGTTCAATGAAAGGATTCAGGAAACCTAGTCGTCTGGGAAACTGATGGCCTTAGTCAAACAAACATCAGAAAATTAGAGAACTTGAAGGACTCAGATACTCGCTCAGAAGATCAGAAGTCAGTCGCAATCTTGTCGTGGATTAGATTACCTAAAGTGAAGTCAGAAGAAGTTCAAAGAATTCAACATGGGGTTAGACATGGACTTAGTTGAAGATCGAAGACGGAAACTGATGAAGAAGAGTCAGATATGCCGATAGTTCGCTGAATGCGTCTATCTGACTCACAAATCGATAAAGCGTAATATGGCAAGGCCAATGGTCGTATTTTCAAATATAGAGTTTGAATTTCAAATTACGACTTTTGTCAAATGGCTAGTTTGAGTTCAATCCTTTATAAATGTGGGATTTACTCAATTTGAGACATAAAGCTGATTAGCCAGAATGCTTCTTGCACCAAGTGTTGGATGTCCTGAGAGAAAAAAAAACACAACTCCACAAACCAACTCCGACAAGACTTAGTCATAATTTGTTCTTTCATATTTATAGATGGTTTCACCACTTCGTCTATAGTGAAACTATAACGACTGGATACTAAGGGTGCTACGTTTTTGCGGAAAATAAACGTGGCTTGAAGAAAATAATATAAAAGAAATACAAGACGACAATTATGATGAGTGTCCAACGCATAGTATGAGGACTACATATTGAAGAGGAAAATGGGGCAACTGTCTCATATGTTCATACTAAAGGACAAGACTTAAACATGAAACATGAAAAGAGTATTCAGACACATTACAAGATACAAGTCAACTTAGTAACATCATGCCAAATCAGCTGGATAATTTTTTAGGCACAATCTGATGGATAATTTGGTACATGGAAATTTGTAATAAAGCATGATTTTTTTGGTTTTATTTTCTTTTTCTTGGCTCGGTTTATGCTTATTAAGGACATATTGGTACTTTCATTTTGTTGTGAATCGAGTGTTTTGTTCTTTAGTTTTGATTTGGATTTGTATACTTTATTCTATAAAACTAGATTTTGTTGGGAACTGCTGCCGCCACCACTCTGTCCAATTAGTATGATATTGTCCGCTTTGGACTAAAAGCCCGCACGGATTTGTTTTTGGGCTCAACAACTCCCAAAAGGCCTCATACTAATTGGTGGTGGGTTTCTTAATATAGAAGGCAAATTCTCTTCTATCTTCCGATGTGGGATGGGTTTGCCACACCCAACAATCTCCCTCAAACCAAGGACCACATCATTGTCCTCCCTCGAACGATAATCCGAACATCTTGCACCGCCGTACCACCACGGACTCGCCGACCGACCACACTATCGGAAGACTTTCGACACAAGGAACCACCGGATTCAATCGTGAGTTCACCGGGGTTCCTCCATCATCGGAAAGCGGTCTCGCCCCGCCCACGTATTGGGCCCACCGAACCGTCGGCTCTGATACCACTGTTGGGAACTGCTGCCGCCACCACTCTGTCCAATTAGTATGATATTGTCCGCTTTGTTGTTTACCGTTTGTGGCTGTTTTTATTTCCCATCAGATTGGTATCAGAGCGGATGAACAGAACCTTGATGGAGCGTGTCAGATGCTTGTTGTCACATGCAGGGTTGCCAAATTCCTTTTGGGGAGAAGCTTTGAATACGGCGGTACATGTTATTAATTTAACTCCTTATATTCCTTTGTCCTTTGATGTCCCCGACAGGTTTGAGCAGCAAAGATGTTTCACCGTCATTTAAGGGTCTTTGGATGCAAGGCCTTTGTGCACATTCCCAAAGATGAAAGATCAAAGCTTGATGTGAAGTCCAAGCCATGTGTTTTCTTGGGCTATGGCCAAGATGAGTTTGGCTACAGATTATATGATCCAGTCCACAAGAAACTTATTCGAAGCCGAGATATTATTTTCATGGAAGATCAGACCTTGAAAGATGTTGAGAAGAAAGAGACAGTTCCTCAACATAATAATGATCTTACTGACTTGGATCCGGTTCCTCCTCAGTATATTGAACCACGGTTGAAGATGATGTTCAGAATGATGAACAACATGGTATCGATGATATTGATGCTCCGAGCAGCGAGGTGGATGAAGACTTTCATCCGTAATTGCTTGTACCAGATATTCCATCATTTATCCCACTTAGGCGGTCTACGAGATCGTCATCCTTCCACCCGTGTTTCTGGCGATGAGTATGTCTTACTCATCGATGGGGAGAGCCCGAGTGTTATGCAGAGGCCATGGAAGATGGGCGAAAAGGAAGTGGTTTGAAGCCGTGCAAGATGAGATGAATTCCTTATATGAGAACAATACATATAAGTTGATGAAGTTGCCTAAGGCAAGAGAGCTTTGAAGACCAAGTGGGTCTACAAAGTGAAGATCAAGAGCACACCTCCCCTAGATACAAGGCTAGATTGGTGGTCAAAGGGTTCGATGTAAAAGGTATTGATTTTGATGAGATTTTCTCCCACGTGAAGATGGGATCTATTCGTGTTGTTCTTGGTTTGGCGGCTAGCCTTGATCTTGAGGTTGAGCGGATGGATGTCAAGACGACTTTCCTTCATGGTGATTTGGATAAGGAAATCTACATGGAACAACTTTGAAGGTTTTCGGGTTAAGGCAAAGAAGATTATGTGTGTAAGCTTCAAAAGAGTCTTTATGGGTGAAGCAAGCACCAGCGACAAAGGGTACAAGAAGTTTGAGTCAGTTATGGGGGAGCAAAACTACCGAAAGACTATTTCAGATCACTGTGTTTTCTTTCAGAGGTTTGGTGATGATGATTTCATCATTTTATTGTTATATGTTGATGACATGTTAATTGTTGGCAAGAATGCAGAAAGAATAGCTCAGCTGAAGAAACAATTGAGCAAGTCTTTTGCTATGAAAGACTTGGGGCCAGCAAAACAGATTCTTGGCATTCGGATCACTCGAGATAGAGCTTCCAGGAAGCTACACATGTCACAGGAGCAATACATCGAGAAGGTGCTTCGCAGATTCAACATGGATAAAGCTAAAGAGGTTAGTTCACCTCTTACTACCAACTTCAAGATGACAGATAAAGATTGTCCCTCTTCTAAGAAGAAGATTGAAGAGATGGATAGGGTCCCTTATGCCTCAGCCGTAGGGAGCTTGATGTATGCTATGGTGTGCACACGACCTGATATTGCTCATGCAGTAGGTGTTGTCGGTCGGTTTCACAACCGTAAAAAGCACCGGGAAGCGGTGAAGTGGATTCTCGATATATCACGTGGTACTTCCAAATTGGGTATAACATTTGGAAATGGGGAGCCGATACTTGTTGGTTATATCGACTACGATATGGCGGAAATAAAGACAACATGAAATCCACTACGGATATTTGATGACTTTTGCGGAGGCGTGTCATGGCGGTCAAGCGCAAAGTGTGTGGCTTTATCTACCACCGAGGTGAGTATGTGGCTGCAATGAAGCATGCAAAGAACTATTATGGCTAAAAGATTTATGCAAGAGCTTGGCTTTATGCAACAGGGTACGTGGTTCTTTGTGACAATCAAAGTGCGATTCACCTTGCTAAGAATTCTATGTTTCACAAAAGAACAAAGCATATCGATGTGAGATATCATTGGATTAGAGATGCACTTGAAGAAAGCTATTTGAACTTGATAAAGTTCATACCGATGATAATGGTGCCGATATGTTAACAAAGGTTTTGGCAAGGGAAAAGTTGAAGATATGTTGCTCGATCGCCGGGATGACAAACTCTTCCTCATGAGTCAAAAAGGGGGAGATTTGTTGGGCTATCTTTTTTTTGAATCATGAGCCCATGAGAAAGCCCATGAACTATTTTTAATAGGGCAAAGTTTTTGCCGCAGCCATATTACAGAAAAAGAAGTCGAAGAAAAATAGAGAAAAATCGCGCAGCCTTTTCTCCTCCAGTTTTCAGAGCGCAGTCGCAGAAAAATCTCGTTTCCCGGAGATTGCACCGTTAGATCGTCGTGATTTTTGGACAGCAGCTTCATCGCATCTGGGCCAACATTTTGGACGGTGGAGATCGGTTTTTGAGGTCCGGAGGTCGGATTCCGTCAGTCTGCACAGAGAAGAAGATTTGGTGATATTCTTCGATCTTGCTCTGCTTTTCGATTCCATATATCTTGATGTGTTTATTTCAAGTATATGATGATTTGTATGCCTCTAGTATAATCTAGAAGATTGTGTATTGCTCAATTATTGGTGATAGTGGAGCGGCCTATATTTTTCCTCTCTTTCAGAGGTTTCCACGCTAAAATTTATGTCTCCTTATTATCGCATCAATACCTTATTTGTCCGCCTCAAAGGTTCATAATTCGGAAAATTAGCCAAACCAAATTGATTCCGCATTTGTTGTTTACCGTTTGTGGTGCTTTTATTTCCCATCGATTTGCAGTTCCATATATGTTAACTAGGTTCCAATAAAATAATGTAGATATGTATGAAGGTTCAAAGTTTAATATTCAAACCATTTGTCTTTTTATTACGTTCCAATCTAAAGGAAATGATAATTTAATATTCGAAGTATTAATATGTTCCTTTAAAATAATGCACATAGAATTAGAATATACTATAATGTAACTAATGTGTTGCTTTTTTTTTTTGCATTATTATGAAATTGTAATTTTTTACTTTAATTCAAATGGGATCTACGTTTTATTCAGATTAAATATATAAAAAATATATCACCTTTTCACCTCAGACTACTAGAGATGGAGTGTTGAATCCATGTTATTTTTAATGCAAAATGTTATCTCTCCGTCCACCAAATTCATTCATTAATTTTGATGACACGAGTTTTAATAAACTGTAATAAGTGTAAAATAAGTGGGTATAAAAAGATGGGTCATGAAGATAATAAATGAATAGATTAATGGATAGTGAGTGTAAAAAGGTGGGCCATGAGTAGTTTTTTATAAATAAGTGGATATGTTTAGGGTAAAAATGTGATGTTGATTTGTCCAAAAAAGAAAAGTGAATATTTTTTGTGGACGGACCAAAATGGAATTAAATGAACATATTTGGTGGGAGGAAATATAAAATAGAATATATTGTTGGAGTTGGTCAAAGAATCTATTTTGGCAAAGGCGATATGTAGGTACAAAATTGATACAAGGTAAATCGTCAGAAACTAAAAAAGGTGATTTTTCTCTGTAATAAAATATAATCAAGCTAAAGAATAATTTAAAGCCTATAGAAAACAAAACAATGGCACTTTTCTTTCATTACTTAATGATACTACTATTAGTATTTGTGTCCGTGCAATGTACGAGATGTACGTATATCAACATTATTCATTATTAATCCAAAATAAAATATAAATTTTGTATTCATGTGTAATAAAAGTGTTAATAGATTATAAATAATTCAAGAATAAAAAAAATATAAACATCAAATTAAATCATAAATTTTGATAACATGACTTACACATGAACAATAGTATTATTATGTTTGTTTATACTATATATACATCTATAATTACATATATTACACAGGGCATACTTGTTTTTAAATCGGTATATAGGAACGTTTTTAAAGATTAAATTTGAGAAAAAGAAATAACTAAAATAATTTTTTGGAGAAGAAATAATTACAAGAGCTGCTAGGGATTTCCCTTCTCCTCATATTTGGGTTGAGCCCCCAAGTTTTGTGGAAGGCTTCCCTACCTATCCTTGTTCTTGTGGTTAATATATCTTCTTGGTTTAAAAAAATAAAAAAACAAAAACTAATTTGGATATTTTCAGGAAAAAGTATTTATTTAAAAAATATAGAAATAGGAAGTAGTATACGTTAATAAATTTCTTACTGAATAATTTATAGGATTATAGCTTATGAGATTATTTAATAATAATATAATGTTATAAAATGACCAACAAAAACTAATATTTTTTTCCTACCCATATAATTAAATTTTATTACATATAATTATATAGAAAAACTGTATATTGTATAATAGAATTTAGAGTTTTTAAATGTATGTTCATCTTTACTTTATATATAAGTATTAACATATTAATTGTCAATACAGTATAATAGTAAGAAAATTATTTTATAAATAATCAATTCATAATTTATTAGACAATGGTAAATGAGAAAAAAAACCATTGGATTAAAAAATGTATTGTTGTAAATTTTGCCAACATTTGGATTTTATATATGTAATAATAGATTGCGGATGTATTTCCAGTCATTTAAAATCGAAGATAGATAAGATATTAAAAACTAAAAGTAATCTGAATTTATTCAAACAAACAGCCCCTATAGCTCAGTGGTAGAGCGTCAGTCTTGTAAACTGAAGGTCTGTAGTTCGATCCTGCATGGGGCATTTTTAATTTTTTTTTTTTGAAACAATAATTTCTCTAGCCAGAAATCGCGTTTTAATGAAAATTACAAAGTCGCGAACACCGCTCTCTTTCCCCCCTTCTCTTTTACAGTTCCAATCTTCTCCCAAAACCCTAATCAATGAATATGTTCCCCATCTCGCAAATGAACTGAGTCCTGCAAATTCTCCAGCTCTACAATGGCGTCTTCGACACTGCAGAAGCTCCTTAAGAACCAAACCCGACCCGCTTCCGCATTCTTCACCCATTTCCACAAACCCCTTTCTCCATCGTCCCCCTTTGCTCTCACCCAATTCCCCAAACCAAATGATCCGAGCCCAGGTCAACCCGCAATTGAACATTTCAATCCCAAGAATCCTTTCTGCGCCCAAATTTACCCGAGTTTTTCATTCGAGTTTCTTCTCAACCCGGTTGCGCCAAGCCCGCTGATTCGACCAGAATCCGACGGCGAAGCGGATGACTCGAACATGATACGAGCTGATAGTGTGAAGAAGAAGAGAAAAAAGAAGATGAATAAGCACAAGTTGAAGAAGCTGAGAAAGCGGCTGAGGAGGAAGACGAAGACGTAAAAAATTCCGATTATTTCGCCGTTTCGGTGAGATAGTGTTTGTTACTTGACCTTTCCAGATTCGTACTTGGATTCTAGATTATTTTGTTCGCGACCATTGAAGGCAATCGAGTCCATGTTAACCAAGGACATCAATAATTAGCACATTTTGTGGTCAGATATGTTGGCATTTGCTGTGGAAATGGATATGCACCAGAAAATTTTCATGTTCCTCTTTTTATTGATTGCCGATATGTCACAATTTGTTACTATGGGTTGGATGGTGCTTATTACTGTAACTTACATTCCAATTATAATTGAGGTAAATTGGTTAACATTTGATTTGTTTATGTTCTGTGATTTGATGAGCTGATGTGTCAGGTTGATGTTTTGTGTCTAGTTTTCTGCTTGCTGAATGGAGAATGGTGAAAGGTTTTAGATTGAACAAGAGCTCAGAATGACTATGACGTGTAAGAAAAAAGATATTGTCAAAAATTATTGCAGAAAATCTAAAGAATCAGAATTTGAGAGTATGAATCGGACAAATAGGTATTCTCTAATCGGGTCATGGGGAAAATTCTATTCTCAAAAGTTGTTAGTATCCTTAATCACATTGTAATGATTTAGGAATCAGGTGATACATTTATCTCTAGCTGATAGATTGTTGGATAGAATGCCTTGTTGTTCTCACTCATTCATCCATCAAACATTTGAGTATAATAAGATGTGCTGGAGAGGCTAGCTATTCATGTGTTTTGTGTGGGCATTATCTGTCAAAAAGTGGTTGATTCACGTATAAAAGTTCTGTAGTAGTAGCTAAGGATTAAGATCAACTGTTCGTTCTTCAGTGTATATTGAAACTGTTTGGCAGGAATCTTATGAGGCCGTTTGGGACTTGTGAGATGATGAAGAGCATGGAATGTGAGAATGTTTCAGAATCTTAAGGCGACTTTTATTGGTTAACCATATGCCTATCTAATTTGCTGTCACATATGTATAGTTGTGCTTCTCAGCTTACATGATTTATCAGTCATTGCCACAAGATGGAGTCATAAAGTCGAGTGATAATACTGCTATCAAAGTTTCTAGGATGCAGTAGAATCATTTGTTGTTGGTGGAGAAGATGAGATAGCCTTTGGTAGGAGAGGTTTTAGCAATAAATCATCCTTCATAAAGGGGTAATCGGACGAACGAAGGAAGATGGAAAATTTGGTTGATTGAATTGACTTCTAATTATTGTGAGTAGATTTCCTTTTATGAATAGCTCATTAGTGGCATTTTTAAATAGAGTAGTTAGTTGTGTTAGGGAATCATTCAGAAATTGAGCAATAATCATTCAGCTACAAGCTGGGGAAACCTTTGTTCCGTGCCAATTCGCTGGTTGTCTTTGGATTCATGATTTTAATCAAGGACTTACCTTCCTCAAGTGCAATTCATTTGCACTTGCTCTTATCTCTGTACTAACCTGAAAGCTGTAGGACTCTCAAATCTAAAAAACAAGTCACACTATTGGCTTGTAATCCAAAATGATTCTGTATGATATGAAAGATTTGAACAATGATTTTTGTCTATCTTGCCCTGTTAATTTGCCTTCCATCTCAGTTGCTTGATGTTCTAATTATCATTGTGGCATTAGATTGTTGGGAAAGAGATGTCTATACAACTGGCCTGAGACCATTGATTGTAGTGGTTGATCTTCACCACAAAGTAGAAAATTTTCCTTATGTTTGCTCTGGTATTTTGGATTATGATGAGACAAATGGACCGACCTTTCTCCGTCCTGTTATGCATGCTCCTGGTTATCTTTGTTGTAGAAACAACCTTTTACTTATCGTTTCTTGCTATATGCAAACAGGTGGATGGCATGCTTACCTACATTATGCTAAACATTGATACAACTTGGTCAAAGTGGTCCAACATCCTTAACTTCATGCATGTTACTCTAGCATGTGTAATTTCTGCATCAATATGGATTGCATATGCTCCATCTAGTTTGTGTAAATTATCTAATATAGTATGTATCTCTAGTTCAAAATCGATTTTGGTCTTGGCTGCAGTGTCTTATTATTATTATTATAAGTCGCTTCTATGTTAATTTCTCCCTTATCAATGTGATTGAAATTTGAAGTGCTTGCTTGCTATTTAGATTCTGAAGTTAATCTACTTCTACGAGTAGAATGTATCTCCCACGCCGGAACTTGTATTGCTCCTTAAAGCTGTCTTCTGGTAGAATTGTATGTGTAAGAGAATACTTGCTGCTAAACACTCGCGTCTTAAATTTTCCATTACATGTAGATATGTCGTTGCTCACCCAACCCAACGGTAGTTAGATTCAATCATAGCAGGGAGTTTGATCTGAGGACCACAACATCACTCTCCTCACTGTCATCTTTATAGTCTGTTGCTGCAACTGGAAAGCTCATACATTTATCAGTGGCTTGACTTTTTTCGTCTGATGTCTTTACCTTTTGAAATGCAGAATGCTGTCTAGCCTGTTTTTCTTGAACAATCATGTTAGTCTTGGGATAAAGTAACCTTAGCATCTAGCAATGTCTGCATATTCACTTAATTTCAAGTATTCCTTTGGTGTTTATGGCTTGTTTGATGCCGGCTTAATATCATGAAGCATGTAGATGTGCAGCTATTAGGTAATGAACTGAAAAACTATTTTCTAGTAAATTTATTAGCAAGTTTGGTACTATGTACTTTGAACAAGGAATAGATAAAATTTGGAATAGAGAATTTCGTGCTTATGACCTTTCCTTTGATACTAGTGGCTAGCCTATGACCCAACGAATTCTTGACCACTGATTCGACCTAGCACGGGTCATCATTATTCCATCATATATATATATATATATATATATATATATATATATATATGATGTGTGTGTGTGAATGTGGAGTAGAATTTTCGCCTCATGGGATTCGAACCGGGTGAAAATTTTGAATATTAACTTTCTCAATGAATTCATCAACTTTTTAATTCATTTGGTTCTTAATTTTAGGATAAGAATGGTTCTTATTCAATCAAACTATATATATATATATATATATATATATATTTGTTCTCATTTCTTATTTTTGAATGTGTTTTATTTGAATCAAATTCTATATATATATGTGTGTGTGTGTGTGTGTGAGTAAATGTCAGGTTTATGTCCCCGTCAATCAATTTTTTGACGTTTCATATACAACGCCACGTCATCGTTAGAATTCCATGTTGGACTCTATATCATTATAAAAATGAAATAAAAATATGAAAAACTCATCCAAAACGACGTAGTTTTATTTCTTCTCTTATATTGGCGTGAAAAGAAATGAAACAATGTTGTTTTGAGGAGCTTTTTCATATTTTTATTTAATTTTTATATTGACGTAGAGTTCGGCATTGAATTCCAACAGCCACATAAGTGTTTGACGTCGGAAATTGATCGACATGACATTAAGTGAAATTTTCTGAAACGTTAGGGACCGAGATAACAATATGCTTACGTTGGAAATTAAGTGAAAAATCGTGAAACGTTGGGACATTAACTAATATTTAATATCTACCTATATATATATGTGTGTGTGTGACATTGTGACTTCAAAGAGAAAAGGTAAAGACACGGCACACTTTGCCTTTTTGCGCCTCCCAATTTGAAAGTGTTGTTTTATTCATAAAAGCTTAAGCTTTTAAATTTTGAATCAAGGTAAATTTATGAGGTTCATTTTGAATATTTTGGGTTCAAATTGTACTTTACCCTAAATTGTTATGTGATAGAAGATCGAATTATTGGCGACTTGTGAAATTTTTGCATTTTGCACTATTGAAATATCATTTCTATGTACAAGTGCACCTCTTATAATTAGAGCAGTCAACATTTAAACTAAGAGAGTTCATTAAATTTGGTAGGGGTTCAATTTGCAAAGAAATTCCTATTTCAATAATGCAAGGGTGAGATATGCCTTGGAATTTTATTTTTATTAGCGCTGTGTAGCAAAGTAGGGATGTCAATGGGTGGTCTTTACCCGGACCGATCCTAACCGGCAAAGTCAGCCATTAAATTTTAAAACAATGGTTCGATTCGGTTCGGTTCGAACCGCTTGACCCGGACGGTCAAGACCGACCCGCTTTGTCCGATTCGGTCCGACCCGATCGCTTTTTTTTTTATATTAAATTTGAGCATTACATGATGAAGAATAAGGCCGGTGGGTAATTACGTTAAAACATTAAAATGGTTGCGTATGGCCCATTCTTGTCTATTAAATTATATTGCTCAACTTCACGTGTATTATTATTATTATTATTATTATTATTATTATTATTATTATTATTATTATTATTATTATTATTTCAATTTGAGCTAGGATTAATTGCCAAATGTCGGCTATAAGTAGACATAAAATAGGATTGGCACTGAAATTTTAGATACACACAACATTTATGTTAGACAAAATAAATTAGTTGCGTAAAACATTGTATCATATAATTTGATGGATTCAATAGCTAATTCAAGGTGTAAGCTTACTAGTGCATTTTTACTATTCGATGTTATATGCATATCATTTTGACGTATCAATTGTGAGTGCAATGATGTGTCATAGATGCCAGAAAATCAATTAACTTAGTGGGTAAATGGGATTTGTGGATAATTGAGAATAATGCCCAGTGGATAATCAGTTAGAAATGGGTAATACCCGATCCGGATCCATAATTTGATGGTCCGGATCCGGTCCGGTTTAGTATTCTTGGGTCGGTTTTAACCGTAACCAATACTAAATTATGCGGTTACGAGTCCCTAGAAAGTCAACCCATTGACACCCCTACAGCAAAGTATAGTTCCTTGTGTTTGTACAATTTTGGCCTAGTTTTATTAAATTGTAAAGTTTGCTCATATACAAACAAACACTTTCCTATATCATGTTGAGTAATTTAACTTTGCCAAGCAATAAAACATCATATGATCAATTACTTTTACACTTGGAAAAACAAAGAGAAAAGAAGAAAGGAAAATGAAAAAGGAACGACAGCCTCAAAAGAAAGACATCAACAATCAACGATGTGTATTTTACTAAACCCATTAGACTTGAGATCATTGCTAGTAACTCATCCGAGATTGAATCATCAAACACAATATAGAATATGCACATACATATAATCTATGAGATGAGTGGATGAAATTGAGTACTACATACTACTTCAAACTCGTATACTATATATATATATATAAATTCTTCATTTGATATATATTCTAAACTAGTAATTCAGTTTGATCCATCCATAGATTTATTAATTGTTGAAGATTTTATGCTAAATTAAGACAACAATTATTCAACCTCTGTATGTAAAATAGAGAAGTTGGGCGTTTGGGGTTCAGTTCCACTACCCATCTCCATCTTGAAAGAAAAAATTGTTTCCACGGATTTAGCTCATTGGTTAAGAATTAGCATATTTAGAACAATGATCAAGTCCTAGTAGCCAAAGTGTGAGAGTTTCACCCTCTTTATGGGGCTCTTTATGTGCACTAGGTAAAGTCCTCTTAGTTTTTTAATCGTTGAATCACCGTAACTTACCTTTTCATATTTTCATAGGATTGGGATGTAGGATTTCGAGCTTTCCCTTTTGGAAGAACAAAGAAAATAAAACGTAATCCGTTAAGATTGATGAGCTCTTGATTGCAAATTAGGCGTATGAGAAACATGGCATGTAGGGGCATCGGCATCGGCCACCACCTTCGATGACAGAAATTGTAAATGCGGTGTTGGCAGAAATTCGGCCTACTCATGTCCCTTTCCATTCCATTATTTTTCACTCGGGCAATAATGCAGACACCTCCCATGCGCCATCAACACTAGGCTAAATATTATATCCATTATCTTTCTCTCTCCACCACTTTAGTTCGCTTCTTTTCCACACTTTCACTCATTTGCTTTAGCTTTTTTTGCACCTCCCGCTTCTGTTGCAACGGTATGCGGATTTTAAACACAGCTTGAAGCATTAGATCGTTTTAGCATTGTGTGTGTGTGTGTGTGTGTGTGTTTTATGAATTGAGTAGCTGCTGGTGGTGGTGGTGATATGGGTGGCGTGACGTCGTCGATGGCGGCGAAGTTCGCGTTTTTTCCACCGAATCCGCCCTCGTATAAGCTGGTGCACGACGATGTCACGGGGTTGCTGTTGCTGAGCCCTTTCCCCCACCGCGAGAACGTGGAGGTCACGCGGCAATGCCACCGATCTGGGCCAGATGTACGAGCTCTTCATCGAGCTCAGCATTCATCTTCGCGTAAATCTCCTCGGGTATATTATGGACTTTCACTTGGTCCACTTCTTCTCTCTGCAATCACTATATGCAGTAAATTATGGTTTTTGAATGAAATTTCTCATTTTGTCTCCGAAAGAATAGATAAAACTAACAAACAAAATTTGATATTTCTGTTATTACTCTCTGTCATTATTTGGATTATAAATTTCTTGCTCTAGTTACATGATCATGGTTATTTGGAAATATTTGAAAGCAACAAAAATTCGTTTTGCTACTGCAATCACATCTAGTGTTAAATTTAGCATAAATTTTAAGGATAATAGCTTGTAAATAACCAAAACTTAGCTAGATTATAGTTTTGCACACTACAAAAACCTGGCTATAAATTAGTATCCTTTTAACCGATTCTGATATTGCAACCGAGATCGGTATGATGACATGGCTGCCTGAAAATCAGAGGTGGCGAAATTGGCGATGGACAAAACCATTTTCTTTACTAACCCAAGGGGATAATAGCCTAATAATTACTGGACATTGGCCAAATTCTGGTTTTGCACACCACAAAAAGATTTTACCCCCCTGATTGATGCAGATACGGCCGCCTGAAAATCCACGGTGGCCCTTCCACATATAATTTTTTTTGGTATGCAAAACCATAATTTGGTCGAAGTTCGACAATTTACAGGTTACTGTAAACTCATGTATTCACATATTGTGTGTAGACACAGACTGTAGAAGTTGCACCTGGTTTGTATTTACAAGTAACTGGAGTTTAGGATCATTACATAATTCAAAATGATTAATTTTGTGATGCTTCTATGGATATGATCAGGTATGACTACTCTGGATATGGGCAGTCATCCGAGAAGGTGCGTGTTAAGTCTGATGTTTTTGGATATCTTTTTCATGGAACATATACTGCTCTTTGATGTAAATTTGTCAAAATAGAAGAAGAAGAAGAAGAAGAAGAAGAAGAAGAAGAAGAAGAAGAAGAAGAAGAAGAAGAAGAAGAAGAAGAAGATTATTGATGAATCTAGCTACGTGAGTGTCGAGATTTATATGAAGCAATAGAGAACACCCGGGCTTTTACGTGGTTCGATCGTTAATGAGATCTACGCCCACGGAGGAATGATTCTCAATACTTTCACTAGAGCTTTTCGCATGCAGAGTATTGTTTACAAGCCTTGGTATTAAGTAAATTGCTTCATATAAATCTCGCACACTCACGTAGCTAGATTCATCATTGGCGTCGTCTGTGGGAACATTCGAACAAGAAAGCTTCATTCCCCTCTACGACTAAATGGCAAGAACACGCACAACCGCCGCCAACGCCGGCAACAACCGCGGAGGACGACCGGTGGTCGCTCGGCGTCACGGAAAGGAGATCGCAGACGCCACGAGCGGTCACACTCGAGGCCACATGGAAAATGTCTCCATACACCCTCAGACCGCCTCCCAACGTGGGGAAGATGTCGACTCAACGAGGACGAGCAAAGCACTCATTCGTCCCATCGAGGTCCTCGGCCGAGCTGTGAGCGAGTTCCTCCACGCTAATCTCGCCAATTCCAAAGCTTCTCAACCAGAGGATTCAACGGCGGGTCCTCTAGGTCCCTGATCGAACACCACGGCCTCCCGAGGCCGTTCCCCATACGAACGATCGGCGCCACCGGCGTGATAGCCGAGAGCGCGATCGCGCCCGACGTGCGGAGCCGCCACCGCGCCGAGCCGCCGACCTCATTCGCGGAGCCGCTCACCGCGGCCGAGCCGCCACCAACGGCCGCCCGCCATTCAAAGCACCGCCTCCACCTCGCCATGCCGACTGCAGAGTCGAGCGAAACAGAAGGAAGAAAGGCGAGTCGAACTCCCCTGAGGGACGATAAAGGCCGCCATCGATCCCCACCCTCCGTAAAGAGACGCAACGATCTCCGGGGTTCGGCCTGCACGGGAGAATCATCTCCCTTTCTCCGTGGAGATTCTAGACACGCCCCGCCCCCGCCGGCACGGCACCCAACATAGCGACCTCACGATGGCCTCGGAGACCCCTCCGACTTCCTTTTCGCCACACCACCAACATGGCGATCAAGGAATGGAAGATTTTCACATGTGCAAAATCTTCCCGAGGTGTTGATCTCCAACGCACGGCGCTGGTTCACCTCGCCCGCCGTAACAAAGATCCATCGCTTCCGTGACCTCATGGATCGCCTGGCGCTTCTATCGAAGATGCCGCCCAGCAGCCTTCCTCCGACCGCCACAATCCGCCAGGCGGGACGAGACGATGTCAAACTCGCCTCGAGGTTCATCAAAGAGTCGCTCAAAATCGACGACAAAGAACGATCTCTACATCATCAACGCGTTCAAAACGGATCCGCCCGGCCAATAACAAAGAAATCACCGGGAGAAACCAAAGACGGCAAGTAAGCTTTGGAACTGGTGGATAACTTCGTCAAGGGAGACGAGTCGGATCGGAAGAAGCGGAGATCCGGGACGCAGCGTAAGTCCGAGAGAAAAAGCCGGACGATCAAGTCGAGGCGCAGACCGCAGGCGCCTTGACGATGTAATCAAAAGAGGTCATTGAATCCGTGCCTGACCTCGGCCCAACCCCGCCGGCAGCGCCTCCCCGCCAAATCAAGGGCGGAAATATTCGAGCCCACCGAGCTCTTCCTCAAGCCCGCCCTATGAAAGGGATCCAAGAAGAGGTCCACGACTAATATTGCGACTATCACCAAGGGTATGGTCACGATACCGAGGATCGCAGAAAACTGGCTCACGGATCGACGAGCTCGCCAAGGTGGAGCCTCAAAAATACCTCTGACGAGTGGTCCAAGAATGCGAAGTCAGCAGGAATGAATGGAGGCGGCAATAATCGCGGGCCGATCCCCCGGGCGACTCCAACCCAAGACGACGAGACGAAGGTCCCAACGCCATGGAGCAGTCTATGTTGTTACGGATCGTCCCTCGGGACGACGAGGTCGCCCTTAAGAACGACGCCGAGGCCGGCCCCAAGAGCCAAGAACAAGCGACTCGGATGGCGAGAACATAACGTTCTCCAAGGAGGACCCGTGCCCAAGATCATGCCGCACTGTGACGCCATCACCATACAGCCGTGGGCAACAAAACGCCCACCGGTCTATATCGACATTGAGCCTCCACAAGATCATCTTCCGTGAGTCGTGTCGGATAAGCTTGAGGTCGGAGGCATTCGGTGCTGCTTCCCGCGCCCCCCGCCCACGAGCTTCACTCAAGAAAGCCCCACCGAGGGGTCATTACCTTCCGGCCACCGTAGGCGGGCTCCTGTGTCGGTCACCAAGGCCATCCGATTCTTCCCGGTCCGGCCCCTCCATACAACATTATCCCTGGAGAGATTGGGTCAGACGCCACCAAGGCCGTCTGCTCGGTCTACCACCTCCGCGTGAAGATTCCCACCCGGTGGAGTGCTCAAGATCCGAGGGACCAAACGGTCAGAAAAGAATGCCTACGGCTCTCAACTCGGGATGCGGCCTCGCCCGTGCATAGCAATTACCGAGCCCCTGAGGTCGACACCCCGGACGACGACCAGGACCTCCAACTATACGACGACGATCCTCGAGGTCATCCAGTCGGCACCTGTGGCCCCGGACGTCCGCGGCACGTCATACGACTTCGAAAGAATATAGGACGTGTTTGCTTGGTCCCCGCCGATATGACCGGTGTCGCCCGAGCTCATAACTCATCGCTCAACATCGACCCGCCACCAAGCCATCAAGCGGAAGAAAAGGATATTCGCGCGAGCGCAGGGCCGGTCATTAGGGACGAGGTGACTCAACTTCAAGGCCAAGATCTTGTTCGAGGTCAACACCCGACTGGATGGCTAATCCAACGTAGTCCGAAGCCCGGCGGAGGGGCGCATGTCAAAGGCCGATTATACCGACCTCAACAAGCACCGCCTAAAGATTGCTACCCTCCCCGATATCGACAAGAAGGTGGAGGCTTTGGTGGGCCATGAGATGTTGAACTTCACGGATCTATAGCAGGGTACCACCAAACTCGATGAGTCTTGGAGGATGCACCAAAGACCGCATTCATCACCGACTTCTGCGTCTTTGCGATCGAAGATGCCCTTCGCCTCAAGAACGCCGGGCTACTTACGAGAGGATGGTGGATGCAACATTCAAAGACCACATCGGGAGATCGCCGAGGTCACGCCGACGATATAGTAGTCAAAGTCGAAACGGAGAGCTGCCGACGACTCGGCAAGACCGCCCTCCAACTCCTCGTGTCGGCCAACCTCAAACTTAACCCCAAAATGCACGCTCATGGTAAAGACGGGAAATTCTTGGGGTCTTTGGGTTCCCAAGAAGGCTCAGGCGAACCCCACCAAGGTAAAGACGGTGCTCGAAATGCAAGTGCCAAAACCATTCGCGAGGTCCACAAACCACCGGTGCCCGCCGCCTCGGTGGGTTCCTCTCCGGCCGCCGAGAAGCAGCCCCATTCTTTAAAATCTTGAGGAGGCCCTGACTGTGATGGCGGAAGAGCACCACCGCCTTCACACACCGGTGGAGTACCGACCGCCTACCTCGACCGCACGCAAAAGAGGCGAACTCCTCCCTCAGACTTGGCGCCCTCGGACGAGGCAATCAGTCTGGCATGGCGCGGACGAGGTCGGACGGCAGCTTCCTATCTACTTCATCACCGAGCACTCAAAGGCCAGGAGACAAGGTGTAGGCGCGAAAAGGTAGACCAGCACTTGGTGAATGCTAAGCGGCGGCTCCGACCCTACTTTCGTGCTCACTCCATCTGTGTAATCGACCGACCCACCCCGAGGCAAGTCTTATCAAAACCCGAGTCATCCGGACGGATAGCAGTGGGCCTCGAGCTTGGCGAGCACGATATCTCGTGACTCCCCGCACCGCCATAAAAGGCAAGCTCACCGATTTCTGGTAGAAGCCAGTTCGAGCTCGGTCGACCGCTAAGATTAGCTCCTCCAACGCCTCCACTCGGTCATCCCACCCACGGAGGAGGCGGACCTCATCCACCGATGGTTGGCCGGCGGATGACGTGGGCTGAGCCTCGGCAAACGGGCGGAGCGGGCATCCTCTCCTCGGCCCAGATATGGGAGGTCACCCACGCACCGGTTTACCTTCCCACCACCAACAACGAGGTGGAATACGAGGCCCTAATCTCCTGACTCGCCTCCATGAGGCTGGGGTGGATGAGATCCAAATCTTCGCGATTCCTGTCGTCGTGAACCGTGTGCTAGGCAAACACGAGGCAAGGAGGACCGAATGAAACAATACCCGAGAAAGCAAAGGAGATGTTGACCTCGCTCGATACTTCAAGATCCATCGAATCCCGAGGGAAAATACCGGGCCGACGCCCCGAAGCTAGCGGCGCCATCAACAAGTCCACCGGTGGAGGAGATCCGTCCGAAGCATAGCGAGTCCCACGCCGGCATCATCACCGAGATAGAGCCGAATCGATGTCTCCCAAGGCCTACACCGAACACGGCGCACTACCTTCAGATCGGCTCGAAGCCAAAAGACGATGGCAAAATCCTGTAGTATCTCATGCACGAGGGCGCCTCACCGGAAGTCGCACCTTCAACCCTCCCGAGATGCCTCGAGCCGTAAGAAGCCGACCACGTGCTCAACGAGATACACCGAGGGTCTTGTGGAAGCCACATCGGTCGCGAGCACTTTCAAAGAAGACGCCGAGGTCGGGATACCACCGCCCACCGCAAGATTCGGCCGAGCTCGTCAAGAGGTGCCCAAAGTGCCAGATCCACTCCACAGTCAAAAAGCTGCCTCAGACGGATTTGAGCAGCCTGCAGAGTCCGTGGCCTTTCATGCAGTGGGGGATCGACATTGTCGGCCCGCTCGACCGGGCACCGTGTCGGCTCCGATATTTAGTCGTGGCCATAGACTACTTCACAAACGGGTCGAGGCGAGCCACTTTCGAGCATCACGAGCGTATGATTCAAACCTTTGTGTGGAGAATATAGTCCGCCGCTCGCATACCGCACATCCCGGTCTCGGACAACGGCACCCAATTCGTCGACAAGAACTTCAAGGGTGGTGCGAAGAGCTTCACATCGATCAACGCTTCACTTGGTCGCACACCGCAAGCAAATGGTCGACCGAGGTGACGAACCGCACGATCGCATAAGGATTGAAGAAGAGACCGGATCAAGCTATAGGCGATCGGGTGAAAATCTCCTCAAGTCCTCTGGTCCCACAGACCACACCCTGACGGCAGACGGGAGAGACCTTTTACCGGTCTACGGCACAAGCCGTCATACCACCGAGATCGGCGCCAAGCCCTCGCACTCTCCACTTCAATCGTGCCGAACGAGGAAGACTGGGCCAACCTCGACGCCTCGAGAGAAGCGCGAGCTCGCCTTCATAAACGGCCAAGCACAAGAGCCGTGTCGCGCACTACAACAAAAGAGTAAAGGCCTCCACACCCGAGTAGCGACCTGCCCTACTTAATAACGGCAAGCCGAGCCGAGCGCCTTAACAAGCTTGATCCGACATGGGAAGGACCTCACCGCTCACGAGGACCTCGGCAAAGGGCCTATAAGTCTCGCCACCGTCCGGCACTTATTCCTAACCCGGCACATAACTCATCTAAGGAGGTATTTTACATAGCTTTGATTTTAGATCGGCAACATGTTAGCCCTCCTATTGTTTTGACCGATGTGCGATCGTTGTTTACTTGTTTAATAAAACGCTCGTTTTCTAATGAGTATTTCACTGCTACGCCTTACGCCTATGTGAACATCCATTCGGATATACCACATCTAAACCTTCACAAGGGACGCCCTACGAAGATGAAAATCCCACTAAGTAGGGCACGACATGACTACCCATTAAGTTCGACGCTCACATGCAAAGCATACAGACACCCATTAAGTTGGACGCCCACATGCAAAGCATACTGACACCCATTAAGTTGATCGCCTACATGCAAGCGACATCCGCACCGATCTCGCCACCTCATACCCCTTTATTTGGGAAGATATGCACTCCGCACAAAGTCTAAAATGATCAACGACTACAAACAAAGTACCAAGCCATATACAAGACAACCGTGCTTCAAAGTTCGCTTATACCCTTTATTTGGGAAAATACGCAGATACAAGATAAATACATTTATGACCAAAACGAAGTCCTAAGCTATGTTTGTACTCTCTCAAAGGAAAACGACACTCAAACGAGTCTAAATACATTTATATCTACATACAAGATCCTATACTATACATGGCCTCATTCCGCCTCCGGCCCGCCCAGACTTGCTAAAGCTGCACCAATTCTTCACAAAGTCTCCAGCCGACGGTGTATGCTCGAACGAACTCCGTGTTTTCGACCCACCGATAAGGCCGGAATCACCACGGCCTTCTCTCGAGGTGCTCGCCGGGGGCTGAGGCAGCCCGACGGAAGCATCGACCTGTGGTCACCTTCACCCGCCCGGACACTTCAAGTGGCGCAGCGCCAAGACGGGCATTCCGGCCGTGGGGATTCACCCGAGCTCACACCTCACCAGCACCGTGTCGAGACCACCGACCCCACCACGCTTCTTCCCCGCCGACCCACGGTCCTCGGTCGCCCCGCTCCTAGAGGATCGCCCTCGACGACGCCCCCGGACCCATCAACCTCAAGACTCGGCATGATCGGAGTAGCCGCCCGCCTCGGCCGGTTCTTCTATGATCGGGTCGACGGAGCTCATTGCTGCCACGCCGCTCACGGGCATGCGACGCGCCGGACGATGTCGACATCTCCATCAACTTCACCACGAGTTCACGCAGCTTCAACTTCTTTGTTGGGCCTCCTCGCCCCTCAAGACCATGCCTCCGCCAAGAAGCTCGACTCGGTCGTCGGCTTCAGATATGGTAGTCCCGCCACCGGGCGGATCGCCTCTCAGACTGATGCTCCTCCGACAACCGAGCGAGCCTCTCCGCTCGGTCGGGCCTGTTGTTCCTCGTGACCGCATCAAACGCCCTCGATAGCGCCGGCAGATATGTCCGCCTCGGACTCCGCCGCGCAACTTTCAACTTCGCGCCTCGTTCGGCAAGGAGGCGGGCCACTTCCCGTCCGCCGTTCAACTTCCTCTTCGATCGCAGAAGCCGAATGACCTCCATAGTGGCTAAAACTGGGTCACTGCACACCGGCTTCTCCAGACAAAGACCTCTTCTTCCTTCTCACCAAGGAACCCGGACCTCTTTTAACTTTGTCAACAAGTCATGATCAAGTCCGACCCATTCGGTGTGGAGTAATCGAAAATAAACGAGACAACACAAATTTTCAAAATATGCGCTTATTACTCAACAAAAGAGAGGTTATTAAAGGCTCTGTGGTCCCATCGACCCGGCAGCTCATGCTATTACATCAGTCCATCGACCTCAGCCCATGGCCGGCCTCGACGACCTCCCCGATGCTCCCGCGGCCGCCCACCTCCGGCCGGGACCTCCGACCCGCCTCCTCCCGCCTCCTCCGCCTCCTCCTCCTGGCCACCGACCTCAGCGAGCCTCAAGCTCACGATCCTCGTCCACCTGCATTGGGCGACGGCCTCAAGTGAGCCGAAGGGTAGAGCTGGATGCCGAGCCCCAAGACCGGAAGGAGTCACCGTCGATCACCCGCGTAAGATTTGTCCACTTCTCCGGGTCGACCTCGTCCACCCATGCTTCACCTTATCAAAATCAGCATGGTGGCCGCCGCCCGGCTCCTGTGTGATCCGACACCACCTTCGGCCAAAGACGGCAAAGAAGATCGGCAATGAAAGCCGAGAAGCTCTCCGACTGACGAGCCGGCCGGCAAAGGCCCTCAACAGGGTCCCCGGTCGGCCACCAGCACCTCCTCGTCGGCGAGTTCCGTTTCGCCTGCCAGCCTCCTCCTTCGCCTCCTCCACCCCCCGGCGGCCCTGAGCCCAGTGCCTCTTCTTCGGCGGCTTCAGCAGCAGCCTCCCGGCCTCGAAGCCTCGGGCGGCTCGGGCCACCGCCGCCGCGACGCGGCGGCCGGCCGCAAGCATGGCCGAGCTCAGTTCGCGCCTCACGGGCCGAGCTCTCGGCGGCAAACTCGGGCGGCCACTGCAGCCCCCAAAGAAGCTGCAGTAGGCTCCTCATCATCGGGCTCCCACCGCAAAGCGAGATGCACAAGTCAATAACTCATCGCAAGGCAAACAAGCCTAAAACGGAAGTTTCACGACTCCTGGAAGGATGCGACCGAGCCAGTGGTACTCAGACTCAAGACGGCCCCGAGGTCATGATTCGAGGCCGGCCGACCCCGCTCAGCCCACTCATCACCGCCCATGTTGTCAACCTTCGGCCCCCACGAGGCCCACCACTGCTTTTTCTTCACGGCCCCGCCCCGGCGATGGTGAGCCCGCCTCGTCTGTAGCTTCATGCGTCGACAAGAAAAGACATATTAGCAAAGCAACATAAAACAAATAAAGATTAAGAAAAGCGGGATGCCTCACCCCAGCCGCATTCGGTCCCGACGCTCCAACCCGAAAACACTCACTTTCTTCAGATCGTCCCCTGTAACTTATGGATAAGATCTCACCCAGCTGCTCAACAAATCCTCCATACGGCCTGTGGGCTTGATTTTGGGTCCACCAACAGGCCGATACCCCACTCATACCTCCGCCCCCTCACCGCAGAAAGAAATAATTGCTCGCCAATGGGACACCTTCGGAGGGACGGCTACCTTAAATTTGAGCGGGGTGATGATAATACACCCTCCTATGGTCTTCACGCTAAAAGCGATCAAGACCTCGAAGGTCAACTCCTAAGAATGCCGGAACAAGAGAGCCCCACCCCACCAACGACCTAACGGAATTGGGGTCAATCGACAAACGGGATCCGAAGTACTCTTGAAGGCTAAGATAGATGGAGGATGAGGGTACCTAAGACTGCCTCAAACCTGCCTCACATAGACAAGGACAAACCCTCCCGGAGGGCCATCGCCTATCTCCCTCATGCGCAGACACCACCACGCCTCCACCGAATCCCAAGACTCCCTCACAACCTCAAAAGCTCCTCCAAGGTTAAACCGACCGCCGACCCCACTTTCGCACCATCCCATACAGAGGATACCGACGGAATGCTAGAACTTAACCCTACTGACCTACCCAAACCGTTGTAGCACAGATAGTCTCTAACGCCGGCAACTCACGCCCGTAACCCGACGCGAAAGGAACTTTCGTAATCGAGAAGAAGATGAGGAAAGCATACTTACTTTTCGGTGGTATACGGCTACTTCAAATAAAAATCGGGTCAACTCGTAAAATCAACTCAAGTTCTCTCGTGATTTTTAAGCGTCAAGAAGAAGAAAGTGAATATTGCCTCTTTGCGCCTATTTATAAGACTATAGGCGCGCAAATTGCTGTTTAAATTCAACACGTGCCTACACGTGATTGGATCGTGCGTTCCACGCACAAGACGCGATTCGAGTGCCCAACTACCGCCTGGCGCGTATGACGACGCCACGATAGACGAGCCGCGATCGACCTAGCAATCATCATGCGGACCCGGCGTCCTCCGGATGGCGGCGCCCAGTCGCACCCGTCCTTCCAAAAATACCAAGGAAATCCAGATCGACCTCGGCTAAACCGGCCGCAGTCTCATGCGCCCGAGACACACCACAAAATTCTAAAGGCGGACGATCGGTCGGACACCGGCAGCCACCACATGTGAGTAATACCACTTCGCATCGCACTCGGCATAACAGCAGAAGCACGCTACCTGTGTCGACATCGACTTCCTTCGTGCCACATCTTCTCCAAGCGACGGACAATAAACAACCCAACCTCGATCGCACCAAGACCCTCACATCCAAGAAACAACTTCACCAAGCCACACCTCACCTCAAGCGCTATCTTCACTCCACCTCGGCCCGCTGTTCCTCGGCTATTCGTGGCTATGATGGGATATAGCCCAACCGAATGGGCCTCAACGAGCCCAAGCGGTGGGCCTAACATTGATAGCGTGCCCACGCGGTTGAGCCCAAGTAGAGCCCTAATCATTGCTCGAAGCCCCAGCCTCCAACCGCGGCTCTCGCCAATGGAGGCGCCCTGTAACAAGGTCGCGCCACCTCCACATGGCGCACGAAGACGAACGGTCCCGGCCCGCCAATGGAGAGCGTGCGGAGGAAGAGTCACACCACCACCAATGGAGAGGTCGGGGCGCTTCGTGGGCAAGGTCAAGTCAGATAAATAGAAGGAAAAGCGATGTTAGAGGGTTAGCAATTTACTTAATACCGCTTGTAAACAATACTCTGACGAAGAGCTCTAGTGAAAGTATTGAGGAATCATTCTCCGTGGACGAGATCTCATTAACGATCGAACCACGAAAAGCCCGGTGTTCTCTATTGCTTCATATAAATCTCGACACTCACGTAGCTAGATTCATCAATTATTGATGTTGTTTTTTGTTTATAGCCCAGTGAGCATAACACGTATGCGGATATTGAAGCTGCATTCAAGTGTCTTGAGGAGAACTATGGCACCAAGCAGGAAGATGTCATCCTATACGGTCAATCTGTAGGAAGTGGCCCGACTTTGGATCTAGCATCCCGTTTGACTCATGTACGGGCCGTTGTTCTGCATAGTCCTATACTTTCTGGTGTAAGAGTCATGTATGCTGTGAAAAAAACGTATTGGTTCGACATGTACAAGGTAAATAGAGAGAGTTTCATCACCTAGCCTCCCCTCAACTTGTTGCTTTCAGTTATAGAATTAAAGTTTCGTTGTTGCTGCAGAACATCGATAAAATCCGGCAGGTTAACTGTCCTGTCCTCATTATTCATGTAAGATTTCACTATTGACAAGAACTCCAAACAAAAGAAGAATCTGATCCGGCTATTAACCCGTGATGGCTTGTTGTCAGGGAACTGCCGATGAAGTGGTTAATTTTTCACATGGTAAGCAGCTGTGGGAACTCTGCAAGGAGAAATACGAACCGTTGTGGATAAAAGGAGGCAATCACTGCAATCTAGAACTCTACCCGAATACATCAGACATCTCAAGAAGTTCGTTGAAACGGTAGAGCGATCACCTTGGCACAGAACAAGCACGAGGTTGAGCCTAGATCAGTTCGAGCCGTCTAGGAAGAGCAGCGACAGGAGCACGAGGGAGAAGCGAGGGAAGCACGGACAAGGCCGAGCGAATGTCAAAGCATCAGTCACAGAATGTGGATAAGTTGGATCAGTGGAGAGGTCAAGAAGGAGCGTTGATTGCATCGACAAGTCTTGGAAGAAGATCGATGTTCAGGTGGAACGGGGGCGGAAGAGCGTAGACAGGCTGGATAGAATACGTAGCGGGTAAATGTTTGTCATACTTATATATGGTGGTAAGAGGTATACAAAATGTTTAGGGTTGGGTTTTGAGTCTCTCCCGTCTTCGGGGGTAATGTTTTGGAATATCTCAAACTGAATGCTCGCTATTGTTAAAACAAATATTTACTTTTCATGATAAGATAGATTGATAAAATATAAGATTGATTATTTGAAGGATATGTGATAGGATACGGCTCAACTACCAGGCCCAAGCATCAGACCCAATACAAGTAAGCCTGACATCAAGCTCGGCCTCGACAAGTTCGGCCCAAGAAGACTCCTAAAACCAGTGGGAACGCAGAAGGCTTGACCATATCTAAAAGAATCCTAATGGGGGAAGACTTGAATCCTAATGGGAGAAGACTTGAATCCTAATGGGAGAAGACTTCAATCCTAATGGGAGAAGACTTGAATCGAGTCAAACTCATTATATTTGTGTATAACAGAGGCTAGATTAGACGAAATAGATCATTCACACTCTTTGTAATCGCCTTACACTCTCAACACACAAACACTCTCTTGCTCCGTGGACGTAGATCTAATTCAAAGATCGAACCACGTAAATCCTCTGTGTTCTTCTCGTGCATTTAATTCCCTAACGAAATTAAACCTTATCATTGGCGCCGTCGTGGGAACGAACAAGAAAGCTTCGCTTTCACAACCTAATGGCAAGAACTCGTAAACGCTTAGCGCCGCCGGCGATGCGGGTAACAACCGCGTTGAGGGCGACCATGGTCACACATACCGTGGAAAGCGGATTGCGGATGCCACCAGCGGACACACCCTCGATGGCTACATGGAGAACATTCCCATACACCCTCGTGATCGCCGCCCGACGAAGAGGAAAATGCCGACTCAATACCGTGAACAAAGCGGTTCACCGATCTCGTGAGGACCTCGGGCGAATCGCTACCAACTCGGCATGTAACTCATCGTAGGAGGTATTTTACATTGCTTTGATTTCAGATCGGCATCATGTTAACCCTCCTTTATTTTTTTTCCAAGTACGATGTCATTTACTTTATCAATAAAATATTTGTTTTACTAACAAGTACATCACTGTCACATCTTATATCTATGTGAACATCCATTCGGATACACCGCAAATTACCTTCAAAAAGGGACGCCTCATAAGAGAGCATCTGATTACTCATTCATTTGAAACATCTACATGCCGCCGATATCCAAATCGGATCTCGTACACGCAAAGCATATAGACTACTCATTAAATTGAACGTCTACATGCTCGCATACAGGTTACTCATTAATTTGAAACACCTACATGCCAACGACGCCCGAGATCGGATCACGTGCACGCAAGGCATACTGTGTTACTCATTCATTTGAAACACCTACATGCCAACGGCGTGTGTCGGATCTCGCATAAATTACACCCCTTTATTTGGGAAAATATACACTTGAACCAGTCTAAATACATTTACGATCAAAACGAAGTCCTAAGATATGTTAGTACCTCTCAAGAGGGAAAATATATACTTGAACGAGTCTAAATACATTTACGACCAAAACGAAGTCCTAAGCTATGTTAGTACCTCTCGAGGGAAAATATACACTTGAACCAGTCTAAATACATTTACGACCAAAACGAAGTCCTAAGCTATATACAAACTCATTCGGGCTTCCGAGTCTGCCTCACCTGTGTCTCACCGGCTACACCAATTGCACAAAATCTCGTGTCGGCGACAAACACCGGAACGAACTCTGCACCTTCGACCCAATCCACGAGGTCGGCGCTGCCACGACCTACTACGTGGGCTCCTTCAAGCAGTGCGGGGATGCTCAGACCGAAAGGGCACTCGGCCGAGGTCGAACCCCGCCTCTTGGGTTCGCTGCTCGTCCGCCCTACCACCTCACCGCCGAGCCGGTGCCCTTCCTGATGATCCGGCACTCCGCGGCGAGGCCGAACTCCTCGATCGAGATCCGCCGGCTGCTAGAGCCGCAACCTCGCCCCGAACTTGACGTGCTCACTCGGACCTCGGTGTCCTCAACCGATCTCGATTTTCAACAGACCGCCCCGGCCCCACGACCGTCCTCGGCCTCCTCGTGCCACCTCGCCGCCGCCACATGACCGCCCTCCTCGGCCCGCCACCTCCGCCGCCAATGCATCGTCCTCGGTCTCCCGACCGCCTCGGTCCTCCAACGATCGACCACGGCCCGCCGCCGCCGCCTTCGCCTCCTTTGGGCCTTCCGCAGATCGACCTCGCCTTAACCGACCTCGCCTCGCCGCCGCCGTGAGCCCCGCCTCGCTTCTTCGCCGCATCCCGAGCCTACACTCGGCCCGACCTCGACACGGTTACATATTCGACCGCAGGCGGCTGCGGCGGCACAACTTTGCACAACGCCTGAAAGGCGAAGCCAAGCGACGACAACTTTGGCACAACGCCTCGGAAAGGTGAAACCAAGCGACGACAACCGCACAACGCCTCAAAGAAGGCGACGCCGACAAGTGAAGCTGGCCAAGACCCTTAACGCCTCGACGGTGAAGCGGTCGAAGACCTCGCTTAACGCCCGTCAAGTGAAGCCGGCCAAGACCTCGCTTAACACCCGTCGGTGAAGCCAAGAGAAGACCTCTGCTTAACGCCCGCCAAAGCGGTTGGCCAAGACTTCGGCGCATAACGCGTCGGTGAAGCGGTCAAAAGACCTCGGCTTAACGCCTCGATAGGTGGCGGTCCAAGACCTCGCTTAACGCCTCGGTGAAGCGGCTACCAAGACCTCGACATAACGCCCGACGGTGAAGCTGGCCGAAGACCTCGCTTAACGCCCGTCGGTGAAGTCGGTCCAAGACCTCAAGATAACGCCTCGGCGGGTGAAGCGGCCAAGACCCCGCTTAACGCCGTGTGAAGCGGTCGAAGACCCCGGCTTAACGCCCGTCGGTGAAGCGGAAGAATACCGCTTAACGCCGTCGGTGAAGCCGGTCCAAGACCCCGCTTAACGCCTCGTCAGTGAAGCGGCAGAAGACCTCGCTTAACGCCCGTCGGTGAAGCGGTCCAAGACCTCGCTTAACGCCCGTCGGTGAAGCTTTAACACCGACAAGAGATACAAACGAGAACACGTGACTCGGCAGACGCCCGCAAGCACGGCATACGATATATGACGCCGGAAGCATCGACACGCACAAAGTCGTGCCCGGAGAAGAATGTCAACGGATCGCTCACGCCCGCTTTGTCATAAACAACCCCAATCCAAAGACGACCGCTTCGCCTTTTTTGGGGGGTTGTGATAGAATACGGTCCAACTACTGTGCCCAAGTATCGTGCCCAATACAAGTAAGCTCGACATCAAGCTCGGCCCGACAAGTTCGCCCAAGAAGACTCCTAAAACCGATGGGAACGCGAAGGCTCGGCCATATCTAAAAGAATCCTAATGGGAGAAGACTTGAATCCTAATGGAGAAGACTTCGAATCCTAATGGGAGAAGACTTCGAATTTGAGTCAAACTCATTATATTTGTGTATAAATAGAGGCTAGATTAGACGAAATAGATCATTCACACTCTTTGTAATCGCTTTACACTCTCAAATACACAAACACTCTCTTGCTCGTGGACGAGATCTAATTCAAAGATCGAACCACGTAAATCCCTTGTGTTCTTCTCGTGCATTTAATTCCCTAACGAAATTAATCCTTATCAATATGATTATCAAATAAATTCAAAATTAAACTATCCATCATTAATCCACCAAAGTAAATAATGGATTAGCTTTGATTATTTTTATCAATTCATCTTATCATGAAAAATAAACGACCTCTCCACGTACGTACTAATAACTGACAACTTTGTGTCGACATTTTAATTTCAATAGTTTTGGAACATGCAAAACGAAGGAATAGCCCGAAATTTGGCGCGAATGACTCGGCCAACTCTTTTTCTTTCTTATTATTGGGATCATTTTCGTAAATTGCAAGAACTTTGGGTCGTTTTGAATTCTGTACATAAACTAATAACATAATTTATTTATTTTTGTAGTTTTTGCACAATTTTAATTTTTCTTTACCAAATTGATTACAATGCGGTTCTACCCATGAGCCCAACTATTTTTTTTATTTTTATTTTTGTATCATGAGGAACCCGCATCCGCTACCTTAAGTGCGCACTGGGTAAACCTCATTTTCCAATGAGGTGGACTCATGGGAGGAAGCCTGTATTGCGCAAACAAATCTAAAATTGTCATATTTCTCAGTATAATTGTTATTTTTCTTTAAGATAATAAAAGAATAAATATACTTTCCTTTGGTAATTATTGCTTTTATTTGTCACCACCGTGCTGACGGTTTTCACAATAGTCTTTGCGTTAGTGTAAATGTTGGATGAAATTTCACTCTATCTACTGCAATGTCAGAATCAAGTTAACGTCAATTTGACCAAAAATTAAAATTGTGTGCAAATAACAAACATTGTGAAATTTATGTTATTGGTGTCGTGTTTTTAAGTTCATGTGCAAAATAAAAAGCGTTCCAAAATACGTGTATTTTATGTTAATTATCGCTTATTTATTTAGTATTAACAGAATTGGTTCGTGCAACGCACCAACAAGCTATGAATTTAATATGATTCACTTTTTATATATATTCAAATTGATATATTTTATCATAATTTTATGAACTTTAGGTACAAAAAGATTCTTAATTATCTTATACCATAATAAATTAAAATTTATGCATGTATATTAAATTGCAAAAACAATCTTATAAATCAAAATTAAGTAACGCTCTGCCGGTCTTCGCTCTAGCATGGTAAGATTCTATGTAGATTCGCTCTGACATGTCGAAATTCAAACACTAACGCTTTAAAATATTACGTAATTCACAATATTATATAATTTTCCCAACAAACAGATATGATGGAAGTCTTACGTCAATGAAAGAAGACGTAAAAGTTTAGAGTTATTTTATTAGAGATGGCTTATGTTTTTAAGTTAATTTATAATCTCAATTCTTTTAGTTTATTTTATTATTTATTAACTTATCTTATAGATAATTTCAAGCTCTCAAAAAAACATACCAAAAGTAGGGATGGATCGGTTAATCGCGGCATAACTTATACGATTACTTAACATTAATTAATTATAAATAATAAATTAATACTCCACAACTAAGTTTTGAAACCCACCTAAACCACAACTAATCCTATGCCACCCATTTTTGAAACCCAACATACATCCGTTAAAAAGTACTAATTTCAATGTCCATATCTACCCCAAATCCATTTCATATTTATCCACATCTATCCTATTAGAACTTGGTAAAGACGGGTATCAACGAAAATCAAATTCATTGTCATTCCTAATGGTAATAGATATATATATTTCAAAAAATGTGAGTAGATACCTTTTATATTATAAATTAAATTTGAATATAGACATTAACTACACTATACGAGACACGACCACCAATTTTAGACGGCTTGAGATCCAATGTCCTATAATTGGTATCCCATTTTGTGTTCCACTTTTATTTTGTAGATTTTTTATTCCATCTTTTTCTTTAATTTTAATTTTATAAGCTTTAGTTTAATTTTGTAATTATTAAGTAGATTTTATTCCAATCAGTTATGGAATATAATTATATATTTTTTTATCACTTAATCTTCTTTTATTAGTAAATAATTTATTATTTGGGTTGATAAATTCAAAATTATATTTAAGTTAAGTACTTTCCATAATATTATAATAAATTTTATTTTTATAAAAAATATTATAAATATAATCATAGAACATAATACTCCCTTCATCCCAATCCCTCCGTCCCAACTAAAGTGTCCATTTTCTTTGGTACGCAGTATTTGTGAGAAATGATAAAGTAGTTAAAGTGTTAAAAAGTGGGTAGAGGTCCACACTTTTTGAAGGATAATTATTTCTAAAATGAATGAGACATTTGTAATGGGAAAAACCCCAAAAGGAAAGTGAGACATTTTAAATGGGACAGAGGAAGTAATATACAAAAAATTGTGAAATATTGGATCTCAACTCATATAGTACAAGTTCTTGTGGTTTGGACATCGGATGTACCGTAGAAATCTCAAATAGAAAGATAACCGTTAAAATAGGCCATCAAACTTGCATCAGCCATTCACATTTATGGAGAAAATTGCACATAAACTTGCACGAAATCTTGTCCGAAATCCCACCCCTTCATTTCTTATGCAGTATTTCTCTCTGTAAATTTACAGAGAGTGGTCAATCCCAAGAATCAAATAAGAAAAAGTGGGTAAATTCCACCATTTGCTCATTAAATAAATCTACAAGAAGGAAAATAAATAATAAATAAAGACGAACAAAAATGGCGCGCCAAATGGTTGTCATCGCCCTCCTCTCAATCGTCGCTGTCGTCTCGGCCCAATCGTCACTGAGCAGCTCCCCGTCAGCATCTCCGGCTGCCGCACCGTCAAAGTCAGCCTCAGCCCCTTCCGCCGCACCACCCGCTCCCGTCCCATCCTCAACCGCCCCCGCAACGTCCGCAGCCGCCCCCCAAGCCTCATCCCCCGCGGCATTGTCCAATACCACCGGAGCCGCCGCGAGTCCGGCGGGCACCCCCGATGACGAAGCTGACCCCGATCCCCTCCGATGAACCCTCCCCCGCCGGCGCTCCAACCGACTCTTCTGATTCCTCCGATGGATCAACCACCAGCTCGAGTGATCAGAAACCACCGGCTACTGGTGGCGCAACCTCCTTGGAAATATCTGCTGTCGTCGGTGCCACCGCCGCCGCCGGATTCTTCTTAATGTAACATGATCGTTACGTCGATCATTCGCATGCTTTGTTTGTTTTTGTTTGAGGATAATAGATCATTAGATACTATCTTGCAAAACAATTAGAAATTACAAATATGCAGGAACTTGTCTTTGATCAACATTGGCGATAGATATATCTTTTGGATTTCTTGAATTTTGTTGATTTGGGACTTATTTCCCACAAAATTGTCCTTATATTTATATCTTATCTAGTATGAATCTGTTATTTGGTTTTCCTTCACGTCTTTGTATTTTAGCTGAAAGTCTCCATCTCTCTTTGTTGAGTATATTTCATAACTTATATTTTATGAAGAACATATATTACAGGGTTAATTGTATTTAAAGGCATGAACTTTAGGTCAAATTATAATTCCTAACACTACTTTCAGACTCGGGAAAAAATATTCAATTTTTTTTATTTATTTTTTGCAACTAGGATCACCCTTAACATTGACTGTACAGTCAAACTTTCGATTTTAAACAAATTCTTGTCGTCAAGCTTTAAATTCGAAGAATCAAAGATCAGGTTTTGACGTAATCGACACGATAAACATTTTGGTATATGATTTGATGTTTAATACTTGCTAATTGTAGCAAATCTAGCCGGAGTACCAAAATATTCGACAACAACAATTGATACTTGCAGATTTTATGAAATTTGCCGCGGTTAACACGAATTAAACATCAAGCTATAAACCAAAATATTTATCTCCTTGAGTCCGTCAAAATCCAATTTTTTATTTCTCAAATTAAAGGCTCGAACGACATAAATTTATTTGAAATCGAAAGTTTGACAACTTGGTCAATTTTGAAAGTAATCCTAATTACAAGAAATTAAAAATTGAATTTTATTTTGCCAAGATTTGAAAATAGTGTTATAATTGCAACTTGACCTAAAACTAATGCCTTTAAATGTTAACCCTAAATTAAACATACAATGTATGAAAGAACATTTACCCCAATATCACAGTCAAATCGTGGTCCTTACACGATTTCACGAAATCGTGTAACAATATATTTATATCGTTATGCAATTTTCCTATTTTACTAAACTGTGTATTGGTGTAAAACATATTGATACATGATTTCGTTGATTTCGTGACAGTTACACAATTAAATGAAAAATCAGCGAAATCGTGTAACAGTGTAAAATACTTTGTTACACAATTTAACGACCATAACAATAATAATATATTTTATACTGTTACATGATTTTACGATTTAAGCTGCGTAAATTCATGTTAATCGCGTATCGAAGAATATTCTAGTAACAATGACTATTGTTTCCCTATTTTTATAGAGGTGGCTACTATTCCTCCTTTTTATAACAACAAGACTATTTCTCTAGTTGCCTAAATTGCCAAAACAAAAGTGAAGATTGTGAAATTCACATCATGATGTTAATCAGCGCGATAATTCTTTTTACTGTTGTAAAACTATAACCGTAGGTACTCTGCTTAGAACTACACAAATTTTTTGTCTTCGTATTAATAATTTTCAAACTCCCTTACAATCACGAAATAAAAATTAAATAAATCCTTTCTAATATAGCACAATACAAAAGTAACTCAGATCATCCGCACGTCGTGGAAGATTGGCGAGTTTGTGCCCCCACGAGCTTAGCTCAATTGGTTAAAAATTAGTAGATTTGGAACAAGGATCGAGTCTTAACAGCCGCAGTATGACAGTTTCATCCTCTTTAGGGTGACTCATTGTGGGCACTAGGCAAAGTCATCCTACTTTCTTAACCGCAGAGTCACCGTGATTTATCCCCTTGTATTTTCATGGGGTTGGGGTGTGAGGGCTTCCCGGGAAAAGCTTCCCCTTTTGGAACAAGATCGACGAGTTTGCTCAACATGATGGATATATTTATCTTTTAGTTACTTGTCATAAAAGATTGACGAGTTTGCTGAACACCATGGATATATTTACCTCTTAGTTACTTCTCATAAATTAGGATTATGGGTGAGCAAAATATTCAAAAATCAAATATTCGATGTGAAACCAAATCGAAATTTAAAATTAGGTTCGGATTTTTTGGATTTTCGGTTCGGATCGAATTGATATTTTTCAAAATTTCGGATTTTCGGTCCTAATAAGTTAACTAAATAGTAAAAAAGGAAGTTTTAACTATTTTCTAAAAATGTCGACTATTTGTCTTACTATTATTTATACATAAAATTTGACATTCACCGTTAAAGTAGGCAAATGGACCAACGTCAACCTCAGTAAATTATCCGGCAAAACTAACAGATTTCTCACTATATATATATATATATATATTTTGTGCCTTGATATTTTTTTATCACAAACTTTGTAAGCCCTTCGTGCTTTCCCTCCTCTCAATTGTGTGCGTTTTCTGCCTCTATAATCTATTCATTCATTCTTCAGTCTTCCTAAAATATTAAACAGAATTGCTAGAAAAAGAACACATAAAAAAATTCAAATAAGATGGCATCGCAAGCGGTTGCTCTTGCTCTAACAATTTTGTTTGCCTCCGCCGCCGCGGTTAGACCGACATTATCGCCGGCTACCGCTCCGTCGAAGTCCGCTACCTCGCCCATCCCGTCCGCAAAAAAAGCGACCTCCCCTACCCCTAGTGCAGCACCCAAGGCGTCGGCCGCGACCCCTCATGCAGCCCCCAAGCCGTCTGCCACTGCCTCTGCCCCGGGCCGTCAACTACCTCCATCTCATCCCCCAGGATCAAACGCTTCGGCGGCAGGATCTCCGGAGGCGGCGCCCTCGGCTGCGCCCGGCCCGGCGGATGCGGACGGCTCCTCCGCTATCGATCTATCACCTGCTCCCGTGACCAATCCCGATGAAGTTGCTCCAGCTGATACACCGCCCAAGGCTGGCGTCTCCTCCCTAAAGCTCTCCGCCGCCTCCGTCTGCGCCAGTGCTGCCGTCGGGTTCTTGCTCTTTTAAATGTTTAGTGTCTGACTTCTAATTTTGTGGTTCGTTTATAGTTTTTGATAGACTTCTCTAGATGGTTAATTTTGTACGTGCTAGATCATAAAAATTTATTCATTTTTGAATCTTTTCTTTATATTTAGTTTCTAGTCGTGTATTTAATTTCTTTTATAAATTAAGAAGCATTGTGAAGATGTGCTGCGAAAAACAAGTTCCACAGATTGTTAGCATTTGTTATAATCAAACCAAAATTAACATATACTATATGTTAAAGCCTATAGATGTTTTTTTTTCTTTTATCTTATTTTTTATTTTAATATTTGGAGAGCAATATGCAATCTATATTTATCTATATACTCCTTCGTCCACCAAAACTTTACATTATTTTTTATGGGCTTAAGTTTTAATAAATTATAGTGAGTGTAGAAGGAATTCGCATTATAAGCATAAAAGGATATCCTAAAGAAAAAATACAATTTTTGGTGGACGAACGGAATATAATATATTAATAAGATCAACAAATGAGAAAGATCGGAATTTCCCATTCATTTGTATCTATCCATCTATAGAAATGAGTTTTTAGTTTTCTCACAAAAAAAGGAAATAAGTTTTTAGCAGATAGTTAATTTTATGTATTAGTTCATTGGGGGTCATATTGATGTATAGGAGAGGGGGAGAGAATACATCAGTTCAGGTCAAATAACTTTTTTAAAAAAAACAAGACAGAACGTTCTACTTGTTAGTAGAAGTCAGGTTACTGATGTAGTTTAGTACTTATTTCAATACTGCTGATTGGTCCAGATTGAGGAAGTCTTATACTAGGTGTATCGGTTAGTAATCCTAGTGACTGCTGAAGCAACTGATCAGTTGGACCGATAATTATTGTTGATGTGGAAGTGTGATGGTTAAGTTTTTGCCATTACTGAAAATTGATATTGAAAAAAATACTTAGTCAAATATTGACTTAGTAAGTATCAGTTTTCTCTTCAATATCAAACTGATACTGATGGAGGGTTTTAAACAATATGTTCTGTTGAGTGTGCTGAGTGATATTCAGTTCAATAATATGAAATGTAAAGTACTTAAAGTAAATAATACACTTAGTTTTTAACGTGGTTGGACAGATCCATTCCGGCGTTCACGGACTTATAGCACAGTCAATCCACTACTTGTGATTTGGTCTTGCTTATAGGTGCAATTAAACCTAAATACAAAAATTCACCTTATCTGCACCCCGACTAAATTTTCATATCTTCTTACGCTTATCGGTGCTAGAAAAATCTCTAACTGCTTACGAATGCAGTCGATCTAACCTTCTTGCTTATTAGTGCAAGAAAAACCAAGTTTTCAACAACGGACACTTAGTTGCTTACTTGCCCAACTTCTACTTCATCTATTAAGAGAGTTTGGTAAATGAATGTATGCTGAAGTCCTGAGCTAATAATTATATTTGAGCTCCTAGGATTTGTTGATAACACTTAGAACTCCCTTCTTCGAATACACAGTTTGAAAGCTTTTTGAAGATATGAACTTGAACTCTTGTAGGTTTGAATGCATAACGTTTTGGTAACCTTAAAGGTTGGATTATGCTAGTATTTATAGGAGAGACGATTAATAGTGTCGTTGGAAAGAACACCAATCACATCAATTCCATCTATCGTTTGAATCCTTTTACGTCACTTTCTGTGTCTGCAACATCGTTCATCTGAGCTCTGCACTTCTAAAAAGTAACTCTCACTCTCTCTAAATACATTGCTAGTTGGACAAAGCTAGCTTTGAGGTTAAAGATGGCAATGGATCCCGGATCCGGTCCAGATCCGTGGATCTAGATCCATTTTTCAGGATCTGGATCCTCAAAAATTTAGACCCGATGGATCTGGATCATACCCCCATATTTCAGATCTGGATCTGGGATTTAATTTTTGAGACCTAGATCCGGTCCAGATCCGGCCCGCGGATCCATTATTTTTTTATTTATATATATTTATATAGATATATATATATATATAGGGAGGGGTTATGGTGAGAATAGATATATATGTAAGAAATAAGGATATATCTCAACCACTAATTAAAAAAAATGAATGATCCAGATTATCCTAATTTATCATTGTCGCATATCTTTCTTATATTACACAAATCGAACAAAGGTTACAATGGGCAAATTAGAAAATAAAACGATGTAAACCTATTCCCTATTTTCAAGGCATGAATAAATCTTCTTCAATATTCGGTAATCTCTTCGCATTGAATACAACAACAAAGGGAAAATCTTTTCGCATTGAATACAAATAATATTTAAGAAGCCATCGACGCCATTACAAAGACCCATTTACGTAACTCAAAAGTCATTCTCGTCTTTTCTAATTTCATAGCATTACAGAACCCAAAACCGTAACTCCAAAAGTCATCTTCATTGTTTGAATCAATATTTAGCTATTGAGCGGTTGTAATGTAGCATATAATAGTCAAATATTTTGCATATGAATGGTAAAAACACGCACATAATTAAAATGAATGTAACATACTATTGGTATTGATTGTTGCATTTTGTAAAAATATGTAGCTCTTGAGTTGTTGTAATGTAGCATATAATAGTCAAATATATTGCAAATCAATGGTTAAACTGTTGCACAAATTAAAATAAATGTAGCAAACTATCGGTATTGATTGTTGCACTTTCGTAAAAATATGTAGCTTTTGACCAGTGGTAATATAGCATATAATAGTAAAATATTTTGCACATTAATGGTTGCACTTCTGTAAAAATATGTAGCTCTTGAGAAATTGTAATGTAGCATATAATAGTCAAATATATTGCACATCAAAGGTTAAACTGTTGAACAAATTAAAAATTAATGATGAACAACAATTTTATCGAAAGATAATAAACAAACCTGCACTGTCATTTTCTTGTGTTCAGAATTTTTTAATGAATTAGGTTTTAAACGAGAAAGATGATATGAATAAACGTAAAATATAACTAACCATATCCAAAACCTGCACCTTTGAAAATGCCATGAAAATAGGAACTACCATAATTTAAAAAAAGTAAAAATACTATCATACCCCTTAGAAAATCGAAAATATGATAATGTGTAGCACACATTATGATTTATCATGGCATTTTTATAATTAAATCTGTACCCTAGATCTATAATATTAAAGGGCTTAAATTCATTCTTATTTCTCACATAAATATCTATTCTCATATGATCTCTCCTCTATATATATATATATATTATTTTTATTATAATTTAATACATAACCCCAACTTAAAACTCTTTAATTTTCTTTTTTCAAATTCTTCCAAAACAAATATGTTCCCGATTTCATTTCAAATTCTCCTAATTATGTATCAATCGACATTCACGGCGGATCGTGTCCCTTAAACCACAGGCGATCGAGTTGTTTGTTGTTTCCTACCTTATAGTAAATTTATAACTAACATATTCCAATATAGTGATAATTATAGAAATTCTAAATAATTGTTATAATATTATTGTATATTTATATTATTATGGTGTTATTATGAATTATAGCTGATTTAGAATTTATTTTAGAAGCGAAAACATATGGATCCGGGTCTAGACCTTGGACCCTGCGGATCTTATGGATCTGGATCTAAATTTTTTGGACCCAATGGATCTGGACCGGACCCGGAGTCAAGCAAAAAATATCTGATCTGGTTCTGGACCTAGCTAGAATCGATCCAGATCCGGCCCATTGCCATTCCTATTTGAGGTCGAGCGTTGGTGTATTGTTTTTTGTCTAAAACATAAAAAGAAGGTATTTATAGACTCAAATTGAACCATACTTTGATAAAGAATCAAAATTTTAAAACGAAATTAATTAGAAAGCATTTAAATTTAAAAGGATAAAAAAAAGCATGCAATGATATAATAGCCATGTCGTGTCCAGTTGTAAAAGTTATTGAGTGTTTCTAATCCTGCTGATTACCGATTTTAGTCATCAAATACACATCAATTACTTATTCTACATCACTAATTAACTTTGCTCTAATGATATATACCCAATAGATGCAACTTTGGCCTGTTCTAAAATCGTCATTCTAACTAACCTTTTTCGGAAAGATATTATTTAGTATGTTAGGGTCAAATATTGATGTACTTTATGATGATTAATATCACAAATAAAAGTACAAAAACTAATCTAACAAAAATAAAAGTAAGAGGACTAAATATTTTATAGACATTTTTAATTATTAATTGCCTTTTCTAAAAGCTCCCAGCTAATAGTCCAATGATATATTATGAATTTATAAACACTTTCATATAGGCATTAAAATAACGAAAATGAAATGTCTCATTGATTTCCAACAAATATATAATTAAGGCCCCACACATGCTTCTTTTCAAGAAGATTATCTATTAAAAATTAATTTAAAGTTTTCCTAGTTTTATGTCCACTAACTTTTAGTCTTTTCTAGTTTTCCAATCATATTAAATCTCAACCTTTTAGATATAGATTAAAATTACCTAACCCCTTTTCAAGAATTTCCATAAAACATACTATATTCTTTCTTACATGATAATATTTTATTAATTTAATTTATAATAATGAAATATTATCATATAAAAGAAAATATAGTACACTTATATGTTCTATAAATTTTTTCCAATATTCATCACTTTTGCAGAACCAACAACTTTCAGTTTAAAAATTAATTAAGTGCTAATAAAACCTTTAAATATTCACTAGAAGTAATTATTTTACTCGACAGAAGTAACTTTATGACCTACTTAAGCAAACGCAACCCGACACGCTTTCTCAATTTTATACATTTAGATTTGTGTGGTCCGGTTTCTTTGTAATGCACGCCCAATGCCATATCATTGATTATCCAATTATTGATATTATATAGAGGCGCTCAATAATTTTTTGGGACCTTGCAGCTAATAAACCCAAAAAGGTTTTGCATCTCGATTAATTTTTTAATTATAAAACCATCAATTATTATGTGCATGGTTTCATCGTTCCAACTAGGGATGTCAACGGACGGTCTTTATCCGGATCGATCCGGAACTGCTCAAAGTTTCATTAAATTTTAAAACAATGGTTTTGGTTCTGCCCGATTCCAACTGCTGGACTGGGCGGTCAAGACCGACCGCTTTTTCCGATTCGGTCCGACCGGCAGTTTTTTTTTCTTGAGCATTACATATCCACTTTTTCAGTAAGAACATTTTACAGTTGAGTGTAATTACGAAATATTAATTAATTTACTAAAACCATCATTTACCAAAAACGTGTAAATTAAAACTGATAAATTTTTCACAAAACCTAATAATCTTGTTCATATCATGACCAATACATATTTCTTCAACTGTCAACTAGAAACTACAAGGTGACTTTCTTCAAACTCTTTTAAACTAAAAAGCAACTTAGATACACGCAACAACCCCTCTTTCCAACGTTATTTGTCACCTTTATTCTGGGTAATCATTATAACAACTTATGTTTATAGTTTTAACAAGTTTGGGTAATCAATTTGATTTGAAACGGGTATTGATATACACTATACATGTCGAAAATTTATTGACATGCCTATATGGAACTTTCTATATTTTCAATCTTTCATTATTTATATTTTTTAATATTTATTTTGTAGAGTTCGAGTCTTTATTAAGACCTATAATTTATTATTGTAATAATTTATAATTATAAATTTAAATATTTTTTAGAATTAGTGAGTATTACTATATTAATTGGAATGTAAAAATGTAGTGACACATTTTTTATATAAAGTTTTCGACAAGTAAGGAGACATAAATTATATAAATAGGTCCGAATCTACATGCATATGAGTAAGTTCTCCATTTTGAATCTTTTGTTATTTGTAATATTTATTTTGTAATGTTTGATTTTTATTAATATAAATAACTTATTATAATAATTTATATTTATAAATTTAAATATATTTGAGTAGTTAATTAGATTTGGTAAGAGTGTAAGTATATATATTTTAGACAAATCTAAATGGTTGTATTCTAGCCTCACGGTTATCTTTTATCATTGTGTTATACTTTTGTCCATAATTGAGAGGTAATCAAACTGTAATCAAGTATAAATTTATTTTATAAATTTTTTATTATAAATTATATTGTGAAATAATTTTTCGTAAATACGGACGATTTACATTTTATATATTAAAGCCAGAGACATGGCCTTGGTAATTGTTAATATTAGAGACGGAACTAGAATTAAAAAATTTGAAGTAATTTTCCGTCTCGAAATTCGATTAATTACATCAGTAGATAAATTTTGTTTTAGTAAATTAAAAACATGCCAGAAAATCAATTAACGTAGTGGGTAATTGGGATTTGGGGGTAATTGAGAATAGGGATGACAATGGGCCGGATCTGGATCGGATTTGGTTAAGTCCAGATCCAGATCAGATTTTTTTTGCTTTGGTCCGGATCCGGTCCAGATCCATTGGGTCCAAAAAAATTAGATCCAGATCCAGATCCATAAGATCCATGTGGTCTGTGGTCTAGACCCAGATCCATATGTTTTCGCTTCTAAAATAAATTCTAATCAACTATAATTTACAGTAACACCATAATAATCTAAATGCATAATAATACTATAATAATTATTTAGAATTTCTACAATTATCACTATATTGGAAAACGTTAGTTACAAATTTACTATAAAGTGGAAGCAACAAATAACTCGATCGTCGGTGGTGTAAGTGACGCGACCCGCCGTGAATGCTGATTGATACATAATTGAGAGTATTTGAAATGAAATTTGGAGCATATTTATTTTGAAATAATTTGAAAAAGAAAATTGAAGATTTTTAAGTTGAGGTTATGTATTTAATTATAATAAAAATAATATATCTATATATATATATATATATATATATATATATAAAACTAAATAGATATGCTGGTCGGATCCGGATCTGACACGGTCTCAAAATTAAATCCAGATCCGGATCCGAATATGTAGTAGGATCCAGATCCGTCCGATCCATCGATCCAATTTTTGAGGATCCGATCTTTGAAAAATGGATTCGATCCACGGATCCGGACCGGATCCGGATCCATTGCCATATCTAATTGAGAATAAAGTCTAGTGGGTAACGGTTAGAAATAGGTAATACCAGATCCGGATCCATAATTTGATGATCCGGATCCGATCCGAGTTTAGTATTTACTGGGTCGGTTCCAGAACCAGAACCAATACTAAATTACTGGTTCTGATCCGAGTAAAGTCCGCCCGTTGACACCCTAGTTCCAACACGTAAAACAAACATCTAATCACAAATAACCGTTGGGACATGGAGCATGACATGATAGAATTAAAGTAAAGTTATTGGACTTGAAGGAGTTTTAATCAGGATATCATTAGAATTAAAGTTCATGTGTTTGGAGAAATTTTGTCTTATTAGGATTCTACGTATTAGGGTTTTCCCCATCTTATAAATAGTCCATTTCATTGTAATTGCAAGATGCATAATGTTCTCATCATAATATCTCTAGTGGATATCCTTGATTAGACAACATCTCCAGACGTAGTCTCGTGGAGATAAACTAGGTAATCAATTCTCATGTGTGTTTTTTTTTCTTACTTTCGTATTTGTTGTGTGTTTTATTTCGTAACAATAACATATGACAAAATGTGCGTACACTTAATATACTCCATATGTCCCGCTCTAAGCGGCTCATTGCTTTTGGACACGTAGATTAAAGAAGATTGTGTTTTGTGTTATTATGCGGGTCATGGAAATCGAGGTACTCTTCTGTATAAAAATGATTACTTTCTAGGTATGAGCCAGTTAGAGTTGGACATCCCAAAAAGCAATACGAGTCACTTAGGCTGTGTTTATTAGTAGCCACCCAACCATCCATCTTTGCAATATTTAATTAATTTCTCTTTTTTCTACGTCATCACTATTCCACCCAACTCAACCACATCTATTTTTGATGATTTATCAATGATCACTCAATCATTCAATCACAAAATTATTTATAAATATTTATATCATTTTTAATCTAAATATAATTGATTGTAATAAAAATAAAATTGTATTATAGCAAAATGCATAAAAACTCAACTTACAAATTAATAAAAATAGAAAATATGACAAACCATATGAAAACAGAGAGAAATAGAGTTTTTGGAAGTGTGAACTATCTAATCTTGCAGATCGCTTCAAGTGTTTGTTCTTGTTTCGAACATTTTGAAATGAGCTTTGAGTGACACTTTAGAGGTTTGATGATATTCAGGCATAGGGATGACAATCGGGTCGGGCGGGCACAGATAGTGCCGAACCACTTCCGTACCCGCAAAAATGATCCCTGCCCGTGACCCGCGACGGGTAGGAGATTCCCATCATACCCGCGACCCGCGGGTTGGCGGATACCCGCGAACCCGTCACCCGACGGGTATCCACCACCTGCCACCCACAGACTACCCGGGAAACCTTCACCCGCGGACCACCCGCGACCCGCGAAATCAAGCATTTTAAAAAACACGAAAATATCACTAACAAATTCATAAATCATAAAGTTCAAATCCATAATTCCACATTCAAATCCATAAAGTTCAAATCCACAAATCAATAACACAATGAAAATTCAAATCCACAAATCAACAACACTAAATGAAAGTTCAAATCCAATTTAACAACAATAAATGGCACTACTACAAAAACCACTTTTCTCTACACCTTATAGACTACGCTTTTTCGTGAAAAGCGTAGTGTAAATGCGTAGTCTATAGTGGGTATAGACTACGCTTAAAAAGCGTAGTGTATGTGCGTGTTTTTAATAAAAAAGCGTAGTCTATGTCATAAATTAAAAAAAAAAAAAACAGGCGTGAGATTCGAACTCACGACCTGTGAGTTATTAACCTATCACTTAACCATTTTCACCAACAATTCAATATCTCTCATACCTGGACTTTATTTATATTTATATTATAATTAGAACCTGAATTTACAATATTTGCCCTCATTTATTTCGGACTTGGAACGCTCCCGCCCTTCACTCCCGCCCTGCGACGATACACTGCTCTTTTTCTCCTTGCCGCCGCTCACCGTTGTTCCATCGCCGCCATCCGCCGACTCACATTCTCTTCGTCGTCTGCCGCCGCCGACCCTTCGGTGAGTTCTCTTTCTTCCTCGTGCCGCAATTTTGTCTTTTTAGAGAGATGCATGGAGAACGAGAGCAGAGGAGTTCTCCATTCAATTTCCTCCTCCCAAACTGCCGCCCTACCTCCAAACTCGCCAGAAACCATGTCTCCAACCACCACACGCCTCCTCCTAATCCTCTCCCTTCTCTGCGTATTTTACTAGATGTAGCATTCCACGTAGATGTGTATTTTGATATGGAAGTATGAAATTTATCAAGAATAACAATTGATATGTATGTTCATCTCATAGATATGCTTGTCTCTTACATTCTTAAGGATAATATGATTTTTGATTTAATATTTGTTGTTTGCGAATTCTAAATCGCTATATAGCTTCTTGTAGATTTATTTTACAATTGTATGAATTTATTTGTAGAAACTCACCCAATTCACATTATTTTTCACTATATATTGTTTGTTTCACTAAACCGATGTTTCACCCCATCATTGTTCACTCATGCAATATCTGACTCTTCACCGATGTTGCTCCCAAGACTTGTGAAAATTTTCAAGACTTTCAGACCGGTAATTTGCTTCATCTTCGATATGTATTGCAGATCATACTCAAGATTCTAAACTCGAACATGCATGGGTCCTGATTTTTCTTTATTTATGTAACTTGCCCTATCTTTCCTCAATTCACTGACCTTTCATGATTGATGGGTTCTTGAAGTCGTGAGGCTGCTATCACCCCATTGTCAAACAATATGTTAAATAAGTTTTTCTTGAGATGTCTCCTGTTTGATTCTCCAATCTGCTTCATTAGTCCTATATTCGGTCCTCATTTTTGCTTTGTGCATTTCTTCAGGAGAAAAAGGCGTTAGTGTTAAAACTGGAAAACCACTACACTATAAAGGAACATTTTTCCATCGTATTATTAAAGGATATGTGGCTCAGGTATGTTATCTACTTTCTGAAAATTTTCTATCAAATGCTTAATGATATGAGCTCTATTTGATGTATTTGCACCGCCATTGTATTGGTTGGCATCAATGAGAAGTGGCTTTTGCTTTTAGTCGATTATCCTTGTTTATCCCGTGATGGTCGATGTTCACGATCGCATTTCTTGTGATATAGTTTTAAGGTTGTACTTATTGAATTGTCCATTTTATGATTTTTGAAACTTGCTTAAAAGCACCGATGCACTATCTTTGTAGTTATTTTGTTTCGACACTTTAAATTATTTTGCGGGGAGGGACTTTCTTGGAAAGATGGTAAGTTATAGGCATTGACGTTATATATGCTTTGTTCTTTCTAAGGATGCATTAGTGAATTTATTTTAACTTTGCAGGAAAATATGGGAAAGTATATATGATGGAAAGTTTCGGTATGAAACTATTATTGGTTTCACCTTTATTTTCTAGTTTACATCCGTGAGAACCGATAATACATAGAATAAGCCATGCATATCCGACACTTTGAAATCAATATTTGCACCGCAAGATCGAAAGCATGCATAGCACTTGCATATGTTTTTCTTTATCAACTTCTTTCGTCTTCGAGAACAAGTGGATTTCCTTTCTATCGCCTGTGAAGGTTGGGGATGACTTTGACCTTATTCTCGGTGCATTGGAGCTTCATTCAAATGAGAACAATTGTTTTCTCTTAATATGGTAGGAATGTAAATGTTCTTGCCACGCTTTGTTTGGCATATATTTTCTTATGGAACATACGGCTTGGTTTAAGTATCCGCACAATGTTCCTAATTTATATGGGTTCCTTTTAAGGTTTATCATACCTCAACCTTTAAGATTATTGTAATCGAATAAGGATTGCTTCAGAGCCAAAGACGCATGATTGTCGTCAAAGATCATGCCAAGTGATGATATGGGAAGTTAATGCAAAATTGATTATTAGAGTTGATTAACCTGGTCCGATGGTTGTCCTTCATACTAGCCATCTACCGCAAACTCTAGGTGATGTAGAATCTAATTTATTTGGCGATCATTACCAACTTCGTGGGCTATGTGATCTTTCAATTTGAAGTCACCAAACCATTTACATATGTTATTGTTCTTGAAAGTCGACCAAAGTCGATCATACTATTGACTGTAATAGTAACATAGGACCGTAGCTCTCTATTTTAACCGCAAAATATGTTGGGGTGATTGATATGTGATATTTGACATTCGGTTATGATTTTTAGCTTTACGGTATGATTTTAATGCTAGTTATAACAGATTGGTCGCTTAAGATGCAATAATGAATCGCTTGTTATTTTTTCAGATAATGATGATATTATGTCACATGGATCATAAGATTGCATCTAGACGTGTCAAAAGTCCATATGTCCGTAAGATGTGTAAATTATGTCATTCGTTCAAGTGTGGATCTTACCAATATGTGCATTTTACTTTTGTTGCATTGATTTGGTTATGCATATTGCTTGTATGATTGAGGTTGCATAGAATTTTTGGTGCCCATGTTGCTTTCTTTCTTTATATATTGGTGCTGATTTTTAAATTTATACCCTGCTCAGGGTTTCGATTTCCATAACATCATTTTCATGTGGCATATTTGTATAAGAATTCTTTTGCGTAACTTTTCGAGATTGAACAGAATCGCTTCTAAACTGCATTTTATGTTTTCCAGATGAGTCCCCAAAACTGAGGCATGATGGCCCTGGTTTGTTATCTATGGCTATTGCTGATCGTGATGAGCGGGGCTCTCTCTTCAGTGTCACCTTTAAGGCTGATCATCACCTTGATAGGTTTTCATTCTAATCTTTCAAATGTCGATTCAATTCTCGGGTACTTGTTAATTTCTTAAAGATGAAATGATTCTCTTAAGGTGCGAGAGGTAGTGAGTATTTAAATGGAGAGATATTGGTGCAGTCATATGTGGAGTGTTTTATATCTCCTATTGATCCTCCACGAATATCTCAGATGTTTCACTTAACTAGCGTGAGAAAGTTGAAATTTATCTCCTTTAATCTCGGATCGAGCATCCGATAGCTCGGATATCTCTTTACTACATATTTTTATTCAAAGAAATCATATTTCTTTCTCTAAATCCAAACAACGTTGTAAAAAACTTGAGGCGTAACAGAGGCACTATCTCTTGGCGAGGCGAGGCTGTCTGAGGCATAAGCCTCGATTTTTTTTTGGAAAAGAGCCTAGAAAACAATAAATAGAGCACCAATCAAATTTAATATTTATCTCTTAAAAGCATCAAATTAAAGCCATAAAATGTTCATAGAGGAGAGGAGATGAGGTAGCTACTGTTCCTCGTTTTTTTTTTAATGTTGAGAGCGAGATGAGAGGAGGCGTTGAGAGGAGAGAGGGCGTTGTTGTTCTGTTTTTTTCCTTTTCTTTTAACATTGAGAGTAGAGGAGATGAGGTCTTGCTGTTTCTGCTTTTCTTTATGTGTTTTTAATTTAATTACTGCTAGGTTAAAAGTTTAAATGACTATTGGGCTTTAATTTAGATTTAACAAATTGGGCTTTTTTATTAATTTTGTTTGGGCTCTAAACTTAGCCCAAAACAGTTAAAACCTAGTAAATTTTACAATTGGAAATATATTGTCAACACGTAAGATTGACTCCCTTTAATTCCTTCTTTTCTTTTCGCGAATTGGAAATTATTTGTTGGGTTTTGAGACAATTGTTAGGTTTTAGTGGATGAGAGTGGTTCCGTGGTTAGGGTTTATCTGGGTTTTGTTTGGTGTTGTTGTAGTAATGTGATTTGAGACTGGGAATGTTATTGTTGCATTGTCTGGGACTGTTTGAGTGCCACTGCTTGAACTGAACTAGTTTTATTTAGTAATCTACTATGTTGCTCTGCTTGAGTGCTTTAGGTTCATATCCTTGTGACTATCGAGAGGTAGAGCCCGACAGTCTTCTAGAGGATTTCTTTTGGAGGGGTCTGTTAATCAAAAGCCATTATTCAAAGAGTAATAGTCAAGTTTTACATCGAAATGCATAATAGGATTGCTAAACTCTTGAAATTGGCAAGGTGATAATTAGAAACGGCCTTGTTCCTAACTCTCTTTATTCACTGCGGTTGACCCACGCAATATTGGGAATGTATAGAACTACATAAACAGACTACAAAAGGCAATCTTGCAACAATAGGTGACACAAGCACACAAAGACAAATATAAGAGGTCTATGAGCGTGCATGTCATCCGTCATACTTCATCACAAGAGAGCATCTCGGACTCTATGACTAGGACATAACCCAAATTGCCATGTGAAGAGATCGGTTAATGAGCTTATGATATAGCTAAGATTATGTTTACGGTTAAGTAGCGGTAGTGTAGTTGAATTTTCTGGGATTTAACTAATATTTGGGGTTGTTTTCAGGATATTACTACTAGATCTGATGACGAGTGATTCTGATGTTGCTGCTTCTCATTAAAATACATAAATACTATATTCATTTTATTATATGTATGTTTGTCCCTTTGTGGTTTCGGAAATGCAATTGATTTGGGTGTCTTATTGTAGGTTCCGATTTCAATGCTTATTTAATTATTTGCGATAGCTAATTGGCATAGGTATTGGCAATATTTGATGGATGAACTATTGTTGGTGTATTCTTCATCCGCATCCGATCTAGCTTCTTATTCCTACGGCAATCTCATACAATTGTAACAAGGAAACTAGGAAGGCTAAAAGGATGTTGTCACTGACCTCTTCTTTCATTTGTGCACACACTCAAGAGAATATAATGTCGACTTTGACAGGAAACATGCGATCCTAGAAGTGCTTAGGGATAGAGGTATCCAATAAAAGCCTTTAGTTTATTGTTTTACTCACAAGATCACAAATAAAGAGTTGGAAGTTCTTTAAGCAGAAACTAAAAATTATGAACTTCAAGATCTTGATGCATCGAGCTTTAAGTAGTCGCCCTATCTTCCGGGAAGTCTATGGAAAGCATAGTTTACAATAGAATCTATAATATCGCCCTAACGAAACATAATTTTAAAGTTTGAGATTCAAGTCGAGCATAGTCGAGTTGGATGATTTACGCTCGAGTGTTGCGGTTCCGATCGAAACTTCGTGCCACATCAAATCACTGCTCTTTCCGGTGTGCCATGCGGCGTGCATATTCCAAATCTCGTGTTAGCCTCACTAAACTGGATATAGTTGTATTTCGCCTCTACCGTGTTTTGCACGAGGAATGGGCTTGGACCCCGAGTGATCCGAACATGGAAGCACGGATAGGCATGGGCGTGCCATCATTGCCATCATTTTGTGTGATTGGTAATGTCGCATCGCGCCTCTTTCCCTTTGAGCATTCCGTGTCCACCCAAGGTTTGTGAGTCAGTAGAACTTACGCATGCAGAAGTTGCAAGAGAAAACCTTGGCTGAAGCAAGTCTTGATTGTACCTCAGGTTCTTTGGATGCTCGTGATGGATCCCCTCCGAGGCTCAAATTCAACCACTCTCCTGGATTCAATTCTGGTATGCCTTGATCACCAGTTTCTTCACTTGGCATCTTATTTTGTTGTAGTCGCCAATTCCTTCCTGAGAAATCTTTCTTCCCAAGTTAGTTCACTGGTTGGTGTTGAAAGCACAGAGGTGAATGGAGGTAATCTGTTGAACCCTTCTCTTCTGACTCTCAAATTGGTTCTATATATGAGGGATGGAATAATTTGAGACTGACAAGATGAAGCATGTGGTATAAGACATCTTAAATTTATCATATGTCTCTTCACTGTCCCCACCAGTTGATGCTTGGGTCTTCCCAAGAGGGATGGTTACGTCATCTTTAATCGCTGCCTCTCCAAGTTTAAGATTCCCCACTCACCATTTTTTCTCCTTATCTGCTTAAAGCACTTCAACTTTACTTGGTTTCTATGGATCGCTTAAAAGTAAACTAATGTTGCCACTCCTACGACATTTCCACTTCCGGTCAAATCAAATCCTTATTATTTTCTTTTATGCCCGCCACGATTTGAGCAACTTCAAATTTATTTCAACTTTATCGATTGATGATCTTGATCTGCTTTAGAAAACCCCGATCTTAAATCAAAAGTTCTCGGAATAAATTTCAGCTATTATTCTGGATCTCTTGTGGTAACTTTTCTTCCATGTTTTTCTCTTAGGTTGACATGTGTTTTTAAAAGCTCCGAGGCGTGTAAGTATGAAGTATAATGGAGATGGAACTCACTTATAAGTGTGAGTGAATAATAGTTTGATCTAGAATATAGATGTGGGAGCTAGCTAGTGGTTGTGAAATTATATTGATTTGATATTCGATCGATAAAAGTCTCACGAAAGTGGTGGTCCGGAAACTGGCAATAATGGTTTAAATAGTAGGAAAAATAAAATAAAATAAAAAGGATTTGTGGGTATCTTAAGCGAGAGTTATTTAGTTTTATCTGAGAACATGAGGTTCAAGGTCTTGGCAGTTCTTGTGCGTTTCAGGCCTTCAGTGAGCACTGTGTGCTTTGATCTGAAACTTTTTCACCTTATGTGTTAGATAAAGAGGAGGAGAAAGCCTATTATTACACATTTTATGCTGTTGATATTTGTTAATATCGCAAATGCTTCAGATCAGCTCTCACTGTTTGTCCCTTAGAATGGATAAATCACCAAAGGAAAATTTATTTTATATACTGTCATAGAGCATGTATTTGTGTATTGCAATACTCAAGAACTTATAAAGAAGCCGCTACAATGTCGCATGTGCTGCCCGGGAGGAAATTGCATGTATTTGCAAATCATCCCCTATTAATTCAACTTATAAAGAAGTCGTATTTGTATTTGTGTAGAGCATGTATTTGTCTTCATGTAATAGTCTTGCACATACTGTCATAGAGCATGTATTTTCTATAAAAGGTTCCCCCTTTTGTTCTTGTGAATTTGGGTGGATGAAAAAATAAAATCAATTGACTAGTGTCAATTTTGGAAAAAGTGACGAGTGTCAATTTTAAAACTTTTCCTGCTTCTTTGTAATTTGCTTCTTATCTATTTTTCAAGATTATCAATCTTTTTTATGTAGATCTAGATGGAAGCTTGCTCTAGTACAGCCCTTATCTTAAGTTTTTTGAAGTTGAAAATAATTTATGAATTGTTCAATACATGTTTCATGTAGGTTTGCACCTGATACTATGATTGTCATTGTTTATTGTCTTAATAAGTGAAAGCCTTCACCGATCTTCGACTCATTTAAACCGCAATTGTTGTTGTGGTTCCATTTCTTTACGCTCACATGTAAGATAAATATTTCATTTCTTTAATATAATCATTTTTTCATACAAGAGTGCTAATATTCTATTTTGAATTGTTAATAGTTTCAAATCGGTCTTACTCTCAAGAGGACATTGATGAAGTTCGCGTTGAACGGGCAAATTTCATGCTTCTTCACATATAGTCTTGTGATGTTTTAGTTGTAAGTTATCGATCTTTGAATTATTTTGATCGTGTTATGGAGAATACGGTCTTATTGTTTTGTTAAGTGATGTGCATAGTATTTTGTATAGTGATTTTGTAGGTGTAATGAAAACAGATCAGATATTTTTGTATAGTGATTTTGTAATGTAATGAAACAGTTGTATATTTTGAATAGTGATTTTGAACGTAGTCGCAAGTATACTTTAATCTCATTTGCTTGTGCGTTATTAATTGTACAGTTTAAATAAAGAAATTAACTACGGTTGAAATTGAAAAACCGTAGTTGTTATTAAATCGACTACGGGTTGTAATAGAAAAGCGTAGTAAATTTGGCATTAAAACCGTAGTAAATAAACTCAAAACCGTAGTTAATACATATAGACTACGTAAAAGCGAGTGTATGTGCGAAATTTTGTGTAGTCTGTAGGGATAGACTACGCCAAAAGCGTGTAGTCTATGTGCGAAAAGTGAGTCTATAGTGGATATAGACTACGCATAAAAAGCGTAGTGTATATGCGAAATTTTGTGTAGTTCGTCGGTATAGACTACGCGAAAGCGTAGTCTGTGCGAAAAACGTAGTCTATGGTGGGTATAGACTACGCATAAAAGCGTGAGTGTATGTGCGAAATTTTGTGTAGTTCGTCGGTATAGACTACGCGTGAAAAGCGGTCTATGTGCAAAAGTGAGTCTATAGTGGGTATAGACTACGACAAAAAGTGTAGTGTATGCGCTTTATTTTCTCTACACCACTTTGTCTCACGCCAAACGCACATAGACTACACATATTATGTGTAGTCTATACCGATTTTTCTAGTAGTGTGGGAGATCGAGTTATATTATTCCAATTCAACGGTTGATATAGAGCAAGTTTCCTTGATGGCGGAGTGGCCGGACTGGGCGGAGGAGCTCGGCCCGCACGACGAGGCGGCGCCGCCTGTCTGTGGTGGCGGTGAGAGCATGAAGGCAAGTGTGGTGTATTGTGCGGAAGGGTAAAATTAGGGCTTGGCTTCCTAGTTCTAATTAGAAATTAGAATATTAATATTTTATCATAAAATAATTATTATACTAATAGTTTTTGGCGGGTTAAGTGGGTAATTCGCGGGTATACGGGTTTCATGGCTACAGTATTGCTAAACCATTTTCGCACCAAGTAAACGGGTCCTAGTTTTCAACCACTTAACGTACTCCACGGGCACGAAATGCACACCAAACCGTGAATAATCGGAGGATACCCGCGGTATCGATACCATGATCGATTGCCATCCCTATTCAGGGATTGAAGAATGTGTATGATTTGGTGGAATTTGAGAGTTCATAGAGTTCCGAACTACTTGAATTCTTCAAGGTTTGAATAATAATAATATACCTGGGAGTTTTGAAAGTTTTGGGAGTTTAAGAAAAAAATTTGATTGGGATCCTTAGGAAAAGAGAGAAAATAGAATTTTAGAAGTGAAAATTGATTTTATTTCTAAATAAAAAGAGAGAATTGTATTGTGTATAACTATGTCAAGATTGGTGTCTATTTATAAAGAATGAAAATTAAAAATTGGTTTTTTTTATTATATAATATACAAAAGATATAACAATTTTATCTTAATATCCAAAAATAATCTAAAAGATTAATGACTATGTGACAATTATCACAATATGGTAAAAGAGAGAGAAATGTGAGTATCGGTCTCATGGAGACTGTGGGTGGTCTTGGCAAAGGAATTTTTTTTTGCAGCGGTCAATCACCTAATGAAATGAGTGTCAATAAATAAATTTTTTAGAATGGGACGAAGGAAATGAGTGTCAATAAATAAATTTTTTAGAATGGGACGAAGGAAGTACTATATATCATTGAGTTTTAAAATTATTGTACACATACTAAGTTAAATTAAATTCTAATGTTATTTTATATTTGCATAAATACCATTGTTTAAATTCAAATTATTGATATTTTTCAGAAATATCATTCACTTTTAACAATGACAGATTAATACTAATTACTCGACTAAGTTTGTTTTTCCAGCACTGAAAACTTTAATTGACAATTGGAAGTGTGTTTGGAATTTTTGCCCAAATAAACAAAAGTAATAAGAAAGTGATTAATCACTCACCGGAGCAAAATATTAAAGCAATCAAAGCTAATATTTTTTGGCGAACTTAGAAGGATAATAGATTGGAATAAGTTAGAAGGAGTCGGGGAGGAGGTAAAGGTGATTGTAAAGATTAAGGTAAGTTTGATGTTGTAGCCCTTTGTATTGTATTCCCTTTAGAATGTTGACATGTGACAAATTATGATAAATTATCGGACTCTCAATTAAGTGAGATTCTAATTAAGCTGATCTTAATCAATTGAGAGTCCGTCAATTTGCCACAATATACCACGTGTTATCATTATGATGATGAATGCAATCCATGGAGCTGCAATATTTACACGAGGACAATTTTATCATCTTTTGTGTTTATTTATGGATTATATATATTACATTTAAGGATCATTTCACGTATTCACATAATGCTATCGAATTATATGCGTGTATGATGAATTCCCTACTCATATAAAAAGTGATAATTAAGAATGGAGAAGAATAAGAGTAGGCATACATGAAAAGGTAACCATATATCTATACAAAACAAAGAGAAGCCAATACCATTGATTCATTTCTCTTACATAAAACATAAACCCTATGAACTAATCCAAAATGACTTGGACATTCATCATTTTACATTTAAATAAAGTCCAAACCGACAAGGGTATATCGGACAAAACAAAGCTCCCCACACCTCCATGGACGCATAATCATTATTACATTTTAAACAAACTTGTCTATAGTTAGTTGATCAAAGACATAAAATATATAAAAACACCTAAGACAGATGACTTAATATATTATAAGTAGTATGTGTTAATTAATTAGACACTAATTGTATGATAAGGGGTGCCGATGACCCGGGTTCGGGCCGACCCGAGCAGCTTCCCCTCTTTGATAGCCGGATCTTCTAACATGAGCACTTTGTCCTTATCTCTTACACCAACCATGTGCAAGTGTTCATCATCCTCTCTTTCTTTCCCTTTGAACAGTAGTCTTTGCTCGTGAGGCTCCAATTCCGTCAATATTGACAATACCATCTTTAGTTCCCCTGAGAGAAAAATAAATAAAATAAATCTTGTATCAGAATCTATAAATTCTATGGCTCGATTTATAGTGTTTTCTTATATATTTATTACTTGTGTGTGCTATTTAGACAAAATGATTGTCACCCTTTAAAGAAGCATAAAAAGTTCGTATCATGCGGATAGATAAATGTATTATTTATTCTTAAAAAAATATCATTTACATTAAAGAAAAATATTATTTATTCAATCGAATTTTATTAATTATAATTATAATTTAATTAAGAATTGATGGTGTTAGGAATTGTATGAAATTGAAGAATGAGTGGTGGTTGTTACCAAATGTGGAGGTGGCTTGGATTGATATATCATGCCATTTAGAGACGGTAGAGACTCTAATGGTGATCATCGCCTCCTCGCCGGCGTTTTCTTGACTTTCTCTTTTTTGAACAAGCATGCCTCCGGGCCTAAGTTCCCATTTGATTTCTCCGCCGCCGATGGTGGCGGCAGGACTCACTCCACCACCAACACCGCCGCCGCCGCCTAGCTTGGAATTGCTTCTGGAGAATCTCTTTGACCTTAACTTCATCATTTTGTGTCCCTTGGTCTCTCTCTCTCTCTCTCTCTCTCAGTTAGTAGTAGGAATATATTGGTAGGCTGGGCAGTTATATAGCAGGAGAGGTTGAATACGTGAACAAAGTTTGTGATCATTAAAATATCACAAAAATTCATATACATACGTCCGCACGATGTGGACGGACAAAAGTATCATTTGTTCTTAACAAATGAAGAAAAATATCATTTGTTTTATATGTAATTTAAAAATATCATTTATATTGAAGAAAATTATCATTTATTTTATATTAAAGAATAATATCATTTTTCGTATACGTGGACGTCGGTATAGGAGACCATCTCTTAAAATATAAGTTACCCATAATTAGCTCTACATAATCTTATGTGAAAAACACTATTCCTTTATTACCCTCATTTTTTCTTTTTCTTTCTTTGCTTCCTTCTCTACCGTAGTTTATAGTTAATTGAACAAAAGTCAGAATTTTAATTTAACGTAGTGTATTACATATAATTATTTTTTCTGTGTATTTTTTAAGTTCTTTTGATGAACTGAAATTGACATGACAAACAACATTTTCCTATTTTGACAACAAAAATGACATCATTTAGGGACTAAAAATTATTCACAAACGAAATTACAATATTCGAAAATAGTTACAAATTCAACATAATCTTTATTTTTTATACTTTTTAAATTAAGAAAACAAATGTTTTACGGTCAATAGTAATAGTAAATTTCGGGGGTCCTGTTGCACAAAATTCATTGCTCAATTGTAAAAAATATCAAAACTCGTGCGTAAATTACAATTATTTTCTAAAAACGTGTCAATTTTAACTATTATTAGAAGTTTGAGATTCTTTTAAATAATTTTTATTTCAAAATAATATTGTTTTATTTATCAAAAACCTTAAGCTTGTAGAAAATTTTTGTCTACCGTATTCGTTTTAGTGGACCCGACTTAAGGATGTTAAAATGAAATTAATTAATTTTTCTCCGAAAAATGAAATTAATTAATTCGATAGAGGCCTTTACGTTGAGACACGTAGGCTGCGTAGAGGCACATGGGGTGGTGGTTAGTCAGGCGCTTTGCTTGATTAACGGCCTGAGACTATCACATCAAATGGTCGGTCGACAGTTTTTATTGAAATTAAATACTAGGTCCATTCATTTACACTTAATAAACAGGAAATTAATTAAAATTGTTTAGAGTCCCACCATACTGTATTTACACTTAATGAATATTTAGAGGGGATAGTTAATGACCCGTGTAGCTCAGTTGATTAAGAACTAATAGATTTGGAATAAGGATTCAGGATCGAATTCTAGCGGACAAGAAGATGGTAGTTTCACCCTCTTTAGGGTGGCTCCTTGTCGACACTGGATAAAAGTCCTCCTAACTTCTTAACCGTTGAATCACCGTGATTAACATTCTCACGGGACTAGGGTATGGGACTCTCGTGGGGAGAGCTTCCATTTTTGGAAGAAAAAGGGGATAGTTATTATTCAAATCATGGCGTTTGATTTTGATCTAATTTTAGAAATAAAGCAGACAATTACATAATCTTTTAACTATTTTCAATTGAAACGCACCCAAATTTTTTATGGATACAATGACTCTTTATTCAGTTTAATTATGAATGAATCTAGTATTTAATTTCAATAACTATCAAATTACACCGTACTCTTTTTACACATAAATAACACTTATGAAATTTAACAAGATAATTTAAATCTTGAATTTTGACTTCATCTAATTTTCTAAAAAGTATAGCAATAGTGACTCAGACTTCAAAATTTTTATTTTCCAAGCTTTCGATTTGAGAGGTTAATTAAAGATTGGGCTTTGAAATGATAGAGGACAATATCATTTTGATATATGAGTCGACATCCATTACTTATTGTCAGTGATGAATTTTGACGTCTAGTTTAATGCAAGTATTGAAAATCTTTTGAAAAATTTGTTGATACTAGCAAGTATTGGACATTGACCCATATACATGGACGAAACTAGGATTTGATGTATGGCCAAGCGAAATTACATTTATGTATTTAGGAACAAGTTTGGAGGAACAATATTGTATTTATGTAGTTAAAAGTGATGGAGAAAATACAAAATGAACCTAAATTTAGTGGGAATTAATTTATTTATTTTTTGCACAGTGCATCAATAGAGCCAGAAATGAGCCCGCCCGAAAAGTTCCCGCCTGGTAGCAGGGGTTTGGGTTGGTTTGAACTTGAAAATTAAAGCCTGAAAAACCGGTCTAAAAGCCCGCACGAAAAAACCCCGAGCCTCACGGGCTTAGGCCAAAAAGCCGGGTTTTGGGCTAAAAAAAGTCCGCCTAATATTTTATTAAATATATATATTTATAAATGATTTAATATACATATCTATAATTTTTAATAATATTAATTATATTTTATAGTAAAAGTTTCTTACTAATTCACATATGGTCGTGAAAATATATATTTTTGAATTGCAACACATCAAAATTTCAAAAAGTAATAACTTCAAAATATAACTTTATAAATCATTCAAAAATAATTCATAAAAGAAATGATCTCCAAAATATATAAGTGATGATTAATGACCTTATAATATGTAAAAACTATTTTGAATCATTGATCTTAAATATATATTGTATAATTAATTTATTTTTCTATTATTTTAGGCGATAAGTGGAATTGACGTTAATAATATCATTTACCTTTGATTTGTAATTATTAATTTATTTCTCCTTAAATTAAAGAACTAAAATTATACTACATTACAATATCATCATATGAATACATAAATATGTCAAAATATACAAGAAGCATTATCATAAGAATAAGTAAGTTTTAATATATTCTTATCATTGATTCTTTATTTAAATTGAGTTATGAGATTTTAATTATGTATTTAATTTATATATTTTTGAAATTTAAAATATTAATTTTATATATTAAAAATAAAAATAATCTAAAAGTCCGCCTACCAAAACCCGCCCGGGGTTGGTTTGGGCTTGATATTTCTAGGCCCGAAAATTTTTTGGACCGGTCCGACCCGGCCCGAAAAATATAAAAGCCCGACGAGCCCGGGGCCGGCCCGGCCCGACCCGACCCGCTACTTTGCCACCTGTATCTGTCAATAGGATACGCCAGGCCTAGATCCGTCCATGCTTATATACCAAAACTCAGCCTTTGATTTCTCGAATCAACCACTCAACAAAGTCAACGAGAATTCATAAGTTTAGATTGTAGGAAAATTGAACGAGTTTTGATTGCAACAAATTGAATAATTATATACTTATTTGCTACATTTTAAAAATCATGTAAAAATTGGGAATTTGATTAAAGTACATGGTTTAAATAGCAATCTTTCCTATTTACAAAGCTGAAATTATTTGGAAATTGTTCCATTAAATACATACATTTCATGTCATAGTCGCTTCCAAATTCTAGGAATTTTAAATTATATATATATAGGAGTTGTTACCGTAAAAACTTTATTTATAGTAAATATTATAGATTGTGAAAATCGATGAATTCACTGTAAAAGTCTATATATTCGTCGTGAAAGTTAATGCATTTAAAACAATAAAATTTTCAGGTTTTAACTTTAAATGAGATTCTCATATATATATATATAGAGAGAGAGAGAGAGGATCATATAGATCTAAGCCTTAGGTAATAAATAATACGCAATCTCATTCATTCATCTCATAGATTTTATGGTGGATATATTTTTGGATTTTAAGCTCATTTTCGATGATTTCGCTACAATAAGAGTAGATTTATAATTTAATTTTTTTTATGTAATACAACATAGTTGAACTGACTTATGCATATAAATGAATACAAACATGTATGTATGTTGGAAGCGCATGACTAGTGCGCGCTCGCATATCGCGCCTAAGATCCATTGGCCAACATGCATGTTTATATTTTGTTATATGCATGATTATGTTTTATTATATTCATGAGTATGTTTTGTTTGCATGTTTGTGTTTATAGCCAACATGCAAGTTTATTTTTGTAGTATGTTTTGTTATATGAATACGTTTATTTTGTCATGTGCAAATTTATGTTTCCTGGCTAACATGTATGTTTATGTTTTGTTATATTCACGAATATGATTTTTTATTTACATGAGTATGTTTCCCAACGACAAAACTCTCCTCATCTTTCTCCATCAATTCTGCCGCCTTCTTCTCCGATCACCGAACTTCACCGTAAACCACCGTTATAATCACCATCTCTCGATCCCCCAATCTTCTCTCAAAACCCTTTTCTCTTTTTTTCTCAAAATTCCTCAAATTTTTTCTCAAAATTTTATTCTGTTTTTCTTTCTCGAAAATCTGTTGTCATCGCCGCTGCCAATGCTGTCCTTCGCCATCCCTATCCTGCGCTGCCGCCAACACCACTGGAAAAAAAATCGAAGCAGTAAATGATCAGAAGAAGAAGAAGATTATTATTATTATTGTTCTCCTTCCCATTTTACCATTTGCGCAATTAAAAATAAATAAAAAGGTTTGCCATTTGTTAAATTGTAGTGCATCCACATGTTCAAAATTTGTAGTCTAAATTGGATAATATATATTACTTAAGGATTGGGTACTATCAGAATTCAACCATATATATATACGTACGTGTGTGTGTGTGTAATATACTAATAATAATAAGTCGGAATGGTAACAAGTCTTAGAACTTGGTTGTATTTCTTTTTCTATAAGGATGAGAAATCTGGATGCAAATCTTAATTCTCAATATCTAACTCAAAATAAAAATAAAAATTTAATAATAATAATAATAATAATAATAATAATAATAATAAGTGGTTTAGGAATTGTCACCATTTCTTGTATAATAATAATAATAATAATAATAATAATAATAATAATAATAATAATATTATGTCGGAATGTATGCATGTGGTCTAGGAATTGTCACCATTTTCTTATATTTTAATGTTTATTTTCTTTGAACTTTATCCACAAATATAATGAAGGTAGGGTGCAGTGAGAGTGTATTTTTTTAGGTATTTCTTTTTCGGTGGTTAGCTAATCCAGAGGGTATCTTACCATGTGCAGCAAGAAATTATATATCCCACCCATATAGAAATGGTCATACCTATCTTATTTTGCTCAAAGTGATTTTTATTTTTTATCACGAGTGTTATCAATGCATATAATACATGCTAGTGAGACATGTATACAACAAATAATGGAAAAAAAAATCTTACAGAACAAAGTGGATTCATCCAATATGCATCGCTGATAGTAACGATCATAGATTTCTATGAACTCAAAAAGAACATTTCGAATATACCAATTGTAATTAGTTGTGGAAAATAACAATCCAATCTCAAATTTTCACTTCATCAACTTTTCTTATTTAAAGGAGTAAAGTTAAGGCAGCAAATACTTTTCTTAGTGAAGAAATCATTGATTCAATTCACCTAAGTGTGAATTGTAGTTCTAATGTGGACTAGTTTGCACTAGTTTGATTTTCAGGTTATTGACTAAGTTTGAAATGTTGGAAAAAGGTGTACAAAAACAGTACAGAATTTGCCGGACGATTACAACTCGAAAAGAGAAAAATAGAAGAAGATCAAACTAACAATGAACTTAAAACGATATAACAGAATTACAAATAACCGTATTCTAGATGCCGAGTCGAGGAGTCCTCTTTCCGCAAGACGAGATACGCCCCGGTAGTGCTCTCGGTTTTGGCGTATCGTCCCTAAAGATGAAACGGCAACGTCTCGTAGGTGGCAGCACCGCAAACCAACGAGCTCCGACGAACTGGACGGAAGCGAGGACAGAGCTTGGACACAAAATATGAATGCAGAGAGTGCTCTTAGGTATGCTGGAATGCTTTGCGAGAGGTGGCTAATTTGGGAGACATGTCCTATTTATAGCGCCGCCCCTCACGGGAAGCATGCCGAGTCAACACCGCATCGATATCGGTGTTATGTCCCCTATCGAGTCGCTGACGGTTTTCGGAGACAACGTGGGCACGTTTCCGCAGAGCCATCATGTCGGGCGTTACGGCGGTTACGACGAATCTGGACAACGCGTGCGTCCGGGTTCATTGGACGATCCGGACGTCTCTTCAGTGCACCGCAGCCCAACGGATTGGGCCACACGAGTTGAGCTTCAGACCAACTCCATCTGGGCTCGATCAAACGTTGATCCAAAAGACCAAAGACCACCCAAAGACCAATTGCCGCGACCAAGGACCACGGACCACGGAACGAAACCGAGCCGGAGCCGAGCCGAGCCGGCGGGCCGAAGACGGGCGCGGGCGCGGGCGCGGGCACCGGCACCTAGGCGGGCGGCGGCGGCGGCGCGCGTGGGCTTTCCAACCCATCACTTGTGCACATAATTATACTAAGTGTTCAATGAACCACTTATATGACAATTAATGAAGGTACATTAATCAATGTGGGATAAAGATTAATTAATCCATGCTTATCCCTTAAGCACAAAACTCCATGTTTAAGTGACCAACTTTGATCCACTATTTCTCACTCACCGAAATCGGATTTGAGAATGTGAATACACCACGATCATCTACTAAAACGTAGATCGATCCTATACCATTTAATTTCACAAAATTAAATGTTACGTCACTCAAAATCTTGGTCAAAGTAGCTTCCTCAACTTCGACCACATATATAATATTATATATATATATACGCTTGATTTCCAACATGAAATTCTTTGTAATATATTAGTTTGGAGTTTGGAATACATGACATGTATTTTCTATCTAAAAAACTATTCTTATGATATAAAAAAATCATCTACATAATAGTAATAAACTAATATAATCTGTTTACCTTTTGATATCGACAATTAAAATTCAGTTCTCATTTTACGCCCCCCCCAAATATTTAACCAAGAGGTTGTGATGGTAAATTTTAGGGATTGTTAAACAAGACGGTTTCGTTAACGAATCAATTTTTCGTTAATCGAACCGAATTACTCGAAAAAGGAACCAAATCGAACTGCTTTAAATTTTCGGTTAACCAAATAAATAAAATATTTAACAAATAATTAAAATAATTAATAAAATAATAATTAAAAATTGATTTTAATAATTTTTAATTAATTAATTAATAATGAAATATAAAAACGATTTTTCTGTTTCGAACCGTTCGGTTATCGGTTAACCATTAAACGAATTTTTTTTGAACTCTGGAACCGAAACCAAACCGATAACCGAATTTGTCGGTTTCGGTTCGATTCCGGTTCTAACCGAAAACCGAAAACCGTTTAGACACCCCTAGTAAATTTTGTGTAACTTAACTTGATACACCTTATTGCAATGTTAACAATTTCAAATTCGAATTCTAAAAACAGTTTATATATATCGAATCTATTACAAATAAGATTTTTCATTATAGTTTATTTCATTTGCATGATTTACGGATTACTGCATAGGAATAGATTTACACACTATGCACCTTGGCACGACTATGGGTTACCCTCATCTTACAAAATTAAAATAAAGGATCTAGTTTGAAAATCTAATCCAGTGACATACGAACTAGAGGGTGTTTGGCTAAGCTTATTTTAAAGAGTTTATAAGATATTTCAAGAATTTATAAGACATAATGTTTAAAGAGTTTATAAGTTGTAAAAGTGTTTGGATAATTGAGCTTATAAGGTAGAGAAAGAATCATAAGTTAGAGAGAGAAAATTGACGAGGGGTGAAGTCGATAGTGTATATGGAGAAAATAACGAACCATAGTAAGGTTATTTTGGTAAATCCACTGTTACTTATAAGTTTATGAAAAAATAAGTTGAAGTTGAACTACTTATTTTTTGAGGAGTTTATAAGTTGTTGGAGTTCATTTTCACAGCTTATAAGCCGTTTAGGAACTTATTTTGTCAAATACTTTACATGAACTTATAAGCTCCTAAATAACTTATAACTTGTTTTGAAGAGTTTATAATCTTAGCCAAACGCCTCTTAATACATGGTTGGATGTTACCACAACGATATGTTTTATTCGTTTGCACGAAACTTCGAGAATTGGAAGGTGACCGTTTCAATCAACAAATCAGACAAATAACTTGGCCTAAAGCAACAGCAAATGGATAACTAATGTTCCCACTAGCTTGTTGGCTACCAAATGCAATTAAATATCATGTTGTGTTTAGGTTCAATCAGTTAAATTATGCTTTAAAGCTCAACTATAGTGATATCACAGCTAATTTTTAGCTTCCTTTCTTTTTCTTCTTTAATTTTTTTCTCGATAAATGAATGTATAACATAAAGAAAATCTTTTAATAGTTCGATCACACTATATTTAGACTTGTGAGTTAAAAATAAGAATAACAAATTTTTGAATAATTATATCTTATGATGATTTCAAATTTTGAAACGGGAAATCTGATTTTAACCATCTCCCGATGATCTATCTTGGATGTTTAATTCACCATACATTGATTACTTACCTAGCATGCATCTATATAATTAATTGCAACACATAGGTGTTTTCTCGTGTTCACCTGTGAATTTGTCTGACAAAGAATTGGATCAAGACTCGTTCTTTGATCTTCTGGACTGTATCCCGTTTGTCAAAACTCCAATGCCGAGTGAGAGCAATCAATGGAGAGTACTGCAAAAATTCGCCTTCTTCCTCCTTTGAAAAGTTTTGAAAATCTCAACTATGAATAGTGTAGTTTTCGAAAATTTCTCACTTAGGATTCCCCTTTTTTATTTTCTCTCACCTTATATTTATCATGCAACTCTAGATCCTATTAGGATAGGATCTCTGCATATCTAATAAATATAATCATATATTTTCAGATAGAGAGCATCAAAACAGAATCCATATGGGACTCTTATGAGGTGGACAATTTTCTTGCAGTTACCAGGCCTTGATGGGCCAACTCAGGGATCAAATGCAAGGAATAAAGATGAGCCTCAAATAAATAAATTATCTTATGTTCAGCCCAGAACATAAATTAATTCATAAACATTTATCCATGTCACTATAGAATAAATGCTGACTTACCATTTTATTTTCGAAATTGAGTCGGGCTTGCTGATTAGACGTATTTTATACGTATATTTTGGATGATTTTTGATGAGTTTAAATGTTTAATATCTACTTAATCATAGTCTATGAAGCTAATTGCATATTGTGTGGATTTTGTAGGTGTTAATATTATTTTGGAAGAATTAACATCAAATTGAAAAAGTTTTGGAACATCTAAAGGAAAGTCGATGTTCAAGGTCGCAAGATGCCCATGCCGCACTGCTTCGCTAGGACTCACTTAAAAGGACGTAAATTAAATGGATTTTTTTGAAGACCTTGTGATATCAAACGAGGTTTAATTATGTAATAAGCCTCAAATATTGATTTAGGCCTCTTTAGTTATTATTTTGAAGTATCTTTTTGTTTCCTTATTATATTAGATTAGTTTCTCCTTTTTTATAGGGATTTTTATTAGTTTTTATGGGAAGGGGATTTGTTTGGAATGATTTCCATAGAGATAGCCTTTATCCCTTTCTCCTTGGACACCATTCATTCACGCAAGGAACACGTACGAACAGCTTGGGAATTCAATTGAAATTTTTTACTTTTATTATTATTGTTTCCTTTCGTTCATTATTATCATTATTATTATTAGCTTGAATTCATTTATGAGTTCTAGCTAATCTCTTTCATTCTCGGTGAAGATTAAGGAAGCTCTAGCGCGACACGCCCGTGAGATCTAATTGGTTTTATCCTTTGGTTTTATGCAAGCATCTGTTATTCTCTCGCTTATTGTTGTTAATTGTTTCTTCTCGCTAGGTAGTTGCAAATATTTAGTAGTTCGAATTAATTAGTAGCCAATCAATCGCCATCCGTAATTGTGGTTTAGATTTGATTAGTGGTAAAGTGATTCATCGAGTCAAGAGTTTAATGCCTTAATTCGATAATCTCGTGTCGTAGTTTATCGGTTTTGAATCGGGCTTCTAGTTCTTAAAGTTGTTTACCATTAAATCTATAGAGTGTCTCTTACTATTGTCGACGATTAGAGAAGTAGTTAGTGAAGTGTCTTCCTAATTACCGATAAATTAAGGAGAGATAAGATTGCGTCGAAGTGTCTTCGGTGATCATAACAGTTTGTTTGCATGAATTGAAGTTATATTTGCATCGAGGATCGGATTTGTCTAAGTTAGAGTGGAATTAATTGAACCGGATACCTCATCATATTTGTTACAAATAAACATGGATACCTTTCTTATTTGCTATTTTCGATTTTATAGTTTAATCTCTTATCACAAATTATTTTATAGGTGGAAAATTGAAGAAATTTCGCCAATCCTTTGGGAGACGATTTTGCTTATCGCAGGTAGTTTGGGCATCTTGACCGAGTGTCGAATCTGCCGATCGCTATCTCGTGCGATGTGGGCACACCGACCGAGTGTCGATTTATTTTGGTGAAAACGACACACCACTTGCACTTAGACTTCACGAACCCCGTATTTAACATATCGCACATCGATTAATTATTTATAGCGTTCTGACTGCTTAAAATAATTAATCTCTTTAATTCTTTAAGTAGTACCACTCAACCTTATTATTGTACTTGAGATAATTCAACCTGCAGGGTTTAGTACAATAAACATTTTGAGCTCCTTAAGGGGACGTCAACATCCTAAACGAATACGGTGACTCGATACAGGTAACTAGCATGACATACAATGATTGCTACCATCCAAGATGCGGAGAATATTGAGTTATCTCATATAACTCTCACTCATGACAAGTCAAAGTGATGGTCAATAATTTATACTCACCTAATACCTTATCGAGGTTTAGAACAACGTAAAGTCACTGAGATCTAGGTTCTTCACAACGGTCAGATAGAAGAACTCATCTCACTGTGATCCATCAATACGTCAGAGATGTACCAGTATAGATAAGCAACCAAGTCAAGTCACTTCTTATCTATATCGCAACCTATACCGACAACTCGTCCTAAAGTTGTCTCAGTTGTGATCTTTTTTATATCTCATTAGGCTTGACCAATCATACAAACTTCTGTGATCTTCTATACACTGTATGATCTAATTTATATACGAGATAAATGGACATACATATACAATCAAGTAAACAATTCAGATAAGAGTTTGTAATAATGGTAACATGAATCATTGTATACAAGCTCAACCAAAACTGCTTCCAATATACAAATCCAACAGAACCATGCTTCATAAAAAAAACTTTTAAGCGTCGGAATGAATTTAATTAAGACGGAATTATTTTTGAAATCATTCTCTGAAATAGCCTTCTCGAATTTATGTTTCTTTGATCCAAAATCAGTGTTGAAATATATGCTTCATATATTGAGTACGTCATAGTTTTTTATTTTTGTAAAGAAAAAATTCATTTTATATCCCAAAATTTGAACTTTTCACAATATATTCCAAATATGGGGAATCACAAATTAAATCTAGACTATAATTTTATTAACAATTATATCATATCGACAAAAATGCGTTAACTTTCTCTTCTTGCAACACCAATTCCAAACGATTCAATCATCATTCAGCAAATCGTGACTACGACCGAATGCCCCTCGACTTAAATTACATATTTCTAAAAATCAAATTTTCAGTCCAACATCGATTTGATGCTGCAGAGTTATGGTTACGTGATTGTGCGAGATGGAACTTCAACGTTAAATCGATGTGGAACTGAAAAACTGGTTTGAGAATTTTATAGTTTTAAGTTAAAGAGAATTATGGCTATGTTCTCAATTTTAATGACCTATGATCGGTTCGTTCGGATTTGATGCCGCAATAAAATTAAAGGGAGGTAACTTAATTTTATTTGTAGGATATAATTGATAACAATAAAAACAATATATGTATTAATTTATAATTTTTACATATATTGAGGTACAATTATAAAGATAATTCAAATATTAGAACATAAAATTATTTTAATCTTGTTACAAAGATATCCTAGATGAAAATATATGAAATACTGAAGAAAATTTGAAAACTGAAAAAAGTGAAATCACTAGCTGCTGGGAAGGATAGAGTAGTGGCCATCCCCCGAGTCCATAAAACCTTAATTTGGTATGAAACTAATATTTAAGTATAGGGATAAATATGTAAATATATCCTTAATGTTTATAGTGGAGTATAAAAATATCTCAAAAGTAAATTTAGGTACAAAAATATCCTTAACGTTATATAAATGATGCAAATCTACTATGTTAGAAATTTTTGTCTTAACTATATATTTTGATTAGATCCTGCAGATGTAACATAATGCTGCACATATGTCAGTGAGTTAACCTTTTCGTTTATAGGTCTCAACAAAAAAAAAAAACTACCATTTTGGACAAACCTAAGACTGACGAAGTTCAAGCAGTATTGAAGTCAGTCGTACTGAAAGAAGTTTCAATACCAGCGTAACTGAAGAGAAATACTGCTGAAGATCGCGGATGAAAACTAAAGACTGAAGTCAGGTAGACTGAAGACTAAAGTACATCGATACTAATGAACAATGCTACTGAAGAATGAAGTTGAAGACTGAAGACTCAACGCTGCTGAACATAAAGAAATTGAAAATATGACTAATTGTCATACCAGCAGCTGGGAAATCAAAGTTGTTGATAACTACGTCAAAGTCGAAGTGTCATCCTGACTCGGGGTCTCCAAAATAATAAAAGACGGAGTAAAAAGACACAAAGTCAACTCAATTGAAGAAACACAAAGTTATTTGACTTGTCACGTGTCGTAGCATATATGTAGAAAATCCTGACATGCAAGTACTACTTTTCAAAACTGTAGAGCTCCAATGTACGATGATGCAGACCCAGACAACAACGTATGAGGATTCAAATGAGAAGAATTCAAACGACAAATGAAATGGATGTGATTGATGTTCCTCCAACAGTACTATTCATCACCCGCTCTATAAATACGTGCAAAATCCAATATTTGAAGGTAACTAAACGCTGCGCAATCAAATATTTCAAAGCACCCAAAGCTTATATCTCAAGATCTTTTACCCAGTAATTTCGAAGAAGGGAGTTCCAACTACTATCAGTAAATTTGCAGAGCTCAAATATATCTATCAGTTCAAAATTTCAGTATACACTCTATTTCGTATAGGATATCATCTTATATATCTTAAACCTAGAAATATTAAGTCTATCGTCTATGACAGCTCAACTTTTAGTTGAAAAACCCTCTACTCAAAAGCTTAAAGTCTAAGTAGAAGTAAGACAAGTAGTCAAGGAACTCTTAGTTGTTGAAAACTTGGTTTTCTTGCGCATGTGAGCAAGAAGTTAGGCCGACTGCACCCGTAAATAGTCAAATGTTTCCTAGCACTAACAAACGTATGAGAAATGTCAAGTTAAGCGGGATCAAGAAAGGTTAAAGTTTGTATCTAGGTTTACTCTTGTATCCGCAAACAAGTAAAATTCTCGAGTATTGGATTGACTGTGTTATCAGTCCGTGTTTGTAGGATCTGCGAACCACGTAAGAGTTCTTTACTTTCAGTATCGTATTTACTTTGCATATTATTAAACTGAACTCACCAACACACGCAGTACATCGTTGTTTTGAAACACTCTATTAGTATCAGTTTGGTACTGAAAGACCAACTGAAAAACTGACTAAATCATTATTTGACTAATTACTTTCTATTAGCTTGAGTTTTTCAATAAAAACCAAAACGTACCCACCACATTATGCAAGCACATCAGTTATCAGTCCAATAGACTGACTAGTAACAGTCAGTAGGATTGCTAACTGATATCACTCTGAACAAGATTCTTCGTACTTGAACTGATCAACAGTACTGACGTCAATATTGAACTGATCTCAGTTAACTAGCTAACAGCTACTAATAAAGTAGAAGGTCTAGTCTTATAAAATAAAAAAGATTTAATTTATCTTAACTGATGTATTTTCTCCATCTCCATACATTAATACGAACCCCCACAGGCCATCATACCCCTTTGTTTGACTAAGGCCATAAAAAATAAAAAATCCACGATTTTTTTTTCCGACATCTGCTCAATTTGCGATTTTGAAATGGGATAAAGAAGCATATATTGTCCTAATGTTTATATTGATCCACAAATACCCCTGAAGTTTATTTACATCGTCATAATTTTATTCTATATTTTTAGTTATTTTTATTTTTTCTTTTAAATTAAAAATATCACATAAAACTCTCTCTTATACATATATATATATATATATATATATATATATATATATATATGAATGTTGATTTTAAATTTAAAAATTAGCCACAATTTAATATTCTCAACTGTTTGCACCGTTTATTAAATTTAAGAATATTTTTGCACAAAATATTTTACGTCAAAGGTATTTTTATACTTAACCTTATTTTAAGGATATTTTTATGCTTAACTATAAAAATAAAAAATATATCTACACTTTATCCCTTAAATATATGGATATTTGCATTTTCTATTCCTTTCTATAGAAGATGTTTTTTATTCCATTTCCCCCCAAAAAAATGAAAATAAAAAGGTCCACTCTAAAAATTCCACTTAATTCCATAATCCGATATAAAGGTTATATACTGATATATGGCTCAAGAATATATATATATATATATATATATATATATATATATATATATATATATATATATATATATATTTTAGTTAAGAGTAAATATCAATTTAAACCCTAAACTATACATGTTTTATCAAAATATCCTGTACTTTCAAAATATCAATTTAAACCTCAAACTATTATATTTGATCACTTTAAACCCCAAACTATCCCGAATAGGGGCATTTTTATACAAATATGATAGTTTAGGTTTAAATTGATATTTTTGAAAGTTCAGGATATTTTTGATAAAACATGTATAGTTTGGGGTTTAAATTGATATTACCCTTTAGTTAATACATAAAATATCCCCATTTTTGAGAAGATTTTAAAAAATGTTTCAACTTTAGTTAATATATTAAAGGATAATCACACTGTGTCCCCAACTTTGACAAAATTTAAAAAATATCCCTAACTTTAGTTAATACATTAAAGAGATAATTATACTTTGTGTCTCTGACTTTGACGAGATTTTGAAAAATATCCCCAGCTTTAGTTAATACATTCAAATATCTCCAACTTTGACGAGATTTTAAAAAATATCTCCAACTATAATTAATACATTAAATGTACAAATTTTGACGATATTTTGAAAAATACCCAGATTATAAGTTTCCGACGATGGAATGCTACGTCAGTTCGCTGGATTCTCATATGTGTTATAGCTAAAATGACTAAGCATTTCATCTCATGTGGATAGCTCAAATAACTCAATATTCTACCATCAGAAACTTTAGAATTGGGATATTTTTTAAAATATCGTCAAACTTGGAGATATTTAATGTATTAAATAAAGTTGGAGACAATTTTTGAAATATCATCAAAGTTTGAGATGTTTTAATGTATTAACTAAAGTTTAGGATATTTTTCAAAATCTCGTCAAAGTTTGGGATACAAACTGTAATTATCCCTACATTAAGTGTCCCAAACTTTGACGATATTTTAAAAAATATCCCTCATTCAGAGTTTGCAAAGACGAAATCCTAAGTCATTTGACCTATAATCCACTCGAGACGAACATTGAGCCATTTGAACTATAATCCACACAAGAATCCGATAAACTGGCTTATCATTCCATCATCGAAACTGAAAATTGAAATATTTTTCAAAATCTCATCAAAGTTGGAGATATTTTAAGTTGGTAACATTTTTCAAAATTTCGTCAAAGTTGGAACATTTTAATGTGTTAACTAAAGTTTGAGATATTTTTCAAAATCAAGTCAAAGTTGGGGACACAAAATATGATTATCCCTACATTAAATGTCCCGAACTTTGATGATATTTAAAAAACGATTCAGAGTTTTCCAATGACGGAATACTAAGTCGATTCGTATGATTCTCGTGTGGATTGTAGCTCAAGTGACTCAACATTCCATCTCGTGTGGGTTATAGCTCAAATGACTCAACATTCCGTCTCGTGTGGGTTATAGCTCAAATGACTCAATATTCCATCGTCGAAAATCTCTAAATTGAGATATTTTTTAAAATATCGTTAAAGTTTGAGACCTTTAATGTAGTAATAATTATATTTATATCTCCAATTTCGATGAGATGTTGATAAATGTCTCAAACTTTAGTTAATACACTAAAATATCCCTAACTTGATAATATTTTGAAAAATATACCAATTTCAGGTTTCCGACGAGGGAATGCTACTACAGTTCGTTGGATTCTCGTGTAGGTTATAGTTCAACTATGACTCAGCATTCCATCGTCGAAAAATCTGAAAATCGGGATATTTTTTAAAATATCGTCAAAGTTAGGGATATTTAATATATCAACTAAAGTTGAAGACATTTTTCAAAATTTCATCAAAGTTGTGGACATTTTAATATATTAACTAAAGTTGGGGATATTTTTTAAAATCTCGTCAAAGTTATGGACACAAACTATAATTATCTCTTCAATGTATTACCTGAAATTAAGGACATCTTTTAAAATCTCATCAAAATTAGAGACATTTTAATATATTAATTAAAATAAGGGATATTTTTAAAATTTCATCAAAATTGAGAACATAAACCATAATTATCCCTATTTTGAAATCCAACAAACATACATAAATTTCTTCATCAAAATTATGTTATACCAAGAATTGAATATTAGAGCATCTAATAATGAAAAACATAAATTATTCAGGAAACCGAAATAAAAATATCACATGTACATACACAAATAAGTGACAACCCCACTTTTTATTTGTGTGATTCTCGTGCGGCTTAATAATTTGAGAAGACATGTTTGGGATTTTAGTAAAGTCCAAACAAGCCATACTTTGGTATCCCATAAAAGGATTTGCTATGTCTCCCTTAAAGCTTATATTGCTCCATTTTCAACACAAATCATGTCGGCCAATTTTTTATCATTAAATATTGTAATGATAAGGGACGACGCCTACATCTTAGATTTGAAGTGCCAGGGAAGATAATAATTGAATACAAAATTATTTTAACATTTTATGGGAGATAAGAACATCTCTTATTTTATCAAATTACTGTTTGAAATTAAATTTATATAGATTTAAGGTATATCGTGTGATAGGATATGGCCCAACCTCTCGTGCCACTAGTGCCCAAACGAATGGGCTCGACCTAATCGTCGCCTTACCTTGACACGCTCAAACATAGCCTCCAAACCCTAATTAAAGACGAGTCAAGGCAAGATGATGGGGTAACGGTGGAATTCATGGACAATTACAAGATCATGGTCACATGTAGGATCGTGAGCCCGCCATTCAAGGGATTCGATTATAAGGTCTACGCTTATGTATAAATAGGAGTTAGATGAAGGTAAAGGGTTAGCAAATTATCGAACACTAGAGCTCCTCGAGATACTCATCAGAATACAATTATAGTGAACATCTTGAGGATCATCACCTCCGTGGACGAGATCCGATTCTTGATCGAACCACGAAAACTCCCCGTGTTCTTTACTACTTTCTAAATCTCGCGATACTAACGCATACGTATTTATCATCACGCCGTCTGGGAACACTCTTTTCTTTTCGAACAAAAAGTTGTGTTTTCACAATTTAATGGCAAGGACACGCAAACACAAGTACCGCCGCGATGTCGGTAACAACCGCAGCAGGACGATCGTAGTCACACAACGCCGGGAAAGGGATCGCGGACGCCACCAGCGGTCATACACCGAGGGCTACATGGAGAATGCTTCCATACACTCTCGTGATGGTCGCCCAACGAGGAGGAAAATGCCGACCTCGACGGTGAATGTGAGGTTCACCGCCCCACGAAGTCCTCGGTCGAGCAAAGGTCCAATTCCTCAATGCCAACCTCAATCAATTCCGTAGTTTCTCAACCGAGGACAAACGGAGGGCCCCTCAAGAGTGCCCGAATTGGTGATTACAGCAACCGAGGTCGCTCACCTCTTCAAACAATCAACGCTCATCGCGCACAACGACCGCCCCAATATCCGAGTTCATTCGCCTCATACCATCCACGGAGCCGTTCTCCACCTCGCGTAATGCCCATGTGATCAAGGGAAAGAGAGAGGAAAGGCGAAGTCGAACCTCCTCGAGAGACGACAGACGACGCTATCGATCTCCCACTCCTCAGGAGAGAGATGGCAACGAGCTCCCTGATTCGACCGCACGGACGAATTATCTCTCCTTTCTCAAGGAGATTGGATACACCCACCGCCACGTAGATACCGTGCTCCAAATATAGCTGCATACGATGGCCTTGGAGATCCTTCCGACTTCCTATTTGCCTATACCACTAACATGGCAAACCAAGGATGAAAGATTTCCACATGTGTAAGGTTTTCCCGAGGTGTCGATCTCCAACGCCGACGCTGGTTCACCTCGCTCCGCCGTAACAACATCCATTGCTTCAAAGACCTCACGGATCGTTCAAATGGCGTTTTACCGAAGAGATGCCACCAACAACCTTCATCCGATCTACTTACAATCCGCTAAGGACGGACGAGACGATGTCGAATTTCGCCTCGAGATTCATCATGGAATCCCTTAAAATAGATGAGAGTAACGATCTCTACATCATCAACGATTCAAGAACGGATCCACCCGTGCTCAATAAAGAGATCACCTTGAACACCAAGACGGCTAGTCGCTTTGGACCTTGGTCGACAACTTTGTCAAAGGGACGAGTCGGATCGGAAGAAGAGAGAGATCCTGGACGAGCAATGGATCAGCAAGAAGCGTGAGGATCGGGCCGAGGTCTCGAACGCCAAGTGCGCTTGAAAGAATCAAAAGGGCCCAAGAGAATCAAGTGCCGACCTCGCCCAAACTCGGCATAGCGAGCGCCCCGCTTTCAAATCTGTATGGAAATATTTGAGCTTCACATCGAGCTCTTTCCAAAATCTCCTCCTATGAAATGAGGATCCAAAAAAGTCATCAGAAAGTATTGTGACTACCACCGTGGGTACGGTCACGATACGTAAGATCGCAAGATCTTGAGCTCACGATTGACAAGCTCGTCGAAGAAGGATCAAGAAGTACATCGAGTCGACCGGCCGAGTAATAAAAGCGCAGAGGAAAATGGAGGTGGTAACAATCGGACCGACCTCAACAGCGGCCCGACCAAGATGACGAGGACGAAGGTCCCAATGCAATGGAGCAGTGTCTATGCTATAACCGACTGCTCGCTGGCACGGTAGGTCGCCACTTAAAATGAGGCTCGAGGTCGACCGAGGAGCCGAAAAACAAACGACTCCGGATGGAGAGAACATCGTGTTCTCCAAAGACGACCCAAGACTTAAGATTATGCCTCACCAGACGCCATTACTATACAAGTCGTGGTAGGCAACAAGAACGCACATCGGGTCTACATTGACATCGGAGCCTCCGTTAGCATCATATTCCGTAGCTGCATGGATAAACTTGATGTTGGAGGAATTGGCACATCCCGCACCTTCCAGCCAGTGAGCTTTACTCAGAGGCGGTTCAACCCGGCGCCATTACCCTTCCTGGTTCGTAGGACGTGCTCCCGAGTCTGTTACCAAGGCCATTCAATTTTTCTTGGTCCGAGCTCCTCTCCATACAACATTATCCTTGGAAGAGATCGCTATACGCAAACAGGGGCGCCGCCCGCAAGTGTACCACCTCACCATTAAGATACCCATCCGGTGGGAGTGTTAAGCATTCGAAGTGACCAAACGGCGCCTAAAGAATGCTACGAGTCTCAACCCAAGATGCGCCTTACCTCGTGCCTAGTAATTACGTAACCCTCGGTTACCACCTGGGACGACTCGATCGAGAATCTTCACTATACGACGACGACCCTTCCAAAGTTGTCAAGGTTGGCACCAAGGTTCACCCAATATTCGCCAATGTGTCATGCGACTTCTAAGGGAATATAGAGATGTATTTGCATGGTCTCCATCGACATGACCGGGTCTCGCCCGAGCTCATAACTCATCGTCTCAACATCGATCCGCCACTAAACCGGTTCGTAAGAAAGAGAAGTTTTGCGGAGAGCAACAGTCGTAAGAGACGAGGTAACCCAACCCAAGAGGCTAAAACTCAGACGAGGTCAATACCCAACCCGGATGGCTAATCCGGTTGTGGTTCAAAGCCGGGAGGGATGACGCATGTGTGTCGACTATACCGACCTCACGCGCCCAAAGGATCACACCTCCCCGACATCGACAAGAAGGTAGAGGCATTGGTGGGACATGAGATCTTTTTCTGGATTTATACAAGGATACCACCAAGTCCCGATGAGCGAGGACGCCCCAAAAACAAACGTTCATCATCGACTTTGTCTTCGCCACGGAAGATGCCTTCGGTCTGAAAACGCCGAGCTACCTACCAAAGGATGGTGGACGCGATCTTCAAAGATCACATAGGGAAATCGCTGAGGTCTACGTCGGCGATATAGTAGTCAAAAGCAAAAAGCGAGAACTGCGCGTCGACCTCGAAACTATCCTCTAGCTCCTCGTGTCGGCCAACCTCAAGCTTAATCCCGTAGTGCACATTCGTGGTGAAGACGGGTAAATTCACGGGATGCTGGTTTCTCGAGAAGGCCCGAAGCCAATCCTACCAAGGTGAAGACAAGGTTTCGACATGCGGGTCCCAAGAACCATCCGTGAAATACACAAACTCACCGGATGCCCACCGCCTCAAGCAGATTCCTATCTCGAGTGCCGAGAAGCGCTTCCCTCTTCAAGATCCCGAGGAGAGCTCCAGATTTCACCGGCAGAAGAACACAGGTCGCAAGACGGTGAAGGAATATCTCACGACCGCCAACCCTATCCGCCCCAAAAAGGTGAAACCCTATCGTTGATCTAGCCACCCTGACGAGGAAATCGGTCTGCATCGGTGTGAGATGAGATGGACGGCAACTCCCATCTACTTCATCACCGGCTCTCAAATGACCGGAGACGAGGTACACCAACCTCGAGAAGGTAGCTCGCCCGTGAACGCTGCGGCGCCCGGCCCTACTTTCAAGCTCATTCCATCCGGTACTAACGGACTTACCTTTAAGACAAGTCTTATCAAACCGGAGTCATCGGGACGATAGCTAAGTGGCACTGAGCTCGGTGAGCACGACATCTCGACTCCCTGTGCCGGCCATAAAGGGCAAGCTCACCGATTTTCTGTGGAGGTCAAACCACCGAGGTCGTCTCTACCAACGAGGTCACTCCCCGCCTCACGCCGGAGGAACCTGCTTGCATCGCCCGATGGTTCTTGGCAGATGACGTGGACGGAGCTTCATGCAAGACAGGCGTGAGCGGCATCCTCTTCCTCGGCCCGATAAGCGAAGTGACGACGCCTCCGGTTTACCTTCCCGACCACCAACAATGAAGTGGAGTACAAGCACCGATCTCGGGACTCGCCTTGCAAAGGAATTGAAAGTGGACAAAGTCCACATATTTGGAGATTCTCGTGTCGTAGTAAACTGTGTCTTAGGCACATACGAGGCAAGGAGGATCGAATGAAGCAATACCTTGAGAAGGCAAAAGAGATCTTGACCTCATTCAGTACTTCAAGATTCATCAAATCCCACGAGGGAAAACGGCCGAGCCGACATCCTTAGTAAGTTGGCTTCGTCACGGCAAATCCGCCAAAGGAGGAAGTTCGTTCCGTAAGCATCGAGGCGCCCACGCCATGCTATCGCAGAGGTTGAGCCAAACCGACGACGCCCGAAAGCCTACCCAGAAGTTGGCACACTACCTCGTGACCGCTTGAGGCCAAAAAGACGATGGTGAATCCTGTAAGTATCTCATATGAGGGCTCTTCACGGAAGTCTTACCTTCAACCCCTCCCGAGGTGCCTCTGGGCAGAAGAGTTCACCACGTGCTCAATGAGATTCACAGAGGATCTTCGGAAGCCACATCGGGTCACGTGCTCTTTCAAAGAAGACGCTGAGGTCGGGATATTATCGCCCACCCTTATTCAAGATTCGCCGAGCTCGCCGAAAAGTGTCGAAGCGCGCCCACCCACGGCCAAAAGCTACCCTGCATCGATCCGGCGACTACTGAGTCCATGGCCTTTCATGCAAAGGGGATCGACATCGTTGGCCCGCTCGACCGAGCACCGTGTCGCCCGATATTTAGTCGTAGCCATAGACTACTTCACAAATGGGTCAAGCCGAGCCACTTTCAACCTCACGAGCAAAAGGATTCGACACCGTGTGGAAGAATTTAGTCGCCGCTTCGCATACGCACATTCTGGTCTCCTGACAACGCACCTAATTCAGAGACAAAATTTCAAGGAGTGGTGCGAAAGCTCAGATCGATCACGCTTCACCCTCGGTCGCACACCCACGTGCGAATGGTCGCACCGAGGTGACAAACCGCACGATCATCACAAGGATTAAAGAAGAGGCTAGACCGAGCTAAAGGCGACTCAGTCGAAAACCTCCCCAAGTCCTCCGGGTCCTGCTGTAATCGACACTCTGACTGTGACGAGAAACGCCTTCACTGGTCTATGGAACCGAGGTCAACATACCGCCGAAATCGGCGCACCAAGCCCACGCACTCTTCACTTTGACCCGTATGGGAACGAGGACGACTGCATGAGCCAACCTTGATGCTCTCAAGAGAAACGCGAACTCGCCTTTATAAACGGTTAAGTACAAGGCCAGTGTCGCACTCAGACACAACAAAAGGGTCAAAGCCTCCGCACCGCAAGCAGGCGACCTCGCCCCACTGAAATAATGAAGCCGCAGAGCGAACATCTTAACAAGTTGGATCCGACATGGAAGGCCCATACCGCTGCTCACGAGGACCTCGGCAAGGGGCCTACAAGCTATCTCACTTATCCGTGTGCTTATCCCTAACCCGGCATATCTCTCATTTAAGGAGGTACTTTACATAGCTCGATTTCGTATCACCTCATGTTAGTCTCCTTATTTGCTTTGTCAAGCGATGTTATATACTTGTCAATAAAATATTTATTTTTCTAATGAGTATTTCACTACTCATTCTATTCATATGCTAACATCTATTTCGATATACCGCATTTAAACCTTCACGAGGGACGCCTCACGAAGATGAAAACCCACCAAGTAGGTACTCACTAAGCGCTACCGACTCAGACATTATTCAATTGAACGCCTCAAAGGCAACGCATACGCACTACTCATTAATTTGAAAGTCTACATGCACGCATACGCATTACTTATTGTTGAAAAATCTACATGTAAAAGACATCCAGATCGATCTCATCAAATTACGCCCTTTATTTGGGAAAATATACATCAGATACAAGATAAATACATTTACGACCAAAACGAAGTCCTGTTATGTTTGTACCTCTCAAGAGGAAAACGACACTCAAACGAGTCTAAATACATTTATATCTACATACAAAGTTCTCACGCTATATACAAACTCATTCAAGCTTCCGGCCCGTCACGGACTCACCGGTCGAGATAGTTCAACAAAACTGGCCCGGCGATGAATACCCGAATGAACTCGGTGCCTCCACCCAATCAATGAGGACGGCACCACCTCGCCCCGGCCCTGGTGCCTCGACCCGACACCGCGGGTTCCGCCCGGTGGCGTTCCTATACCCGAGGTCACACCGACCCCGCGAGCTCGACGCCGCCGTGATCATGCCCGCCTCGAACCGCCGCCTCCGCCGACCCATCGCCCTCGACGCCCGCCCGACCGCCGAAAAGCCGCCTCAAATGCTCCCCTTCAATTGACCCATTAGACGGAGACTTCGACGCGTGAACCGCCATCCTCTTCGTGCTCTTCAATTATTGGACCGCTGGCGCCTCAGACTCGTCATGGTCGGGCATGCGCTATTTACTTAACGACCAGACATCCAGATGTACTTGTGATGGAGTCGAGGCGCCTTTAAACTTCGCTATTTCGCCCTCCTCATCCCTCAAAGACTACGCCTCCGCCAGCAAGCTCGAACTCGATCGCCGGCTTCAGATATGGTAGTTCCACCATCCGACGGATTACCTTCTCGCACTTCACATGCTCTTCCGAGATCCGAGCGCCTCCGCCGCCACCGAGCCGCTTCAGATATCAGATCGGTCGCCCTCGATCACATCGCATTAATCACCGGACTTCGAGTTGTGAATCCTTAACTTTAACGCCTCATTCTCGTCAGAGGCGGACCACTTCGCAATCGGCCTCATGCAACTTCTTTTTCGCTCGGTCGCCGATGCCGAGCCGACATCCATGCCGACTGTAACCCGAGTCACCGCAGATCGACCTCCAAAGACGTCACCTCTTCATCCTTCTCGCCGAGCACCTCGGACTTCTTTCAACTTTGTTAGTAGCTCATGATCGAGTCCAAGTATGAGATGTGGAATGCTAGAAATAAACAAGACAAAACGCATTTTAAGCAGCCAGTTCTATTATTCAAAGTAGTTCAGACAACACAGTGGTCCTATCGACCCCGCAAATCACCTTATTACATTAGGTCCACCCACCTCGTGCTCATTGCCGACTCACCAACCTCCCATCGCGCCACCGGCCGCTCCTTCAACGATCACGATCTCCTGAAGGACGCCCGAGCTCGCCCCACCTCCTCGCCGGCTTCACCTCAAGAAGGAATGCTCAGCCTCACGCCTTCATCTTCCTCAGACTGAGTTACCTCCGCCGTGAGCGAGGCGAGGATGCCAAGGTATCCACCACGGGAAAGAGGTCACCCCGCGATTATGCGGCATAATTCATACACACCTCCCGAGGATCGACTCGATCCAACCGCATCGGGCCTTGTCAAATCAGTCTCTGGCCGCCAGCCTTCTGTGGGCGTGATATCACCGCGGCCTCATTACACCTGTCAGTCGAGATGAAGGAGGAAAAGCTCCGACTTAATTGCTCACCGGGCGAAGGCCCTCAAGATAGGTCCTTACCTCGCCAAGAAGCGCACTGTCAAGGCTGCCGCCTCTTTCTCCGCCGGCAGCCTCCTCATGGGCGCCCACTGACACGGGCCACCCGCAGGCCCGATCCTTCTTTTTTCGTGGCGCCTCAACGGCCGCTTTGCAACTTCAGCGTCCCGCCTTGCTGGCCCAACATGGATTCAGAAGCCTGCCCTCAGAGTTTCGCAAGAATGCCGCTTTTTCTCCACCGCCAGACATGGAAAGGCGCCTCAAAGAACGATCCGCCATGCGTGCATCTCGCCCGCCACCGAGGCCGCATCCTAATATAAAATGCTTAGCAATCACAGAACAACAAAATTACAAAGGAGAAGAGCAATGACTTATACCTTCGGAAGGATAAAGGAGGCTGAAGCCGCACCTCGTGCAAGGAAATGCCATGAACCTCTATCTCCGCTGGCTGGCTCGAGGTCGCCCGAGGTCCCGCCAAGAGTCTCTCAGTGGCGCCCACCACCACCACGGGCTGCCGGTGGATCGCCCGCCCGCTTCTTCTTCACGGCCTTTCGCCAGATGGTGCAGCGGCCGAGCCCGCTATCTTAATCTCTCTCGGGTCAATCTTCACCGCATCATTGAATAAGAATTTCGTTAGCACAACGAATAAGACGAGGGAAGAATAAAAAGAAGAAGGTTGCCTCACCCAAATCGCACTGACATCGCGCTCGACCTATAAACACTCATTCAAAGATTGTTCGTGTCATCCTCAAATTAATCGATAATATCTCACCAAGATCATTCAACATCTTCTCCATGGGGCTCGGGGATCGATTCACATCCTTCATCGCATCGAGGCCCCACTCATACCCTGACGCCCCTCACCGCAGAAGAAATATCTATTTTGCCAACGGGACACCTTCGAGGGACGCTATCTTAAACTTCAAAGTGAGGTGACGATAATACACTCCTCCTATAGACTTGATGCTAAAAACGATCAAGACTTCAAAGGAAAACCCATGCCTATGCCATAACAGCCAACCCTAGCCCAACCACCCACCTAATAGAATTCGAGGTCACTGGCATACGGGATCCGAAAATATTCTCGAAAGTTAAGGAAAATAGGGACAAAAGGAAACCTAAGCCCAACTATCAAGCTATCTACAATATGGTAATAAATCCTCCGACGGGCCATCGCTCTATCATCGGGTTTCTGCAGCACCACCATGCATCCTCCTAATATGGTATCTCGCATCTCCAAAAGCTCCTCCGTCGTTAGAGTCGACCTCGCCACGCCAATCCCGAGGCCGCCCTCACCGATGACACGGGCGGAACCCTAGAACTAAGTCCTATGGATTTACCTAAGCGTTATGGCACATATAGTCCTTCACATCTAATCGGGCGGCCAACCCAAACCAACCGTAATTATCGTGAGCGAGAAGAGGAATGAGAAGATGAAGAATACATACTTACTTTTTATGAGCGAGATATCCGACTTCTTCAACAAAGTTTAAAGGAGGAATTATGAATTTCACAAGTATGTTCTCTCGAATAAAGTCAAGAATAAAATGAACAGCTTGCCTCATTTCGACCTATTTATAGGACGAATGGCACCTAAAAGTCGCCGCTTCATTTATCACACGCGCTCATCTCGCGATCGACGTAGTCGACGCCGCACGCCTGCTCGAGCACCCAACTACCGGGCGATGACGTCCTATATGGTAAGATTGCACCGCCACCGATCACGTAATGATTACATCGAGCTCGACCCTGACCACGCCCATGTCATCTTCGCACCGGCTGTAGTCATCTCAGCCTGACCCGATCGCCCTCCGTAGCCGCGTGAGCCATACGTGTCGAACTCGGCTTTCCTTCAAAAGGCGCTGCTCGTGTCGCACTCGCCTTTCCTTCAAGCAGTTAGCCACCCAAATCGCAGACTCGCTTTCCCGCCAACCAACGCCGCCTCACAAGAGATTCTCCTTCGCCGGACCTCAACGCCCTCCGTAAGAGCAAGCCGCCTGCACCAAACCCTGTAACCTATACAAAGACCGCTATCCGTGTCATAATTCGCTTCCTTTGCAAAGAAGAGATCGAGAACCTTCAATCTAACAACTTCAGCCCAAGAACATCCCGCCTCGGCAAAGCACATTCTCCGCTCACCCTGCAAGGTTATTCCTCGACTTTTCTGTGGCTATGATAGGATATGGCCCAACCTCTCGTGCCCACTAGCAGCTCCAAACGAGTCGGGCCCGACCTAATGCCGCCTACTCGGATACGCCTCAAACACGCCCTCCAAACCCTAATTAAAGACGGAGTCAAGGGCTAAGACGATGGGGTAACGGTGGAAATCATGGACAATTATGGGCGAAGATCATGGTCACATGTATGATCGTGAGCCCGCCATTCAAGGGATTCACATAAGGTCTACGCTTATGTATAAACAGAGTTAGATCAAGGTAAAAGGGTTAGCAAATTATCAACACTAGAGCTCCTTGAGATACTCATTGAATACAATTATAGTGAACATCTTGAGGATCATCACCTCCGTAGATGTAGATCTCGATTTCGATCGAACCACGAAAACTCCCCTGTTCTTTACTACTTTCTAAATCTCAGATACTAACGCATACGATTTATCGCTGTGCTAACATATTTAAACCCTTAGGTCTAACCAATAACATTTTGGTTACTACTAGCTACTCTAGTGGTTCAATTAGTCGGTCGAGTCAACTCATAGACCGGTTGTTCAACAACTACAACAAAAAAGTCTTTTTCAAACATCAAAAGTGCCCCAATATATCGCCTTTTGGGGCACTTAAGATTTTCGGGCACTTATCACATGTGTTGTTATATCGTGTCCCAAAAGAGTTTGGGACACTTTTAAATGTCTCTATACCAATAGTTTAATCATTTTATTCGCCCCAAGATCAATTGTCGAGGTATATATAAATGTCTTTAAAAGATTTAAATTTATATCGATAAATCTATATGGCACTTATTTGCGCCTCTTACATAGATATTTAGGACACAAATGCTGTGGTATCAAAACTCTTTCAGGTTTGCAAATTAATTTCTAGGGCACTTATTTGTACCTTTAAATTAAATTTTAGTTACATAATAATGTAGCATCAAATTTATATGTCTCGTAATTATATATGTTAATTATCTATATTATACACAAATACAATCATATCTTTGTAATTCATCTTTTCATGTAAAAAAATATATCTGCAATATATTTTAAACGCATTATTTGTAATACTAAACAATCTAAAATGGAAACTATACAAAATCTCATGTCCTATCATTCATGTCCAACATTTGTAAGAAAACTAAATGGAGTCATAAAATTATCCTTACATAATACAAAATGCAAAAGTATCACCATCTAAAATATGAAGTGGTGTCATTTGAAGTCGAGAGTGTCTGTTTAGCAAATTGTGTCAATTTTCATTTTCATCCAAAATAATCGATATTAGATAGAGTAGATGTTACATCGACACAAGAAATAAGTAAATTAAAGCAACAATGTTGTAATAATTAACAACCCAAGGTAAGAAATAAAAGAGAACAAATAAATTTCAATCACATAGGAAATCACTTACCATCTAGAATCGATACCTTTTCCCCGCCTCGTCATTCATCTTTTGATCGGGCAATTATTATGGACGATCAACCACATTAACTCATTCCTAGAGAGAGAGGTGAACATAAATAACACTTGAAGCAACTTCCTTCAAGGTCCCAAATGTGCCCTAAACCGGTAGCGCAAAATGATGCAGGGTGTGCTATATAATCTCCTTCTACAACTACATCATAATAATATCTTCTTATAATCAGGAAAACGATGTTAACCTCGCCCGAGGATCCATCTTGGGTGTTTAATTCACCATACATCGATTATAAACCCAGTATGCGCCTATATAATTAATCGCAACACGCTGGGGTTTTTCGTGTTTACCTCGATCCGCCGAGGCGGATCGAACGGGATGAACGGATCGAACGGTCGAGACTCGCTTTGACCTTCCGGATCGATCCCTGATACCCAATCTCCAACGCCGAGTGAGGACGAGCTATGGAGAATGCTTCCGAAAATCACCCAAGCTCTTCACAATTTTCGAGAATCACTATCGACGATGGCCAAAATTAATGATGTTATGTGAGCATTAGCCTAGACTTTATCTCATACCTTATATTTATAATGCACTACCTTAATCCTATATGGAATATTACCATAATCCTATATGGAATATTACCATAATCCTATATGGAATATTACCATACTCTTAGATTATTTCCATACTTCAGATTATTTTATACTCAAGATTATTACCATAATCTTATATGGAAAGGATCTATGCATATACCATAAATATAATTATATCCTCAGGATAAAGAGAATAAAATCTCGCCAATCGAGCAATAGGGGCCGATTTTCCTCAAGGTTACGGGCCCTGACGGGCCAGCCCTGTGGATCAAATGCAAGGAATAAAGATGGGCCTCAAATAAATTAATTATCTTATGTTCACCTGTAATATAAATTAATTTATAAACATTCGATCATGCCACTAGAGAAAGAATGTCGACTTACCCTTTATTACCAAGTCGAGTCGGCTTGCACTTAGACATTACGAATCCCCAGATTTAAGATATCGAACGTCCATTAATCATTTATAGCAATCGATCGCTTAAAACGATTAATAACTTTATTTCTTAAGTAGTACCACTCAACCTTATTATTGTACTGAGCTAACTCAACCGCATGTGGTTTAGTACAATAAACCTTTGAGCTCCTTTGGGACGCCATCATCCTTAACGGATACGGTGACTGACACGTATAACTAGCGTGACATACAAGATCGCCACCACCCAAGATGCGAGAATTGGTTAGAACATATAACCCTCACTCATAACAAGTTAAAGTGATGGTCGCAACTCATACTCACCTAATACCTTATCGAGGTTTAGATCATCGTAAGTCACCGAGATCTGGTTCTTCACGACGGTCGAAAGAAGAACACATCTCACCGTGATCCTTCAATACGCCGAGACGCATCAAAGATAGACAAGCAACCAAGTCAAGTCACTTATCTATATCGCAGCCTTAAACCGACAACTCGCCCTTAAGTCGCCTCACCAGGAAACTTTTATATCTCATTAAGCCGACCAATCATATGCACTTCGTGATCTTCACACAATCGTATGATCTAACTTATATATAGATAAGGGACACGATATATGCAATCAAGTATTCAAATCCGATAGAGATTGTAATAGTGGTAACAGAAACATTGTATACAAGCTCAACCATACCGCTTTCAAGATAAAACCAACAATCTCCCACTTATACTAAAGCAAACTTTAGTATACAATGTGTCTTTCTACTAGCTATTACAAACAACCATCACTTTGCTTCTCCCACTTATACAAAAGTTTTCTTTCTAAGTGGGTGCCATCAAGCGCAATCCAAGTCCTCTAACGTGTCCATCGTAGACTTTTTATGTGCTCTTCGTGAATGGATCCGCTAGATTTTCCGTCAGATCAATCTTTTCAATCAAGACGCCACCGCCTAACGATTTCGTATGACATGGTACTTTCTCTATGTGTTTGGTCGCTTGTGGGTCCGTGGTTCCTTCGAGTTTCACATCGCACCGAAAGTTATCACAAGAACTATGATACTTTGGGCAAACCAGTACCACATCTAGATCCACGAGGTAGTTCTCGAACCATACAGCCTCCTTAGAAGCCTCCGCGGCTACATATTCGCCCATGGTAGAGTCCGCAACGCATCGCCGCTTGCACTCCGCCAGATACGGCCCACCTCCCAAGGTAAACACATAGCCCGAGGTCGACTTTTTCTCATCACGGTCACTGAAACCGAGTCTCAGATAACCCAAAGGCATTAGACTATCTCGCATGGTAAACCAGCCTATAATCTCGAGTCCTTTTCGTGTACTTGAGTATATGCCATCGCAATTCCAATGAGCTTGTCCGTGGTTAGATCGATATCTAGCTACTATGCTCACCGCATAGCGTATATCGGCCTCGTGCAAGATTGCAGATATGAGACTTCCTACGGCCAAGTTGAATGAACTTGTCTCATTTCTCTATCTCCTTTGCAATCATAGGTGATCGTGTCTTAGATAAAGGAACGCCATGTCCGAAAGGTAGCAACTTTCTGGCGGTCTCGCATACTAAAACGAGTAATTACAGATCAATGTAAGACGCCCGAGATAAGCTCAATATTTTCTTCTTCGCGATCTCAGAAACCTCGATCCCAAGAATGTACGCCGATCTCCTAAGTCTTTCATTTGAAACCGATCGGATAGCCAACTCTTTACGCCCTGATAATGCCTTCACGTTGTTGCTAACTAGAAGGATGTCATCTACATAAAGTGCAAGAAATACCACATCACCGCTGACATCTAACCGATACACACAACTCTCGCTAGCAACCGGGTAAATCCATAGGACTTACCACCGTCAAAGCGTAAGTTCCATGATCGAGGTTCGCTAAGTCCATAAATGGACTTCTTAAGCTTCCATACTAGATGCTCTTCACCCTTTACCACATAACCTTCGTGTTGTCGTGATATAGATGTCTCTACCTTCCTCAAGGTAACCGCTTAGAAAAGCGGTTTTAACATCCATTTGCCAAACCTCTAGTTCAAGTGGGTCGCATGGCTAGAAGAATTTCGATGGACTTGAGCATTGCTACAGCGTAAAAGGTCTCATCGAAATCGATGCCCTCAACTGAGTGTACCCTTTCGCCACAAGCCCGGCTTTAAAAGTCAAACCCTCCATCGGAATCTCTTCCTCTCAGATATCCACTTACTACCTATGGCTTCCTCGCCATCCGGTAGAGGTGTCTTTCATATACATCCATAGCCGCATGGACTCCATTTCTAAGTCCATAGCGTGTGCCATGATCTTGCATCAATATCTCAGACGCTTCCTCAGTATGTCCATGGGTCGATTATCGCATGTTCGCTTGTCGACCAAACCAAGATTCACCCACGAACATAAATCGCCGGGTTGATGAACAACCTCCCACTACGACGAGGTTCTACAGCACAATGGCAATGGTGGGTGCAGACACTTGTGGTTCTCTAACTTGCACAACTTGTCGTAGGTACCACTTGTACGGCCAGATCTCCAAAGGAACTCCCACCCACTTCAATTTCTTGAAGTATCCGTGTCGATCCTCCCACTGACTCGACATCTCGCACCTTTCGCCTAATCGTGGTGGAATACGATCATCTTCTAATTCTTCAAGAATGATTTCAACTTTGGACTTATGATTTTCATATAATCCTCTTCTAAGAATCGGGCATTAGTGCTAATAATGACCTTCCGATCCTTAGACTATAGAATAAACCACCTTCGCTCCTCTAGATAGCCAATAAACAGCCAGGCCGGATCTAGCCTCCAACTTGTCGCCTTCTTGTTCAAAGACGTGTGCCGGATCGCCCATATCCTTATGTGGCTTAAACCGGGTCATGCCAAACCACAACTCGAAAGCGGGTCTTTCCGATCGACTTGACGGTACTAGATTTAGCAAGTATGCCGCCTCTAAGGCATACCCCGTAATCTAAATAGGCAATGTAGCATAACTCATCATAGATCTAACCATTTCCAAAAGAGTCCTATTTCTTCGCCCGACACACCATTTTGTCTGTGGTGTGTCTGGTGAAGTGCGCCGAGATGTAATCCCACACTTCACTAGATAGTCCATAAACTCGTTATCGAGGTATTCGCCACCGCGATCGTAACGCAGTGACTTGATACTTTTACCCAGCTTCGCTCCACTTCTTCCTTAAACTCTTTGAATTTCTCAAAGCATTCTGACTTGCGCGGTTGTATACGATCCGCACTTGAGTAATCGCCAATGAAAGTGACAAAATACTGCATTCTCCACGAGCTTGTGTGGACATCGTCCACACAGTCGAATGGACTAACTCCAACATTTCTTTGGCTCTATAACCCATCGCTGAATGGTCCGGTCGACATCTTACCTTCTATACAGATTCGCAGATCGGAACCAGTAACCGTGAGATTACCCAACGCTCCATTCTTAGCCGCCTTGATCCTATTTAGATTGACGTGACCTAATCTAAGACGCCGAGAAAAGTAGAGTCATCTTGCTAAGAAAACTTTCTTTTTAGGGTTTGATGAAGATGCAACATAGTTATAGGTATTATGTTTTGCGTAAATAGTATAAAGCTTAATTATATAAAGTGCCAACACGATAACTTCGCCATTTCTTATGATAGAAACACCACTATCAAAAATAATGTAATATCCATGAGTAAATAATTTCAAACAGAACAAGGTTCCACCGAAAATCCGCACATATAAAACGCCTTTCAAAACTAAAAATGTTGTCCCAAAACATAAAGAAACATCTCCAACTACAACGGCCGACTTTCGCCATGCTGCCTATGGAGATTGTTATCTCGCCATCAAACAGCCTCCTTGTCCGCAGTGAACCCTCGCAGTGTGTAACAAACATGATCGCCATACCAGATCTACTACCCAAGAATGGGTAGAACAAGTCGCTAAACATGTTTCACATTAAAGCAAACGGTGTACCTCGAGCCTCGAGCATAGGGCACTTGGCCTTCCAATGCCCGGCCTACCGCACTTCAAGCACTTCGCCTTTCCTTCGCTTCTTCTGCCTCCTGGCAACCATGTTCTTGCCCATTACTCCCACTATTTCCTCGCTTTACCACCTTTCGCACCCTTTTCTATTTCCATTTTGCAACGAAAATTTTGGGGCCCTAGAGATGCTAGCAAGAGCATGTGCTCCTTTTCCCATAACTCCTTCCGCAAAGAACGAGATCATTACAACCGACTAAGTGTAAACTCGGTCTTGCTCATGATCGCATTCACGCGAAAGTTCTCAAAAGACTTGGCAAGGTATTGAGGATGATATCGACCGCTTCGCCGCCAATACCTCCTCCCAACCGATCAAGACTATCCATGAGACGAGTCATGGAGACATGTTCATGGACCGAACTTCCTTCTTCCATCTTACACGCCAAGATTTCTCTCATTGTGTGGAAGTCGATCGTCCGATCCGATCGCCCAAACTTACTCTCGAGACTGACCAAATATCGTCAAGGCTCACCATCGATCGATGTCAGCACCGCAAGCCTTTGGACATCGTAGTCATCATATAGCATTTAGCCATATTGTTCGACTTATTCCAAAGTCCGCTGACTCGCCGCTTCATTAGTCGACGCGCCGCAGTGGCATCGGGTTTAGAGTAGTGAGAACAAACATGTGTTCTTCAATGATAAGAACATATTCCATGTTTCGCTTCCACTGATGAAATTTGGACCGATAACGGATTTTGTGCGAGCATATTGATAATCGCGAAAAGACATATCTCGAAACGATAATGTAAACACATAAGCATACGATCGATATAATTCGTGAATAATAATATTGTAACCTTGATAAAACAATATTAATTGAAACTCCAATCGCCCAAGGAATCCCACATGCAAGCCACGCGTGTGATCGTTTACACACGAACCCCGACTGCACTAAAATATACCTTTTAGTCGCTTAATTTCAATCCATGTCAACTTATCCTTATGACAAATGAAATTAATGATTCGACCTTACTGACCACATCACTATCGCAAGAAGGACTTCATGGAAGTTGTACTTGAGGTGATGTCTAAGCAATGACCACAATTTTAACAATAGAAATGAATTCTTAGAATTGGTATACTCACCTGACCATACCGCTCCAATTCAAATTCTTTTGTTATCTCATTTTATATCTATCTCTAGAGAACTTATGAAAATCGCACATGCAAGCCACGCTGTGATCGCCATACACGAAACTCCCACTCTCAATAGATTTAAAATGTTTTATTTAGAAATCTCATCTAACAAACTTATGATAAACAGTGCAAGCAAGCCACGCTGTGGATCGCCATCACGCATGCCTCACTTTGTTTAGAGATCAAAAGTGGAGGTCTTCGACATTTTAATTTGAAAATTAATTTGTCGGGTTGCTTGCTTAGTCTTTTATTCAAAAGGTTTGTCCATGCATCACGTAATCCTAGCATGCTTTTCTATAGAACTCAACATGTAAAACATGCTCGCAGTAATTCAAAAAAAATGCTTGATAAACGCGATAAACCTAGCATGCTTACTATGCGCATCCAATTACGTAAAACACTTAAAGGTTTGTCAACGTAATATAAACATACATAGCATGCTACCGCACAATTTAAACATCCACGACATGCATATGAACGATAAAAATAAAATAAAATAAAATAAAACGCTCATCGCGCCCAATCGTGAAACCCGACATTTAAATCTAATCTATTACATAGATTTACAAAGTACGTAATTAAACTTCAAACGGGCCTCGCGGCACCCGCACGGACCGGATTCAACAATGGGCCTCGCGTACGGGCACGGACCGAAAAACTGAAAACGGGTCCGGGCCGGGTCGGCCCAATCAGGCCGGGTCGCTAGGGCAAAGCCCACCGCTACCATTTTGCAGGCGTGCGCCGCGCTGCGTGTTCCTCGCTGGCTACCTCTGGTCGCTAACGCGATCGCGACCCGCCGAGCACGCAGGCGCTGCCACGCCCGAGCGCCGAACATCTACCGGAGATGTCGCCGCCAGCCGTCGAAACTTCGCGATCATGAGTCCGCCGCAAGCGCCGGGTTTTCGCGCAACGCGCCCGCCGCCCGCTAGCTCGCCGCCGCTTGCTTCGCGGCCGATTCGCGACCGCTAGTTCGCCGCTGGCGCCAGGGATCTCGCGCGAACGCGACGCCTCGCCGCCGCCTCGCGATCGCGCTCGCGACCGCGAGGCTCGCCATGAGATACCGCCCGTGGACCGCCGAGATACTGTTTTCCGCTGCTGCTTCGCTTCTTCGCTCGCTCGCTCGTTCTTCTTTACGTATAAGATTTACATAATAAAATCTAATCTAACCACGGATTTTCTCGTGGTGTAAAAACAAAACCAACAACAACAATAAACGAGCCACGATGAAAGATGATCCACAATTAAAAGAACGCACGAATAATCAAACGTGAATTAATCCAACAGAGCCAAGATTCCGATCCCGTGCTCGATACCAATTGTAGGAAAACGTATGTTAACCTCGCCCGAGGATCCATCTTGGGTGTTTAATTCACCATACATTGATTATAAACCCAGCATGCGCCTATATAATTAATTGCAACACGCTGGGGTTTTCTCGTGTTTACCTTCGATCCGCCGAGGTGGATCGAACGGATGAACGGATCGAACGGTCGAGACTCGTGCTTTGACCTTCGGATCAGATCCGGATATCCAATCTCCAACGCCGAGTGAGGACGAGCTATGGAGAATGCACCGAAAATCACCCGAGCTCTTCACAATTTTCGAGAATCACTATTGATGATGGCCGAAAATTCTAGTGATGTTATGTGAGCATTAGCTCAGACTTTATCTCATACCTTATATTTATAATGCACTACCTTAATCCTATATGGAATATTACCATAATCTTATATGGAATATTACCATAATCCTATATGGAATATTACCATACTCTTGGGATTATTTCCATACTTCAGATTATTTCCATACTCAAGATTATTACCATAATCTTATATGGAAAGGATCTATGCATATACCATAAATATAATTATATCCTTGTGGATAAAGAGAATAAAATCTTGCCAATCGAGCAATAGGGCGCCGATTTTCCTCGTCTACGGGGCCCGACGGGCCACCCAGGATCAAATGCAAGGAATAAAGATGGGCCTCAAATAAATTAATTATCTTATGTTCACCCGTAACATAAATTAATTTATAAACATTCGATCATGCCACTAGAGAAAGAATGTCGACTTACCCTTTATTACCGGTTGAGTCGGGCTTGCACTTAGACATTACGAATCCCCAGATTTAAGATATCGAACGTCCATTAATCATTTATAGCAACTGACGCTTAAAACGACATAACTTTATTTCTTAAGTAGTACCACTCAACCTTATTATTGTACTTGAGCTAACTCAACCGCAGGGTTTAGTACAATAAACCTTTGAGCTCCTTAAGGGGACGCCATCATCCTTAACGGATACGGTGACTGACATGTATAACTAGCGTGACATACAAGATCGCCACCACCCAAGATGCGGAGAATTGGTTAGAACATATAACCCTCACTCATAACAAGTCAAAGTGATGGTCAAGAACTCATACTCACCTAATACCTTATCGAGGTTTAGATCATCGAAGTCACCGAGATCTTGGTTCTTCACGACGGTCGAGAAAGAAGAACACATCTCATCGTGATCCTTCAATACGTCGAGACGCATCAAAGATAGACAAGCAACTAAGTCAAGTCACTCTTATCTATATCGCACTCAAACCGACAACTCGTCCTTAAGTCGCCTCATTTGTGAAACTTTTATATCTCATTAAGCTTCGACCAATCATACGCACTTCGTGATCTTCACACACCGTATGATCCAACTTATATATGAGATAAGGGACACGATATATGCAATCAAGTATTCAAATCGATAGGAGATTGTAATAGAGGTAATATGAAACATTGTATACAAGCTCAACCATACTGCTTTCAGTATACAAATCCAACAATAATCGTGCACATACATATAATAACAAGAAACAAAACAATCCCTCCATACGAATTCAACAATCAAGTGAACTCTTTATAATATTATTATAGCAAGTATAAAACTTAAATGAGAACTATACAAAAAATATGAACCCTGAGTCACCAGGATAAAACAATAGCAGATGATAAGATCCCTCCAGCCTCATGCAACGACTCTAAAACGACCTCCAAAATGTATCTTACTACCAAGGGGGAACGCGTTAGCATTCCACCACCCGCATATAAATGTCACCACTCCACAGGCACTTTGATGAGCATGATGGTCCATCACAAAATTTGAGTGTCAACAAGACGTTACCATGTTTGGTGACAGACAAATGGATTCATCTGACCACAACCCAGGAGACCAAATCATCAATCAAACTCAACCGGCATAGCAATTGAGAAGCAAAACTTTCTGCTCGTGCTCGAGCTCAACAATTCTTTGTTGTTCTCGAGCCCTTCAGGAAAGATTTGGGCAGTTTCCCGTGATCGCTCTGTACTGAACTTGAGGTCATTGCAGGAGCACCTGTGGGAATATAATGGCAACTTATAATTCATGCGCACAAAATCATTGTAGAAACCTCTTTCAGAACTTACAAAAAAACACCCATTAACTGCAACTTAAATGGACATACCAATCCTTACGCCTCCTGGGGTGATATTGCCATTGTCATCAAATATTGTGACTTTATTGAGCGTAATGTGACACAATTCGCAGATCTTCTCAAGAATATAACCTACATATCACGAAGTATAGAAAAGATCATGACATGCTCAATAGTTGCAACAGAAGATGTAATTAACAAACTCAATTCTTTTAGGATCACAATTCAACTATCACTTACACAGTTACACAATCAAGACCACTAAAACAAACAAACTACAGAAACAGGGTATACACAATTTCACAAAAAGCAACAGCCATATATAAATTACTCTTTAACAAGCAGTCCAAATTTTACTTCTCTCGCCTCCTGCAGTCATTTATTAAGAAATTAAAAGTATAATATTTTGAAATACCTAATTCAACAAGCAGATCACCAAGATCAAAAAAAGAAAAAGAAATCTGTAAAGTCAAAAAGGAAAGTAAGATGTAAAGTCACACCTGTCACTGCAAAATTTCTTAGATCCCATATCAGCATATGATTATCAGTGCCCCCTGTTACACGTTTACAGTGCCTTTTCATCAAAGCTGATGCTAAAGCATGAGCATTTTTCTTCACTTGTTGCATATACATCTTGTACTCAGGAGTAGCCACTTGTTTCAAAGCTATGGCAAGGGCTGCAATGTGATTATTATGTGGCCCACCTTGCATTGCAGGGAAAACAGCAAAGTTTATCTTTTCCTCGAAGTCATATCTATAACCACCATCTTCTTGATTCAAATGCATCCCTCGCTTTCTAAGTTTTGGGCCCCTTCTGTAGAAAATAATTCCACCCCTAGGACCTCAAAGACACTTATGAGTTGTAGTGGTAACAATATCACAATATTCAAAAGGACTTGCACATTCCTGCATACAAAACATTATATTAAAAGGACGCGTTCCATCTGGCATTTTGGGACCCGGTGGCGGCTTTGATGGTTCGACACCATGGCTGGAACAGTGAGTTCCGCGGCCTGGAGATGAAATATTAGTTCGAACTGGATAAAAGATCTATTTTATAGAAAACTTGTCAAGACTTGAAATATACCATGTCCATTTGTGCACTGATACTTTTGTCTCCTTCCACGCCCCGTTCTTATCTCTAGATAAAGGATCCATATCCTAAAGAAGAAAGAACATTATGTGTTACAAACATGCTAAACCGAACTCTATGCTCCCTTTACTCGAGTTAAAAGTAATGCAAATGTAGAAGCTGAAGTTCATGAGAGCAGCAAAGCAACTCTATCATCTATAGAGGGATCAAAACTTTGTTGTTGCAATTCAATTGCCTACCGAGTCAACCAACAAAAAGCTGAAGCAACATTTATTATTCTGTAACCATATCTAGAACCACATCATCTAAGCATATGAAGAAGCATCGGTTAAATTGAGCAAAATAGCTATCATGCGGTAGGTCAACACCAATCCATGAATTTCAAAGATCGTAAGAATTAAACAGGCACGGATAAATAAGAAAGCAAAAATTCCATACCTCCTCATCGTGAATCCTCATGATGTTCACTGCATCATGGTTCTCCCTCAAGCGTACTGAAGTTTTTTAGGTTTTAAAAAAATGACAGTCAGGAAATCGAGAATTGAGGTGAATTCCGTGGAAATGCTACAAGGAGTCATGAGTCAATCAATGACGGGGGGCCGCTTTCGCGATGGAAATCTTCTCCTTTCAATAATACACATCACATTATATTACTTACATAAAATTAGAATGAAAATCGATATCGATAAACAATTAACAAATCAACAACAAACTCTACTCCTTTTCAAGCACATTTTTTTTTAATTTGTGATTTAATTCCCTCAATTATGGAGAAGAAGATGAAGAATTCCTCAGACAATACCTATGTCAGAATGATATTTGCTCTCAAACCAAGTCGCCAGAAAATTAGCAATAAAGGCATCGGCTCTCTTATTAATATCATCACGGTTGTCTCGCTTGAGTCTCGAATCCTCCACGCAGCCATTAATCCTGGCAAGAAAAATTGCTTCTACCATAAATATAACCAAATAGCAATGGCAAGTTATGCAAAGAAGAGTGTTATAGTGTATATAAGTCTATATATGATTCAAATATATCGACTTAATATATATATATATATATATATATATATATATATATAGGTTGGAGTTCTCGTAGTACTCGATCCCCAAATAGTATGTAGTACTCAATCTAGACCACACATTTCAATACGTGACGCACCAAAATTTGACACGTGGCAACCCATTTTTCGCCTGAGGTAAAATGGGAAGGCACCACGGGCCGGGTAGGAGTCCATGCGTTGGGGTCTCCGCGGCGCTGAGTTTGGGAAAGACACTACAAAACACAGATAATGCATAGAGAATAACGTAACAATGCATAGAGAATAACATAACAATGCATTCAAAATAACATAACAATGCATCGCACACAACCGTGTTGGTGCGGCGTTGTGCGCTACCGACATTTGGATAGGGACGCCGGGTGCACGCCGATGCCGGTTAGGGATCTTTGGGTGGGCCCGACGCTGGGTAGGGCGCTGGCCGGCGCTAGGTTTGGGAAGAGCCACAACAAAACATAAATAATGCATATGAAATAACATGTCCCGCATTTAAAACAACTAACATCAGATTTAAAACAACATAACACTACATCGCATCCAACCGACGTTGGGTGCGCGAAGGCGCCGGTGTGCGTGAACGGCAGGGCTGGTGTAGCAAGGGCGTGGATGCGCGAACGAGCGTTGGGAGCGATTCTGACATGCATTAAAATTGAAACTCATATGCATGTTTGTGTTCGTGAATGCATTTTGTGTTCATTTGAACGCATTGTTCAATTCAACTTAATGCATTGTTTGTTTTCGCAATCACATAACAAATCAAATTACTAATCTACCCTTAATGAAGCGAAAATTAGCGAAATTAAGCTTAAAAGTCCGAAAAATCGAACCATCGATCTATTAGATGAGTGGATGAGATTGAGAATACATACTATCGGGGACCTAAGCATTATTTGATCCCTTCTCTCTATATATATATATATATTGGGCCTCACACGAGCCAAGTGTGCACGTTGTTCCACCAATGGAAGAGAGAGAGATGAAGAGTGAATGAAATAAAAAATATATTAATTAAATTTATCAAATATGCCTCTAAACTAAATTTGTCCAAGTAGTTGCCCCAATAACATATTTGGGGGCACTTAATTAAAAATGCCTCTAAATAAGTGCCTCAATATTTGTTTTTTGTTGTAGTGAATATTTGATGGAAACTAATATTCCATAAAAAAAGTGTTTTTAGTCGACAAATTACACATATTAAGAAAATAAAAAAATATTTTTATAACCTTATTAATTACTATAATAAATACATTTACACAACTAATGATCAAATACCAAGAATATTAAATAAATGGTAGATGAAAATATATCAGAATTTTACTCTCAAATATCAAACTATGACACGTATTAAAAAACAAAAGGATGCTAATAGGACACTTGAAAAAAAGGGAGGAAGTATTAAAATAAAAGTAAAATTTAAGAAATGATGCTTTAGAGGGTGTTTGGCTAAGCTTATTTTAAAGTGTTTATAAGTTCCAAGAGTCTATAAGATGTTGTATTTCAAGATCTTATAAGGTAGAGAAATAATTGTGAGTTAGAGAAAGAAAATTGATGAGAAGTGAAGTTGATAGGATATATGTAAGAAATAATGAGGCATAGTAAGGTTATTTTGGTAATTCATTGTTGCTTATAAGTTTATGAAAAAATAAGTTGGAATTAAGGAACTTGTTTTGGGACAGTTTATAAGATATTGGAACTTATTTTCACATCTTATAAATTATTTAAGAGTTTATTTTGTTATATACTTCACAAGAGCTTATAAGTTCATAAACAACTTAAAAACTGTTTTAATAAGCTCGGCCAAACACCCTCTTGATGGTGCATGCACGCTTTCGAAACACAAGATGGATCCTTTCACGCTTTTCGTAAAATTTGCAATTTCTTCGCATGCAATGTTAAAGATTTAGTTAGAGATCCTATAAAACAATAAGTATCTTAATTTTATAATGCTAGATGAACTTGAGATATCAAAAGTGTCGTCAATAGTTCGTTGGTTCATATGTTTAAATTGCATTAATTAGGATTCGAAAAACTGTTGATAATTCCAAAGTTCTTGCAATCTACTTTTTTATTTCGATGAATTCTAGTTTATTAAATTAAGTCAGGAACATAGGCATGTAGATTTCGCATAATTTTATTAATATAAATTAAATTAATAAAAATACTATACTACATGTAGGATATAATTTCTCCTTTAATTAAATGTTATTCTAGTTTGTGTATCGAATATTTTTGTTTTCCTTTTTTGTTTTTTAGTGGTTGAGGCGACTCAGTTCAAGTAATTAACCTAATTAAGCAAAATTTATGAGATTTTAGGTTTGAGAAATTCTAGCTGAATATGAAACTTTATCTATTTTTTGCGTCGGTTCTTAATTCGTTACATATTATAAATTAAATATTATTATTAGCTGAAGAGATTATTAGTATCATACTGGTGTATTATGCGTGTTCAATTCACCAAATAACAGTAAAAGTTGAAATATTTTTAACAAAGATTCTCGGTTAACCATTCCCTCACTCAACTTTTTCTTTTGAAACTTCATTTAATTATGAAAATCAATTTCAAAATACTTTTCTTGTATAAACATATCACAAATCATTTTTCATGATAACATCATATAATAAGTAAGTTATACTTATATTTGCACATAATAACATTTATTATGCAACGCGGTTGATCATCGATTATTCATAAATTGAGTATCTAATAATTCTAAATTAATTATCTCGATCAAGCTTAATTAATTGATCACTACTTCTTCCATAAATGAAGCGTATTTAAATTAATTAGGCTAACTAATCCCGTTATTAAATTATTGCATCTAAAATAAGGTATAGTTTAATTAAATTAAATTTATCATCATTGGCGTAATTAATAAAATAACATAGGCCTAACTCTCCTTTAACTAAAGCCCAAATTTAAGTCTAAAAATGTAACAACCCGTCAACAAAAGTACGGATTAATAGAGACTGATACTAATAACGAGGATTAACAACAGAAACAATAACTAATTATGGCATTGTGAGGCATATGATAGACGAACTCTCAAAACTTTATACCATTTAATATAACACACCTAACTTACATACGAAACTGGACCACTCAGACCTTTAACAAAAGGGTTCAATTAATCTGAAGGAAATAAGTTTCAAAACTTAAAACACAACTTAAAGTACTTTACAGCGGAAACATGTGAAGTACACATGTGACGATGTGTATTCAAGGTTCTACTATTAGCATCAAATGACCTGACTGCTCAACACTGCTCCATCCCATCGATCAGCTCAACCTGCACATTTAAAAACAAACATGCAGGGCTGAGTACAAATAATGCACTCAGTGGGCTCATTGCCAAAAACATTTTCTTTAAATTACACTGCCCCTTAGTAAAACACGAGGGTTTTAGTTGAAATAACTCGTGATTACCAAAACACTTTATCATTTCTCAAAAGATCGCCTGCAGGCATTTTCTCTTTGTGTGTATGATCCATATCACATATAACATCTCAAAAACTGATCTCATAATCTCATCTATGCGCCGTAGAAGGAGGCCTCCTTCCACGGACGCTGTGACCGGCCGAGAACTCTTTCAGCACACAGTCACCTATAGTGCACATCGATCCGCCACTCCCGCACATGATTCAATTTCAATCATCCCGCGAGTTCTAGCAAGGATACAATTGCTATAATAAGTTGGGAGCGACCCAACAATCAGATTTCTTTCTCATCACTGGGAACAACCCAAAGAATCGGTTGGCGAACCAACAGCTCATATTCTTTCATGGTCGACTAACCATTATCTCGATAGATTCATACACAAAACATAAACACTTTGGGCGTGTAATCTCATCATCATTTCTCAACGTAAATATCAGAATAAATACTTTTCATTTGCAGAAAGCAAATAAATAAAAGGGTTTTCGAATAAAGCCCACCTCGTATATGCTTCTTTTACGGTTTCCTTTCTAGGTCAGCGTTCAAGTCCACGTCCTACCTTGACGTAAGAAATCACTTTAGTATGTTGGTCACGATTCGATAATCATTCTAACCAATCGAGTACGTTTCGTATGTCTTAGCGTATCTAATCAACGTTAATCGCATTCCTACTAGTCGTATCACATCACTTTGATCACGTATTCTCGTATTTCATGAAATTTTGACTTTTTAGTCAACATTTTGACTTTTCGGTCAACCTTTGACTTTTTAGTCAACAATGTTGACTTTAGTCACCATTTTGACTTTTATTAAACAATTTTGACTTTTAATTATACATATATATATTTTGAAAATTATACATATATAATTTTCAACTTTAATTCGATTTCAAATCCTAATATCATAAGTCTCGATTTTTCACGTTTTCCAACAATCATGCTTCATAATATGCATAAACATAATTAAATTCACATATAACACTTTAATTTTAAATCTTACGTCACTTAATCAAACAATTGATGTAACATAACATTTCATGTTCTATAAATCACATAAAATCATAGTATGTCTAAAACATTATTTTAGAACATATTATGTGATTATACTTTATAAAATAAATTTATAACATAAGTACACATAACCTATAGTTTTCAGTCATCATCAATTAATTATCATAGACTTGTGCAAAAATTCTCATAAATTCACATAACACTCTATTTTAACGTAGGATCAATAATATGTAATTATATTGATCATATAAAATTTGTACATCACTTAATTTTAGCATTTTATTTTCGGTAATCATGAAAACCTAATTAAACATTTTTCAAAAATTCTAATTAAATCACATAACACATAATCACTACCATATATCATCACTATAACATAATTTTATCAATTATGAACTATTCATTAAAAATTACTAAGGTCATATTTTCGAAAAAGTGACTTGGTCAAAATAATTTTTAGAAACTCCAATAAATTCATACAACCATATATTATGAATCTACACCCTTAATATGCTATAATATCATTAAATCATGAATTATATCTCATCCTATTATTTTTCTAAAAACTTTCGGTTTTCATAAAAATATATGCTATAGTTTTCCAAAAATTTCACATAAAATCATATAAGCATATTTAATACCATAGATCATTATTTCATGCTCAAATCAACAATTAAAAATCATGTTCATCATCATATGGTACCCTCATATTTTCGGTTAACATATATATTTTAATAACATGCTTAACTTTGTAATATAATCATAATATAAGCTTAATAACATCATATAACCATAATTTCTAAACACTTAGCACATGAATCATACTTTTCAAAAATTCAACATAATTAAACTAAGCTTATAACATAATATTTCATGGATGAAATTCAAAAATTCTAGCATGTATATAAAGCTCGTAAGATTTCTAACCTTTTAATCGGTGTCGATTTAATCGGTGAAGGTTTATTTGTTCTAAGTTTGGGATTAAACTTGAAGAACTTTCTCTCTTTTTTTCTCACTCAATTTTCGGTTCTAAGGTGGTAAAAATGAGAAATGGTGGAGCTTATCTTATATTTATAGAGCTAAACCACTTGTATGTAATAATTACATAAAATGATGATTATACCACTTGTTAAATAAGTCATACTTTTCGGCCACCTCCTCAAGGTGTAGGACAAAAATTTTAATCTTATCTCCTACACTTTAATATGTCACCTTATCCTTTAATTAATACATTGGATCATAGTTGTCATTAAATAAAGAATTTACAACTTTATAATATATATACATAGTTTCCGGCCCTATTACAACCATTAGAATAAATTTTATTTTTTTTCCATATCATATACTATATTATTATTATATAATAAAGTCAAGTTTGAAAAGTCAAAAATTTCAACTATACAAGTGTCCCTATTATAAAGTTGGAAATTAATTATTCTCACTTTATTTTTCAACAGGCTATCACTATGTTCCAAGCATAGGTTACTTGTTTAAATTGGATACTAACTCTACTTTACACCTAATAATATGATAAGATCATATCTTATCTTCACACAATTCAAAACATGACATAAAACAATTTTATCACGTAAAATATGGTGTAAATTTCGGCACTTTTGGATCATTTGTCATCCAACTTGTGCAAGTTGCTAATACAACTCATATTATCTATAATAATATCATATTAATATAATAAATATGATACATCATCAATTGGATAAGAATTTGGATTAATTTCACACTTTGAAACCCTAATCTTTCGAAAATTATAGGATTATTCCAAATATTTTATTTTCTTGTATTAAATAGATAATACATAGTTATGTGACATATTATAAGTCCTAATTGATGATTTAAATCATAGGAAAATATTTAGGACAATTTTAATTTACAAAACCCTAATTTCGATTTTTAGGGTTTTCGAAATTGGTATAATTGCTCAATTTCTATTCCTTAATTCTCTAGCATTATTTTAATGATAAATAATGCTCTTATATCATAAAATAATCATAGGAATTTAAATAATATAATTCCATGATCATTTGACTAAGTTTTCGAATTATCTCCAAACGTAGACGTTTAAAACGTCTCAAAACGTTAATAGTTGAATTATCTCTAAAATGTTCGTAAATAAGTTGGAATTACTTTATTCACTTCTATCATGATAGGAAATTAGAATTCTAAATCTTGATGCTTAGAAAATATCGTTAAGCTTAACTGTCGAATTTTATCGACGTTAGAAATATACGTTCGGAGGAATAGCATAATCTGCATTCCTTAATTCACTAAGCGTCAGTGAATATCAAATTATGCTCAGTCAAAATTGAGCATTGACTAATTAAGATTTTAATTATAGAAACTAAAACCCTAATTACGATTTATATTTTCGTAATTAAGCGTTAAAAATGCGGGATATTACAAAAAAAAAGGTCTAAGGTGAAAATATTTAAACCTAACACATTCCATTTTTTGTTTTAGTAGTGATGGGTTTAGATACGAGTAATGTTAGACGAGTGAGTCACTTTCAACTAGCAACCTTACTAATAATACTGATTAGCTTATCAATTGGAACATTAGCTAAATTGACTTTTGTGTGGAAGTAGTGGGTTGAATACTTACTCGATTGGATTGGAAAACAATTTCTCATAACTTAAACTCACATAATTCGTTAGTCAATTTTGATGCAAGATTACTGATTGACTCAATACAGTTAAAGATAAGGTGTATGATAAACAATAAGCAAGGGATGTGAGATTTTAATGTGGTTCAGAGCAATCTCTCCTACCCCAACGAACCTGACGAACATATAAATTTCTTAACCTAGGAACTTCTTATTTTATATTTCAAAGTGAAATGATTACAGATCCCACTAAATAGAGTTCTATAATCATTGGGTTATCTAGTCAAGACCAATCACCTTACATCTTCACACTTTTAGATAGCAACAGTTAGCTGCCTTCTAGCACTTACACGTCAACTTCCTTACAATTTGCTTGATGTTGAGTGTCACGGTTTTTCCAACTAGCAGAGTGATCATTTACAGTAAGTACATGGATTATGATAGGAATCACTAGATCTGGGCTTTTGGATATAACAAGATTTACTACCTAGAGACACAATAGGAAAACATAACAAAGAGTGTAGAAATCTCTGAAAAACACTTGAGAATTTCTTGAAGAATGAACTTTGAGAGCTTGAGATTCACTCAAGCATTGAATGCTTAGATTCTCATTATTGCGCATTGATGAAGTCCAGTATTTATTTGAAAAGATATTTCAAACTAACTGTTGGAAGGTGATCGTTTAAAATTCAAACTTTATTGTAGTAAAAAACTAGTCGTCGGACTTATCGTGCAGTGTCTGATCATCATCCTATAGATGTAGAGTTAGCTGGAGAGGGCGCGTCGTGACTGCTTGGCAGCATTATTGCATTGTAGAGTTTACAACTCTCTAAGTTCTCAGCTCGGATGTCTTTGAGAATAATTCGGATAACTTCAGACTTTATCTGATGTGTTCTTCTTAATACTTATCGGATTTGAGGTACCGACTTTTATGTCAGTGTTATGACTGAGTCTTCTTCATCATCAGGCTGTCTGACTTCTGCTTATTCAGCTTGATTCTTTCTAATTCAGTTTTTGATTTTATTAAAAAATCTATCTTAACTTAGTATTTTGATTAGATCCCAAAACCTTCCTAATAGTCGTCTTAGTATTGTAACTTAATGTTGTTCACATGTTAGTGAGCCAGATTTTTGTTTACAGGTTTCACTAGAAAAACTACCAGCTTAGTTAGGTCCTATGCTGAAGGAGTTCAAACAGTACTGAAGCCAACGATACTGATAGAAGTATCAGAACCAGTGTTCGAAAGACTGAAGTCTAAAATTGGAAGACTGGAGACTGAAGACCCAACGCTGTTGAAGGCAAAGAAGCCCGATAAATGATTAAGTGTCATACTAGCAGCTGAGAAGTCGAAGCTGCTAATAACTACGAAGCTGAAGTGTCTACTGAAGATTCGAAGTCGCCAAACATAGAAGGCGAAGTCCAGTCTTCTTATAAAACACAGAGTTGACCCAACTGGTGGACTTTGAAGTCAACGTACTAAAGAAACACTAAGTCAACTTAACTGAAAAATAAGAAAATATTTAAACCTTTAGTGTTTAACTTTCCACATATCAGAGTGCATCTGCAGAGAATCCTGACAAGTCAGAACTACTTTTCAGAGTTGCAGAACTCAGATGTACGATGTTGTAGACATAAAAAATGATGTACGAAGATTAAAATGGGTAGATTTCAAATGACAAATGGAATGTATGTGATTGATGTTCCCTCAAACGACACTATTCACCGTCCACTCTATTAATACATATAGAATCCAACCTCTGAAGGTCACCGAAACGTTATGCATTTAAATGTTCAAACCATTCAGAGATCATATATTAAGAAAAAATATCTAGCGATTTCGAAGAAAAGAATTTTAAAGTGTCATCAATAAATCCTCAAAGCTTACATGTAATTATCAGCTTAGGATTTAAGCATAACCTCTCTTATTTTTTAGGTTACATTCTTGTAATATCTTAAGCCTAGAATTCTTGAGTTGTCGACTTGTGACAACTAAAATCTTAGTTGGAAAACCCTCTACCCAAAACCCTCAAAAAGTTTAAAGTAAACAACAAATTGTTAGTTGTTGAAAGCTTTCTTATCTTGCACCTGTAAGCAAGAGGCTAGGTCGACTAAAGCCGCAAGCAGTCAGAGGTTTTTTAGCACCAGTAAGCACCGAAAGATACGCTAAATAAGGCGGGATACTGATAAGGTAAACTTCAGTATCTAGATTTACTCTTGTACCTGTAAACAAGATTAAATCTCAATTAATGGATTGATTGGTATCAGTCTGTGGACGTAGGAGCTGGTCTTTGCGAACCTAATAAAAACTAAGTGTTGTTTCCTTTCAACTCTTTTCTTTCTAAATCTGAACTTGACTTATGACATCTAAAACTTCAGGTTATTGTGGTATATCAACTTTAGGTTCCCTCTCAGTTGAATATATACCCTTAACAGATGAGTTGGTCAGACTACATGTCTCTTACATCAGATATAAACAGATGGGGTTTTGAGTAAGATCTAAAGATTTTAAAAATCTAACTCAAAATCCTCCTAACAAGTAGCTCTCTCCGAAAACATAGACACAAGCTTTGGCCCATCAAAAGCGAAATAGGAGATGGGCCCAAAACTTGAGCTCATCTGAACTCTCCTCTCAGAAATCACGTTCAAGAGCCCCTCTTTCTAAAACCCTATTTCTCTCTCTCTTTTTTTTTTTTGATAATTTAATACAGAAATTTTAAAGGTCGTCGCGGTGCGACTCGAACCAGAGGCAGCTGGCGCAAGGCGTTAACCACTCTACCACTGGCCAACACACACACACTATTTCTCTCTCGTTGACTCTCAAAGTCACATCCCTCTCTGCTCCCTGAACCACTTATCTCGCTGAACTTCTTTCTCTCGCATTCTCTCTGAACCTTCTCGTTGATGCCTTCAGCGACTTAGGACCATGATTCATCCATCTCTCTTATTCTCTGATGCTCTCTTGTTGACCCTTCCCCCCTTTCTCGCTTCTGTCTTCCTTCTTCTCCCACTCTGACTTTATGAATCTGGCCGAACAGCATCAACCCACATGGTCGCCGAAGTCGGTTCTCCTTTTTCCTCAGCCTTCCTAAAGCGGCAAGATCGTCGTGATAGCAGTAGCACCGCCGTGCCTCCTCCTCTCATTTGGTCACGAACGGGCAGCAGCAGTGTGATGCTGCTACCATCGCCGCCTCTCTCCATTCCTCGTTAGCACCACCTCACTCGCCGCCCAGCCAGCGCCTGTCACGTCCACTTCTATTTTCGGCAAGCGCTGCCGCAACCGCCGCTGCCCTTTTTCCTCTGATCCACTCTAAAAACCCCTCTTCTCTTTTCCTCTCGTCGCGAACAGCCATAACCCAACGGCTATCGCCGCCACCGCTAGGCCACACCACCTCACGGCTCCTCCGTGACAATAGCGCGGCGGCGCTGCCTCCATCTGGAGCGTCTCCCCATTCCCCAACTCTTCCCGTTTCTCATACACAATAACAAAATCCCAAATCTCGACATACACAAGTTCAAAAATCTAAAGAGGGCAAGGCTTTTAATATCGAAAAGCTCCTTTTCTTCTTTGGTATTGATTTTACGGGGAACACGAGCTGTACTACATATTTGTTGTTCTGCAAGAAGTTAATAATATTGAATTATAGTTGGTGTAAGTAAACATGGATAGAAACATTATACTTGTGGTGATGTTCTTAAGGTTGAAAAAACACTGCAGACTTTGATAGGAGTTAGAAAGTAGAACCTTAGGAATGGATTGTGCTATTTTGATGTATAGAATAGTACAAACTTGTCGGACGTAGTACACATCGAAACAAAAATATAAAAGGAGATCAAACTAAAAATGAATTAAATGTAAATAAAATACAAGTTGGTACCATATTAGACTAATATCAAGTCGGAGTATACCTATTTTCGCAAGATGAGATATGTCCGGATAATGCTCTCGGTTCTAGCGTATCGTCCCCAAAGATAAATTGCTTCTCTCGTTCTAACGCATCGTCCCCAAAGATAAAATGACTGCTCTAATATCAAGTCGAGGATACCTTATCCTATAATCTCAATAGTTGCATGTTGTTGCTTGAATTAAGGATTGTGACTTGTTTTGAGTGCTAGATTATGCTTGGAATTAAAATTGTTGTTAGTTGGGCTTGTGTGAATATATTACTTGCTTTAAGAACCTAATTCAAGGACGGTATCTTTTGTGCTAAAATTATTTTTAAATATGTTAATTCAAGGACGGTATCTTTTAAAACTCGATCAATTTATTAAATTATTCAAGTTAATCAGCACTACTCGCACACTTTTCTAATATGTTACTATTATAACCCTAATGACCTGGCTAATGTGGTTCTTAATCATTTTCGAGGCGGTTTTTGATTGGTTAGTGTTTGTTTAAGGTTTTTTCTAATCATAGTTACGGCACAACCAAAAGTTCATGTGACTTGTTGATTATTTAATGGTGATTGTTTATATAACTAGTGTACCTTGTTCTGTTACTCTCTGTTGGGCGCAATTATTATGAAACTAGGAATATAATTATTGATTAAGGAAATAAAAAGGGAGCATGAGATCTAGAAGAGTAGATATACGGTCAGTCGAGGCTGCTTCATCATATTCTCACCAGTTTGGACTTCGTCTTTTGTCAGCTTTGAACAACCTGAGTTAGAATGATGTATTTCAGTCAAACGTAGATATTTAATCAGTTTTGACCTTTCATCTTACTAGCTTTGACTTTGTATTGTTGGTTTGAGCCTTGATTACTGGTCATCAGCTTTGATGATCGACTAACAACTTTGACTCCTGGACATCAGCTTTGACTATTGGTACCAAGCTTTGACTACTGGTACTCAGCTTTGACTTTCTCAAAGTCTGTCGGTGACCTGATATGACACTTAGTCATATTCTGACTCATTCTCGGTTCGTCAGCATTTAATCTTTTGTATTCCAACGTCAGTTTTCAGTCTTCGACTTTACTCTGTGAGTCATTCTCTTCAATTTTGCTTGCACTTCAGTATTCAAACTTACGTTGGCCTTCATTCAGTCTTTTGTACGCGATCCTTAGTCGAACTGTTCATCAGTTGTGCTGGTACTGATACTCTTATCAGTATGACTGACTTTTGTACTACTTGAATTTCTTCAGTCTTGGATTTGTCCAAGCTGGTAATTCCACGGATGAAATCTTGTAACAATAACAACTAACTCCAAAACAAGTTAATAGCATTAGTTACTTCAGCAAGACAATCATAAGAGGTTTTGATTAAGGTTGGCAATTTTCGATACGACACGAGAAACGACACGAACACGCACGAAATTAGTGTTCAGTTAGTGTTCATGTCCTTATCGTGTCCGTGTCCTTATCGTGTCGACACGATAATTTCGTGTTGTGTTCATGTTTGATCTGTGTCGTGTTCGTGTAACCCGATAATTTTCGTTTGTATTCGTGTTCGTGTCAGATCGTATCGTTTTCGTATAATTCGATAATATTTATATATATTTAATATTAATTTAATTATATATTATATATTTTTATTTCTTTTATTTATTTATTTTCTAATTTTGATTTAAATTTATTGTTTCGTGTCGTGTCGTGTCAACACGAAAAAAATCGTGTCATATTCGTGTTCGTGTCGTGTCCGTGTCAGAACATTTCGTGTCATGTTCGTGTTCGTGTCGGACATATTCTTAACGTGTCGTGTTCGTGTTTGGCCTTATCAGGTCGTGTCGTTATCGTGTCGACACGATAACGACCCGACACGCACGAATTGCCAACCCTAGTTTTGATATATAATCAAAACACACAGTTAAGATAGATTTAATTCTTGTTACTTAAGAATTTTCCAACAAGATGTTTGTCCACTCTCAGTGCATCTACCAAATACTCTCCACGTCTATCTGATCTCATAATTTTTATTCGCTTTCCACATTGTTTCTCTAACTCAACTCTAAAAATCTTAAAAGCATGTAGACCTCTAATTCCATTATTCTTTTAAGGAAAAGAACTGTACGATTAGAGTGCTATTGAATTTGTTAGAGACTGCTACCATCACCACTGTTCAATTAGTATGATATTGTCCGCTTTGGGCCAAAAGCCCGCACGGATTTTTGGGCTCAACCCCCAAAAGGCCTCATACTAATTGGCGGTGAGTTTCTTAATATATAGAAGGCAATTTTTCTTCTATCTTCGATGTGGAATTGGGTTGCACCACACCCAACAATCCTCCCCTCAAACCAAGGACCACATCACCGTCCTCCCCTCGAACGATAATCCATACATCTTGCACCGCCGTTACCACCACGGGACTCGTCACCTGACCACTCTTGCAGGAAGACTTTCGACACAAGGAACCACCGGATTCAATCGTGAGTTCACTGGGGTTCACCTCCACATCGGAAAGTAGTCTTGTCCCGCCCACGTATTGGGCCCAGCCGAACCTTCGGCTCTGATACCACTTGTTAGGGACTGCTACCACCCCCACTCCGTCCAATTAGTATGATATTGTCCGCTTTGGGCCAAAAGCCCGCACGGATTTGTTTTTGGGCTCAACCCCCAAAAGGCCTCATACTAATTGGTGGTGAGTTTCTTAATATATAGAAGGCAATTTTTTCTTCTATCTTGGATGTGGAATTGAGTTGCACCACACCCAACAATCAGTTTTCCAACAGATAAGCTGGAAGATGAACAGCAGAGTAAGAATGTGGGACGGGTCCCATTTTCCCGATTATTTCCTTGAAAGTGTACCCTTTGCAGATTACTCGTTGGACCCGTTTAGGGTTCAAGAAATGAGAGAACCTCACTCGATCCACATGGCTGTAAGCCTTCATCTTGAATATGAATTCCTTGATGCGTCGGAAGCAGAAGCTGCAATGCCACCCCGCATCAGCCAAGATCTCATCAGACTGTCGATAGTGAGCATATCTCGTCTTCCCAGCTTGATACACATGAATCGAAGCTCTCCAGCTGTTATAATCCACAAGAAACTCGAAGGAATAGAGATAGTTCCTCAGACGAAGATGGAGGATCGGAGGTATTCCATCACACCACCTCAAGAGATTAATGGTGTGCCTACTTGGAATCTCATCTACATCTGACATTATCAACAAGTCATCATCCTGAATCCCGGCTTGTTTGAGGAGATAATCCAACGCGAGCCTCTGGTATGCTTCCTCAACAAATGGATTCTCCCCTTTCTTGAATCTCCCCGGCACATGGCCATATGTCAACCGTGGCTCAAGAAACTTGAACTCATCTCGGAATCCAGCAAACACGAAAGGCTTCGGCAGACCAGTGAAGGTCGAGTTTGACTCCAGGAGGACAAACTCCGAGACGTTAAGGGTACAACTCGTTCCATCTTATCTTGAGGATGTCGAGCTCGTTGCTGAATAACACGGCATCAAAAACACGCCTAGGGTACTCACGGATTCCCCAACCGTGAAGCTTACACAGATTCTCCATTGACACGTTCTCGTGATAGTAGTGAGGGATTTCGTGGAAAGGCTTGGGTGGGGATTCCCACAACGGCCTCAAGAAGTATGTGATCTTCTGGCCGTGGACGTATATGAAAAACAAAGATGTCGGGATCAACATGAAGAGGAAGAGATAGGCTTTAACATCCAACCCGCGCAGAAAGCATTTTAGTCTTGTCATGCTCGAGTTCTTTCCTGAGTTATCATCAGTCTTCTTGGAACAATATTGAGATCCCCCTTCCGCCATCATATATACCTTCTCACAAAATCTCGTTACACTACACATATCCCTCCCTCTCTCTCTAACTGTGTAATCTTCAAGATCCGGAAATGTACGCCCACCACAAGAATCCAATTACAAGTCGAACGAAGATGAGACAATTAAATACAGCAGAGGGAGCAGAAGGGTCGCTGCAGACTGCAGTTGTCAAGATTACAATGAAGGAAGCCGTTTTCTCATAATCCTTCCTCGTTGGAGCAGTTTGGAAGAGGAGGGGTGTGTTTTGGTTTTGTTTGTTTTCGAGGGATTGATTGTTAAGGTGGAGATTGTTGATTATATCAATCAATCGAATTTTATACGATAATACATTTAATATAACTGATGGCATAATGGATTTGACGATTGGAGACAAATGCGAGCGTTTTATTTTTGATCCAACGTCAAATACTTCAGCTTAAGCACATAATTTTTTTGAAGGCTTAGTTATGAAGAAGGGAACATTTTATAATCATTTTTAGATATTTAGATTTTACTATAATATGCTTGAGGGAAGATTTCTTGAGGTTGTCACTATACACTATCGGAGCGTTTGCTTTGATGGATGAAATATATAAAATTGATACTCTAGAATATGATGAAATTATTTAAATTATTTAATCGTATATTTGGATTGATTGATAACAGAATAGGATAAATTGAAGGATATATCAAAATTATCCTTCTAATATAACAAAAATACAAAATATCGAGATAAAGATGACCAAAAAGAGTTTTTGATAATAATGTTTTTGAATTTTTGCATTATGGAGTGAAAAATAATCAACTCAAATTTAAAGTGATAAATTATCATCCAAACCATGAGCCTAATTATACATCATGGACTTAATAATGCAAATCAAACATGTAATAAAATAAGATTATTTTATCAATCAAACCAAATTACTCAATCCAAACACTCTTATAGAATTTTGATGTTCTCATGCATACGCTATTCTACAAGAGGAAGCAAAACTCAGACCATTTTTTCAAAACGGGATAATCGTTTCGCAATGCTGGGAGCAGCCCTTTTTTTTGCTGAAGAAAGTTGTAGTTCAAATTTTTATTCTTCGAAAATTAATTTATTCATTTTACATAAAGTTTTATATTAGTTCATCAGGATTCGATTTTTATTATTATTTTAATATTAAAGAAAAAGAAGATCAACTTTCCGGACAAAACATTTAAACAACCTCAACTAAATATGAACAGTACTATAATAGCTCCACTCATTACTCATTAGCTCTCTCTCTTCTCTCCTATCTCGTCTGTTATCTGGGAGGACAAAATTCACTTACTGTAAAAAATGAAAGAAAGAAAAACTAAGCAGTAAATTTACAGAATACGCCGAAGTTTGTACAGATATCCCAAAATCAAATAAATGAATAATGGTGAGAAGAATAATAATAATTGAAAAAAGGAGTAAACTTGAAACACACGGTGGAAAAGGCTTTTCCAAGAATCAACCGTATTCTTTGCTTCCAAACAGCAGGAAACCGCTGTCCGCAAATCTGGAGGGTCTTTCCTGCAGCAATCCGACAGTTTCAAGACCCATTTTGAAACAAACTTTCCAATTTCATCTCTTCTTTCAAATGGTTTCCATTTTCGAATTTGTTGCGCTCAAATTATCATGGATCAAAGAAAAAGGTTTAAGATTGGAAATACCCGTCTAGTGCGCAACGGGTTCTAAAAGTGCACAAGTCAAGTGGAAGGACTAGGAAAACAAAGTTGTTTTTTTTTTTCGAAAGTAACTGTTATTTTTGGAGAAATTTTAGAGTTTTGGTTGATTTTGAGTTGAAGATCCGAGAGAGAGAGAAAGAAAATGGAACCCCCAGTGGGGTTGTGGGCTTCTTTGTGGAACTTCATACGGTTCTTGCCTTTTTTCATTGGCCTTCTCATTCTGGGAGTTCTCAAAGGTATTTTATTTCTGTTGCTTAATTTCTGCATGTTTACTGAATTTGGGCAGTTATATTTCCATTTGTTGTTAGGATTACTTATGGGATGTTGGGTAACATTTGCCCAGGTTTGCGATGTCTTTTCTGTAATAGATGTCAATTATATTGTCATGATTGCATATTGTTCATCAATAAATGCCTAATGTTTCAGTAAGATTCAACAGTGATTTTATGTTTGAGAAAGGGGGGTTTTAAGGGTTAGATTTCTTTCTAGAAATGGTAAATTTTGGACAGAATCAGAGATGGATGTAATGTGCATTCCAGTGAGGCAATTTGCGATTTTCCATTTGGAAATTATGGTTTGACTTATATTACTGTGGTGGATGGTTTTCAAGTTTATGATTGAAGAAGATGTTGCCTTTTATAAATTGAGAAATAGAGAGGAAATTCAATATATTTGCCCTAGTTATAGTCTCAAGGAATACATATGTCGCTGAACAGTTAGTTGATTTTCAATTAACTCTTTTTGTTTGTTGTTTCAGGTATTACCATGTTCCCAGTGATATTTCTTATCATCACCTTTGGAATCTCTGTGATAATATTCGGTCTTTTGCCTATCCACTGCTTTTATACCTATTATTGCGTTTTGAGGTATGTTCTTGCAAGTTTCTAGTTGTATACTAACTTCATAGTTCATACATTGAGCAATCATCATCACTGAACTCATGCCATCCGGTAATTGCAGCACAAAACAATTTGGTCCCGGTTTGAAGCTCGTACTCTGCATTTGCATTCCTATCTTTGTAATAGCATGGCCGCCTGTTGGAATTGCCAGTGCCGTTTTTGGTGGTGCGGCTTATGGCCTGCTTGCACCAATGTTTGCCACATTCAAGGCTATCGAGGAAGGGAAGACAGACAAATTCTATCACTGTATTTGTGTAAGTAAATCATTCAAAGCTGGAGTGATGCTTCTTATTTTCTAGCAACTTGGAATTATGGGTTTTATTTCACCATGATTGCAGGATGGAACTTGGAGTACTTTGAAAGGAAGCTTCAATATCATCAGAGATTTCTTAGATGTTTGTTTCTTTTCCTATATCTCAATTATGGATGAGCTACGGCGTCAAGAGCCTGCAGAGGGAAAATATTATGAGATTAGGTCTGCATTTTTGCCTGCTACTAAAATTATATCTTCGACTTTCCTGGTTTTTTGTCAAATGGAAAGTTATGTGACTTATATAATAATAATTGGATTTTGAAGTTCTCGTACTGCAAAAAGTTTATTGTTTCGGAGAGCATCTTATTTTGTGATAACCGGGCCATTTCTTGTCATGCCTCGTTCTTCTTACGCCGTTCATCATTAGCTGGATCTACTTCGATAAAGTTCTTGTCAGCTTATCATACCACTTGAAGATACATTTATATGAGTTGTATATCTTGATATTATTCTTGCTTCTAAGTTACTCAATCAAGCTTTCTAGTTGAGATTCTTTATATTGGCATTGCTACTCATGTTACATAATATCGACCAATTGACACGAGATTTGGTCCCAGTGCAAGGAAGCAAATAGAATTATAACTAGATGCTGAACTTAGTATCCTTCTCTTATCTTATGTTGAAATGGTGCTTCTTTAGGTAATGTCTCACGTGGTTCATTGCATTTGTGCTCTGTGTCACAGATTGTTTTATGTTCCCCTAGCTCTTATAGCGGGGGTACTTGGTGCAGTGGTCGATTTTCCAGTGATCTCTATTATAGCCCTGTGTAAGAGCCCCTACATGCTTTTCAAGGGTTGGCATCGGTTGTTTCATGATTGCATCGGACGTGAAGGACCGTTCTTGGAGACTATTTGTGTGCCGTTCGCTGGTCTGGCCATTCTACTCTGGCCTTTGGCCGTAGTAGGGGCAATATTGGGCTCCATGGTTTCGAGCATCTTCTTGGGTGCTTATGCTGCTGTCATCGTTTATCAGGTTAGATTTCCTTTACTTGCAAAAGATGGCAGAATTGCAGAAACGAGGTGAAAATGGTTCTTCTCTTAGTGTAGGACGTATAATTTAAAGAAAATAGCTTTGCAAACAAAATCTGATCATGTGGTTTTGATTGCAGGAGAGGTCTTTCTGGTATGGATTGTGCTATCTTGTTGCTTCGGTTTCTATTTACGACGAATATAGCAATGATATCCTCGACATGCCTGAAGGGTCCTGCTTTCCTAGGTTCTGACATCTGCAACCATGCTGCCTTAAAACCTAAACACACAATAACTTTCACAATCGATTATCGTATGCGCAACTAATCCTTTCTTGATTGTGGGATTCCTACAGACCGCAGTATAGAAAGAAATCGAAGATGCCTCCATCACACGCTACCTCATCCGCTTCTTTTTCAAGACCCAGCTCTTTCAAAAAGGCTCCCTCACGAACAAGTTCTCTAACGGCGCGTATGGTCGAGTTGAAGCCCCTAGAGGTACACTCTTTTGTCCCGACTACTGAACTGGCTAAAAATTCCAACATTATCTCTAAGTTTGTGAAATTGAGAATCGTAAACCAAGAAACTAATAACATCTGGTCTTGAACTGGTGTTTGCTCATTAAAAACCTCAACTTCTGTAGTTAGCTGATGGCTTGTTTGAGGAGTGCCGACGCCAAGGTGAAGCTATGGCTTCTGAAGGGATAATAACCCTAAAAGATATTGAGGATGCCAAGAACGACAAATCTGGTGCCGGAGTGTTAAGCGTTGGCTTACCTGCTTATTGCATTCTTCAAGCACTTCTACGCTCAGCTAAAGCCAATACAAGTGGCATATTGCTAAGTAAGCGATCCATCTTCTACTCTTTTGGGCATTGTCCTTTTTGGTTGAATAGAAACAAGACAGATAATGAATTGGCAAAAACTTGTGTACATCCGGATGTATGATGCATCCACCCCAATTATGGTTCACTGGTCCCAATTAGAGTTTATCAATCCGCAATTAGGATTTAATTAGGGAGGATGCAGTGTGCATCTGGATGCACCGGAGTGTGCCTCAAATGAATTTTGTTCTTGTTGCTGCTGATACAGGTGACAATGTGTCTGAAATAACTTCATCAAATAGGCCTTCAGACAAGTTCTTCGAGTGGTTTCTTAATCCGCTCGTGATCATCAAAGACCAGATCAAAGCCAACAAACTTTCTGAGGAAGAGGAGCAATACCTTGGCAAGTTAGTTTTACTGAGCGGGGATCCAGTTAGGTTGAAGAACTCGAATATCGGCCAGGTACCTAAATCCGAGATTAGACAGGCCGAACTTGATGCTATTGCTCGAAGGTAAAGATTATAGTCTCTCCCTGCAAAACTCTTTGAAAGTTTATTGACTCTATTGTTGTGTCACTTCTGATTTTTATTACTGCTGCATTTGTTCGTCAAAGACTTCGAGGAATCACGAAGTCTATAACAAGATACCCAACATTTAGACGTCGTTTTGATGGTAGTACGAAATGCATTCTAGAAGAGCTTGCTAGGAAGAATGAACTCCCTCTACAGAAATCGAAGAGCATGCTTGTAAGGATGTTTAGCCAGAAATCTTTCAAGGGAAGATCTAACGATCATGGCTCTTCGCAGGGGAATCGAACGGCTTCTGAGAGAGATGTAGAAATCGCATGAAAATATTTTGGTCTGTTGCTGTATCAGCTGGTAAATTTGCCATTTTAGGTCTGTAAATCTTACACTGCAAACCTTCGTTTCATAGTTCCATTAATATATGCATAGATATGATTTTCTTTTTCTTTTGTTATTCTTGTAGATCTTTGATTTCTGGCAAAAGATCTGTGATTACTGATGTGTAAATAGGCATATCATGGGTTTCTTTCTGTCTAGAATTATATGACACCAGTTTGTAAGAATTTGTTCAAATTTGAGATTCAGTTTTTCCCAACCTCATTTTCTATATTCTTTTGCTTCATTATTTTTAAGTGGGCTTGTCAATTTATGATGTCTATGAAAGCACGACGCAAACATGCATAAAACTAATGAGTAGTGTCCAACTTACTATCATGATGACAAGATAATTGTATCGGGTCAATATCATTTTCGTATAATATGATAATATTTTTATTATTGTTTTTTCTAATTAGTTTGAATTATGAGATTGTGATTTTGAGTTCTCACTTTTATACTTTTGAGATAAAAGTTATCAAGTTATAATCGTGTTGTGTCATAATGGTAATTTATCACTACGAATGAAGTTGTATTATTTTAGTATTCATATCATGCCGTATTTGTACAAATCATCATTTTTGTGTTTTTTTTTTTTTTGTTCAAAACGAAGCTAAATAACATAAAACGGCAAAGACATGTTATAAATCGAACTCAGCAAACCCGACGGGGGATCTGACCTAACTCAAGAAATGCGGCAAGGGGAGGGATAAAAATCCTAACAGCCAAAACATGTAGGCCAAAGAGCGACTCGCTCAATCTAAGAAAGCGGTAAAGACACAAAACCACATCAACGAACCCCTTAGTGACGAAGAAGGACGGCCTCATTAAAACCCCATGACCGGTGGGAAAAAAGTACTTGTGCGGTGAGACCGTGGGGGCTGTGGGATTGGGAATGTGAACACATGCAAGCTCATGAGGTGCACTGCTTCGGTTGGGCCTAAGCAGCCCCTCAACACACGCACCCAAAAAACAACTAACAAACGTGAAATACATGAAAAGGCATCCCAAAAGTGGATCCAAGAACAAACTGAGACATCCCTCAGCCCACTACAAAGCCAACTCAAAATGGGAAACGACAAGTTCAAAAGAATACATAGAGTATAAAGATAAACATCTTCGATGGCCTTCACAATGGTCTTTACATCGGGGGATGTCTTCGAATTCAACTTGTTACGCGATACCAAATGTGATTGACCGTCATTGCTAGCCCAATCTGCTTGCACGAAGGATGATTGCCGACCCCGCCTTCTTCTCCCTCTCGATGTGCTCGATAGCACTAGCAATGGTAGTCATCCTCCTCGGGAGGCGAGCCACTCTTTAATCTTATTGCGCACCGCTTAGCGCTCCTTACACTTAAAAAACAAGTGATCATGAGACTCAAATGGTTATTACAAATGGTACATACCGTGAGATATTCATGTAATGCTGCCTATCCACCGCCTTAAGTCTACCCTCATGGCAAGCCACATGGTGATGGAAAATAGGGTGAGCAAAATACCCGAATCTGAATATCCGATCCGAACCAAACCGAAATTTAAAATTCGGTTCGGATTTTTCGATTTTCTGATCGGATCGATTGATATTTTTAAAATTTCGGATTTTCTGATCGGATTGATCGATTTTTAATCGAAAATCCAAAATCCAATTATATATAATTTATATATAAAATAATATTTTATTTAAATATTTTTAAATCTAATATAAATATATATAAGAATTAACAAAATTGGTTTGATTTTTGATTTTTCTAATTTCGGATTTTTCGGTTGGTTCGGATATATTTATAAAATTTTCTGATTTTGATTTTGGATTTTCTGCCTCGGATCGGATTGTATTTCTTTTAAAATTGATTTTCGGATCGGTTCGGATTAGGCAAAATCCGAACCGAAATCAATACTCACCCCTAATGGAAAACTTAGGCGGATATAGTTCTTCCAGATTGCCTTGTGCAGGCTGCCTCTCACCCTTCTCTCAAGATAGTGATAGGCGCCCCGTCCTCTCGATCCAAAACACTCTCTAAGAGATCCGCAGCTCGCCATGGTCACCTCCCGCATCCCGCAAAAACGATCTCAAGAGTAAGGATGTTCTTAAGTAAAGGAGATAATCGAATGTGAGTAGGAAACTCCCATATAGTTGTGGTCGCCAAGTACTCAAGATGAATCCATCGAATCCACAGAGTCCTTCGTATGGATATTCCACAAGGTCTTTGCTAGAAGAGCTTTGTTCCAAGTCGAGATCTCTTAGACCAAGACCTCCTTCATCCTTTGGTAAACAAACGGCTTTCCACGCGACAGGACAGTGTGTCGAACCCCACAGGAACCTCCTGGTCATCGTATTGATGCGATCAATGACGGTAGCCGGCAGAGGAAGAACCTGCAACCAGAAGCACTCCACTCCTTGCAGAACCGAGCGAATTAACTCCAACCGTCCTGCAAGAGATAAGTTAAGATTAGACCAACGGTGGATACAAGACGCTATCTTCTCCACTAGTCCACTATCTTGAGTGACTCCTAGCTTCCTTGAAGATAGAGGATGCTAGATATCTTGTCGGAGTTCTCCCAAAGGAAGCCGAGCAGATCCAAGATCGCGCCGCTTCTCAAATGGTCGAACTCCCGCCATAAATATCAAGGACTTATGATTATTAATCTTCAACTCAAGCATCGCAAAGTCCCCAAGTGCATCTGCAAGCACCTCCATCGATGCAATGTCACCCCTGCCAAAAAGTAACAAATCATCAGCGAAGGCAAGATGTGTAAGAATGGAAGTATTACACTTAGGATGAAATTGAAAATCCAACTCCCTTGTTCGTTTCTTCAGCAGTCTGGAAAGGTACTCCATACAACAAAGGAACAGAGTGGGTGACATCGGGTCACCCTGCCTAAGTCCTCGCTGCCCAGTGATGAACCCATGAGTCCCTCCATTGATGGCCAGTGTGTATGTCGCTGAGGTGACGCAAGTCATGATCCAATAAGTGAAACAAGGGTGAAAACCCAGCCCATCCAATGCCCGTCTGAGGAACTCCCAAGAGATCGAGTCATAGGCCTTCTGGAGGTCAATCTTTAGCATGCATCTCGGGGTGATCTGTTTCCTCTCATAACCTCTGAGCAGCTCCTGAACCAAGAAGATGTTGTCCGAGATGTTCCGTCCTCTCACAAACCCAGACTGCGCTGGATCAATGATCTTGCCCATCAAAGACGCCATCCTTTCAGTAAGGATCTTTGTTATGGTCTTGTAGACGACATTGGTGCACGCAATGGGTCTAAAATCAGCTACGGTGGGATTGTGATGCTTCTTGTGGATGAGAGTCACCACCGAGTGGTTGAACTCCCGCAACAGGATCCCCTTCTCAAAGAACTCCCGTACAGCCAAGACAACGTCTTGACCAACGATATCCTAGTTCTCTTTGAAGAAGGCTGAAGGGTAGCCATCCGATCCCGGTGCTTTCTCACTAGCAATGTTGAACAACGCATTCTTTATCTCCATCTGGGACACCTCCATAACCATATCCATCCTGCCTTCTCTCATCGTCAGGCCTCCTCAAACACGGTTGGATCGAATCCACTCGTGAGAACTTTTTACCAAGAGATCGGTATAGAAGGTCTCAAAAGCCTTAATGATTTCCTCCATGTCATACGTCGGTTCCTTCGATTCCCTGCACAAGAAAGAAATGGTGTTACGCGTGTGATTTCTTTTCACCATAGAGTGAAAGAATTTAGTGCATCTGTCGGAGAGGTTGATGTGCATGTTCTTCGTTCTTTGCTTGAAGAAACTACGCTCAACCTCTTCCAAGAACTTAGTCTTCTTCAAGACCAATTTCTTGTTCCAAATGATTCCCATTCATGGGGTCATCGTCTGAGCTAATTGCACGTCGTGCAATACGACTCTAGAGATACTCGTCCTCTCCGTGAGATGGTGAACTCCTTGAAATTGAACTCCTTGAAAATGTGCTGCATCCTCTTCAACTTCGGCCGGGATCCACCGTGGTCGACCATTCTCTTGTTCACTCCAATTTTCTTCCAGCAAGCGTTTGAAGTCTGGATGCTTCATCCACATGTTGAAGAATTTGAACGAACGGTGGTACCGAGTCACATCTCCAAAGAGTGTGATCAGTGCTGGAGAGTGATCGGATAAAGTGCCTCAGCGTAAAGTTTGTCCGCAAAAGGTTAGCATCCAACCAAGCATTATTAATTAAGACTCTATCAATCTTAGAATACTTCACCGTATCGGTCCACGTAAAGTGGCATCCCATCGAGGGGGAATCCTCGAGTCCCACGAGAGCACAAGTATCAACGAAGTCCTTGTACTCTCGTTCAAGCGGAACTCGTCCTCCAATCCTCTCCTCCGGGTCAAGGACACAATTGAAGTCTCCCGCGACAATAGAAGGCTTAGAAGGTTCGATATGGATGATCATTGAATCCCACAGCCCGATCTATGAGTAACCTGCCAAAAACCATAGACAATGGAGCATCCGAAAGTGGTATTAGTAATTAAACAAGTAAAATTGGAATGGATCACCTGTTTCTCTCGACTGATGACCTCAACACTAATCCTCTTAGGGTTCCAGATTATTAAAATCCTTCCCCCATGAACCTCTTCAAAGTTGTGTACACACTCCCATTGACTGAAGTACTTAGCCATGAAATTCTTGAGCTTCGGTGAGTAAGCTTCGCCTCAATCAATGCAACGCATCAAGCTTATGCTTGAACACATGATCGGCAATATGATTGCTTCGAGCCTTATGGAGGCCTCGACATTCCGTGTTGTAAAATCATCGACGACGTGTTCATGCGACTAACCGGACTCTTGTCCTTCGATTGGAGAGGTCCGCGGCTTGTGTTCGATTTGCTCCTAGTGATGCGAAAAGAGGAAATTTACATCTTCACTGTTCTATGACTCACCTGCAAGGTTAGTTGCAGTATAATCATCAAAAGAACTAGAGGATGTTGAATGTACCGTTGATTCGGACATAGTGTTATCCCTTGAGTCTGTAAAGAGCTTGCGTTGTCCCCCTGCAATTGGTGGCCGAGAAAGGTGGGTAGAACGTGTAGGGGGTTTTTGGGGCTGGGTGATGTTTCGAGGTTGCTCGACAGGTGTTGTAGGTTGGGGGCTAGAAATCTCGTCCGAAGATTCCTGACGAGAGTTCTCGGCTGGGTGGGTCTCGGCAGTTAGGGAGTGTTGGGCATGAATGGTAGGTCTAGAAGTATCAGCCAAGAAGGGCTGGGAGTGGTCTGTGCGAGAATTCTCGGTCGAGGAAGGAGGCTCGATCGAGGGGATTTTCTCGGGCGTGGGTTGGCGAGGGTGGTCGGCCGAGAGAGGGCGGGCTAGCACTGCTCCCTGCCGAGAGTTCTCGGCAGATTTAGTGCTAGCGGGTGCAGGCGAGGGGACGACACGTTTAAGTTTCTCGGCTGAAGTGGGGCGAGCGTCAGATTCCTCGGCAGGTGGGCTACTAGATTTCTCGGCAAGAGATGAAGGTCGTGAACAAGAGTGCTTGTCATGCGGGGATTGGTGAGTTGGAGAAGGTTTTGATGCCGATGGTTGGCCAGTTTCAAAAAATTGGGTACTATTGGAGGATTCAAAATGTATGTGTGTGTTTAAAGCATCAAATTGATTTTTAATCTCAATCCCATGTGTGATGGGTTGAGATCGAATTTCTTTGTCTTTCTTTGGGCGGGAAACACTTCTCCTTCTCCATTCAGCTCTTGGGACAGGAATCTTTGAGGCTCGGCCACGCACAGGGGGACGAGGTCTAGGATCTCTTCCTCTTGCCCGTTGCCAAGTATCATCTCCTGCATGGTTAGTCATACCACGTGGAGGGTTCGACACCCCACGTGGTCTAGCAATATTCGCACAAGATGAAGCCAGATGTCCCAATTTACTACACGTCTTGCATATTTTGGGATAAAAATCAAATTTAATATACTGCAAAAACGTGTTACCCGTGTGTAATTGCAAATTAACATATTCCCTAGGTTCACGACAAGATCTACTAAAACATGAAATCTAGGTCCGTCTAAGTTGTTCTTCGCAATTGTTCTATAATCTACCTCAATGGGATCTCCTAACAGTGAAGCAATTTTCCCTATAGCATTGGGATTCCAAAGTTCAAGAGGCAAATTAGGCAACGAGGCCCAAACAGGGAATTTAAAGTCCGGAGCAGAGTCGAACCTAAATTCTATGGGCATATGACAAAGGATAAGAGGAATACCGAACACCGCGTATGGTCCTGAATTTCGAACGTGTTCCATCTCCTCCTCCTTTTCGAATCTAAACGCGATCCAACCATTGGGATGATAAGAGATTTTTGATGTTGTTTTCCAGCCCAATGTCAATCTTTGTGTTGCTTCCTTGCCAGGAAAACGTCCTGCAAAAAAACCAAGCAAAGAAAAACCCCATCCTTTCGAAATAGGGGTGTAATCAGTAGCCTCAAGCATTAAAACCTCATTAACAATACTTACATCAAACTTGGTTAAGGCGAGGTCCGTCTTTCTCACGGGGATCGGATTAGTAAAATGTCCCGCATTTCTTAACCAAGGTGATGGGTCCTCGGCCAAAGGCAGTTGCTCTTCCTCGTGTGTGCTCTGTGCTTCAGTAATAGGACGCGGCACATCATCAGGTGGGCGCTGGTCCATCGTGATCTGCCTAGGTCGTTCGCCACGCGGCCGTGTGATTTCAGAAGGTGCGCGAGGTTCAGGATGTAGTATTGGACTTGGAGTTTGCCGAGCTGTCTCGGAAAATTTAGGCGCGCGCGATAGCCTGCGTAATGGTGGGAATTCCTCGGCCTCGCTTGTTGGGGGCGTCGTGCACTGTTCGGCATCTCCCAGCAATGCCCGCTCAGCATGGGCTCTGTTGTCAACGGTATCGGTCTCGGCTCGTGGCTCGGAGGCCAGATCTCGAATCTTCTGCTGGTCCGACACGGATGACTCGGACGGAGGTGTGCGGCCCAGAACGTGGGCTCTCATAAGTTGGGCTCGGTCTTCCAAGTCACATATGGGTTCGGTATTTTTCAAACGTCCAAGCCCACAAACAAATGGCCCATTGGCTTCATCAATTTTGGCCCCTCTAGTCAATAGGAAGGTCCAATAACCCATGGCCCAAAGGCCCACACCAGACGTCTAAAACGAAAAAGGTAGATGGCAATTTTGTGTTTGTATTCGTGTTAAGTAAATCAGTAATTCTTCGTATTCATATTGTGTCGAACAATAATTACGCAATAATGACACGAGATGTAGGAATAGGTCCCTAATTTTAAAAAGGGCTCTAGAATACATACTACAATATTTGATAAATTATAATCAAATTATCATCATACATGACAAATGTCTGACGTCGGATAGGTTTATTGCTATTTTCTTTCTTAGATATCGATTATAATAAACATACCCATTTTCAATACAATCAACTCTTACACTGCTCATATCTTGGTCAAAATTAACCAAGACTCACTTATTATCAAAACCAAATCTTGAATATAATTTACATTACAAGAATGTAAATAGAAAAAATAGAGCAAAAAAATGGAAATAAAACTCCCATAAATTATACTCCCTCTTTCCCATTATTATTGGCTCGTTTTCCTTTTTGAACTGTCTCGCTATTGTTGGTCCGTTTCAAAAACCAAAATAATTTTAAACTAAAAAGTACCTCGAATTTTATGTCACACGCTATTTTACATACAAAACACAACTCTCCGTAGCCTACGTACAAAAAAACGTGCTAATAATATCGGGACAGAGGGAGTAAGAAGCAAGGAAAAGGAACTGTTAGTTCCACTAACCACCATCTCGCCCCCAACTCACTCTACAACTGCAACTACGTACATGCATCTTTAACTACTATTTAATTACTCCCATATTTCCAAATAGTGGTGGAGCCACATGGAAGCAAGATTAGGCTCAAGCCCACATCAACTTTTTATTTTATTTTTCAAATATCAATAATAGTTGGAATTATTACTATCAGTTCATGCCAACTACAATGAATGGAATGAGTAATTGTGCACTTAAACCTTCCCCCGGAAAATCCTGGTTACGCCATTGTTTCCAAACCTATATCCAACAACTACAACAAGTTTTCCAACTCAAGCTTTCTGCTCGCGGCGGCGACGGTGAAGGCGCCAATTGTATAGAGTTTGACGTCGGCGAGCGCTACGGCTGGGCCGTTCCGCCGCCCAAAGACGCCGATTTCTACAATAATTGGGCTTCCAAGAAGAGGTTCAAGGTTGATGACACCATAAGAAGCATCTTTATTTTGATTTCATGCATGCAAGTATGTTGTTAATCTTGTTCTTCAAACTGTAGTAACTTTTCTATTTTGTTCATATAATTTTGTTGTATTACTATGAGTATATATACACCGAATTTGGTTGTAGCGGCATATTAATTACACCGATTCAATAACTTTTGAGGAGCGGGAGAAATTGTTGGAATTCTATGAAAGAGTCTCGGGAGCCAGGATGCATGCCAGTTTCATACGACCAGGTGGAGTGGCACTAGAAGCTCACTGCAGAGGAAGGTAAAGTTCTTATTCCTAGCAGAAGTCGTTTTGATATACGATTTTATCTTGTTTCAATTTTATTTATTATTCCTGATCCAGAAGTGCTTCTCATGGGGCCGTATCTACCTCATCTTCTTCTTCTTCAAATTCAAATAATAAGCGCTCGTCCTTTCCCTTTCAGGGGTTATTTCGTTCACATCGAAATAAGGTTTCGTGAGTTCTCTTTTCATTCCAAATTCAAGAATACGACCGATACGATTGATTGGTCTGTGCGCCTCTCTAGTTAGGGCCGGTGTCACATGGAAAAGGAAGAGGAAAGATGAATCTGTTGAAGTGAATGGTCCTTGCCCGGATGATCTAACTCGAAAAGTAAATGCTTGAGTGAGAAGGGCCTCCTCGCTTATTGACTTGAACCACTGACCTTTAGAACGATGAAAGAAGCTTTAGGGAGGAGTGGATTAACATTCCGATGCTTGAGGGACTGATTTAGGAGCATAAGGAGACTAGGCTATTCTCATTCCTGCTTCAGTCCATCAATGCAGGGGCGGTTAGACTCTTGCTATAGGTTAGGGCGAAAATTTCGTACGCAAAACAGCCAAACTATTGGATTTCGTTCCCCTAGAACGCCCGGTGACATCTTTCTTCACATGCAAAGATCAGGTATAGTAGGTAGGATGAAGTGGTATGAAGCGTTAGTGGATATAGCAAGTGTGCCGGGGATGCGGCTGACCCGAAGGGATCTGCGCTAGCCTATTCCGTTGGGAAACTCTACCGTGTTAAGGATAGAGTCATTTCACCGATACGGATAACCGACTTGCGGAGAACCAGGCTTGCTTAGCTTACAAAGCTAGCTTACTAAGGCGAAGGAATTTGTCGTCGATTTCTGAGTACATAACTTGAAATTCGACTCTCTCAGCTGTCGCGAACTGGGATCGCTCGCCAGCTAGGTATTTATGAGTATCTGTTGATGAGGGAAAAGAGTTCTCTTGGGTTTTCTTCAGTGTAGCTCTAAACATACAATTTCACCTTTTTTTGATTTAACCTTTCCTTCCTCAGAAAAGTATGTTTTCCTTGCAAATGAGCAGAAATCTCACTCACGGGCCTAAACGACGCCCGAAATAATATACTGGGATAAAACGGTACTTCTCGAAAGCTTTCCGTCTTCTTTCTCTTGGTATAGCAGGCAGGATTAGAAGAATTAAGAAAATTATGTTAGAACGGAAGGTGCAGATGAACTGGGCCTAACTAGGCCTAAATAAAGCTTCGCCCCATAGAGAACTAATAATATAAATAACTGAAATAATGAAAGAGACGAAACCTATTTTGATCCATCAACATTATATCCAAACTCATTTCTCTCTTTTGAATGGAGGCTCCGCCTCCAGTCCCATCGGTCCTCCTTAAAAAGATTGAATCTCGTGTCGCCTGGAGCTAGGGTCAAAGATCAGTCCAAGCTAGGATCCGCCACGATGTATAGAGTCTGACACCTGCCCGGTACTGGAAGGTCGGAAGGAGAAGGGCAAAGTAGCCCCCTTTATTCGGCTCTCATCGCTCCAACCAACACATTTATATAAGCAAAACCTCAACAACAATGAATAAGGTTATAGCGGTGCTACCCAGACGTACATGATTCTCCTATGGGTGCGTGTGAGCGGTCAGTCAAGAGTAGTATACTCAAGCGGGTAAAGAGAGTAAGTCTTTCACTTATTTACTTTTTATTACCTCTTGATCCTTGATCCAGAAGAAGCTCCGCATCCAAAATTCCATACGAATCGATCTTGAAAAGCATGACGAAGCAATAGCCGCTTAGCGGTAGATGCCTTGCCTCGCTCTTACCCCCGTTGGATCGTCGGATCCCGTATAGCAAGCGAGCTCTTTACCCTCAAATTCAAAGGTTTTGTTGACAAGAAGGCGGCTATCGTTGATGCATATTCTTGCACCCGGCAAGAGGTCGGATCGGGGTCATGCGTTTTGGATACAGGAATTGTTTGTGACCCATACAGGTAGTCTTACGTGTTTCTTTGCCAAATAGAGACTGAAAGAAGCTTCTATTTATAGGGGTTGCACTGACTAATCCCATTCTAGCGGGGCTCCATCCGGAGAAGCTGCATCTGAAATGGAGTAGATCAGTCTATCCTCAACCTCCATCCGTCATTAGTAATTTCACCACTGGTAGTCGGGAAAAGAGTGATCCTAGTTTTTAAATAATGTTTTGGAATGGGTGGGGTCTTCGACTGGGGTGAAGTCGTAACAAGGTAGCCGTAGGGGAACCTGTGGCTGGATTGAATCCTTCGCGATCCATTACTGCAATGCTGAGTAGGTCAGTTTCGTTAATAATTGGATAAGAGTGCTTTAGCAGCCCCTATCGAATGGCTAATCGATCGGTGACCCTTTCCTTTAGAGAAGGTTGGAAAGTGGTACGCTGGTTCACGAGTTCTACCACTGCAGGCCCAATCATAGTCAAAAGAAGAGTTTGATCTGGCTCGGAAGGAACGCTAGCTATATGCTTAACACATGCAAGTCGAGCGTTGTTTTCGGGAGTCAAGGCGGAAGGAAAGCGGCTCCTAGCTAAAGGTAGCTTGTCTCGCCCGGAGGTGAGAAGAGTTGAGAACAAAGTGGCGAGCAGATGCGTAACGCGTGGGAATCTGTCGAGCAGTTCGGGCGAATCTCAAGAAAGCTAAAAAGCTGTTTGATGAGCTGCGTAGCCGCATAGAAAGGAATCACGCCCGTGCCTAGGAATCAATGGCCTCGCGCAAGCTCGGATTTGCATTCGTGAGCGGCTAGCGACCCATTTTTCATCGATATATCGGGAAAGTGAGCACCTCCATTTCCACTCATCTCGGTCCACTTGATGGAGTTTTTTCATCTCGCCTAGTGGATGGAGAAAGTGGATCAATGGTCCACGATCGGATCGAAGTTCACTAGCGAGAATCCGAAGAGGAAGAAGAGTGGGACGAGCAAGTTAGTGCCCTACCTAAACTCCGGACCTACGGCGCAGATCCACCCTTTCTTGGCTACCGAGGTGGGTTGGTTATATACTCTTATGCGCCTTCCTTTTTCGAACCTTTTGGTATGTATTGCCCCAACTATAGATCGATCCACCGACGGAGAAACTTCAATTCCGACCGCTGCATTGAGTCGTCGGACTTATCCACCAAGGGATTCGTGGAATTTACGTGGATTGCGTTGAAATCTACCAAAGCTAAGCGAGATAGATAGACTCGCTCTCGCCGCTAGGCGAGCAAGAAAGAAAATCAATGATTTGATTGTTTTTAACCACACAAACTACTATACCACTCGAGACTTGATCTCAATCACTTTTATAATATAAAGAAAGTAGCAAAATCATAAGAAGCAAGGTCCACGTTGGGAAATGGTGCATGGTTCACTGTGTTCTACCACCGCAGGCCCAATCATAGTCAAGAAGAGTTTGATCCGGAATAAAACCTAGATGATGCGTAACGCTTTTTTATAGAGAGAGAGTCAAGGGGACTTCTAGGCGATTACAGAACATGAGCAGCCCAAACCGACTTAATGATGGCGCGCATGAGATCACTTTGATGTTGAGTGGGGATGCGAACATAGTGGCCCTAAAATACCTTCTCGCTAAGGCGAAAACTTCCATTTTGAGACCGTGACCCATCGGGAGCACTTTCTCACCGATTTAGTGAGATAAGTGTGAAATTCTCCTCCACAAGACTCGGAAAAGGGCTTGGGTACGAGAACATAATTGGAAGAAATAAGGATCGAAGTTTAGACCGTTGTCGAGGACACGTCTGAAGAAGAGGCGGGCGCCTCTAAGTTTACCACCTACCTACTAATGGATTGTGAGGGGTAGGCGAACGGAACCGACCGAAAACCCGTGAGAGGACTCTTAGTACTGTGATACCCAAAAGGCGCTAGTTAAAAACAATCAAATCATTGGATTTTCTTTCTTGCTCGCCTTAGCGGTGGAAAGGAGTCTATCTATCTGCGCTAGCTTTGGTAGATTTCCCCAACGCAATCCACGAAATTCCACGAATCCCTTGGTGGATAAGTCCGACGACTCGGCGGCGGTCGGAATTGAAGTTTCTCCGTCGGTGGATCGATCTATAGTTAGGGGCAATACATACCAAAAGGTTCAAGAAGAAGGCGCATAAGAGTATATAACCAACCCACCCTTCATTTCGTATAGTATAACCTATTCACATTAGTGAAGCGGTGGATGCATAAGGGAAGCGCACGTTTATGAGACCTTTGTCGGGATGCATGGGAGTCAACCCACGAGCACGGAAGAGACGGGTATCGGTACCACGCCTATGATTCAATCGCCAAACCAACCATAGCGTCTTCCTTGGAGAAGTCCTTCCACCCCGCCCGCCTCCCCGTAACGATTATAAGAGAGTAAGTAAGGGCATGTAACAATATTAGTCTTTTTGATCATGACTCCTTCTTGCCGAGTTGTAATATACTTCTTGTCATGTTGGCGGGTTTCGATCAGTTTACCTACTATTGGATTTGAACCAATGACTCTCGCCGTATGAAAGCGATACTCTAACCTTGAGTCAAGTAGGTCAAGCCGAGTCAAGTCGAGAAAATAGGCGAACCAAGCGCCAAGGAAAACGAATCAATCGAATTGAGGCAGGGAGTAAAGGCGAAGAGAGATTTTCGGGCACATAAGCGAACAAGCAACAACGGTGAAAAGCCGTTCTTGCTAACTTGTAGTTTAGGGTATAGTAGGGGTGCCCTTTGTCTTTGTAAAGTCAAACTTTTCTAATCTAATAAGGTAAGCTTTTGGAACCCTCTTCTCTCGTAACCACCGCATATGTAGAAAAAGAGGCGGAGAGATGGCACTATTATTGACTTTCTCGTAATTTCACCACCGGTAGTCGGGAAAAGAGTGATCCTAGTTTTTAAATAATGTTTTGGAATTGAGCCTCAAAGCTTCAAAGGAAGAACAACCGTTTGACTTTGACACATGAGGTGGCGGGTTTAGCTAGGTAACATAATGGAAATGTATCGGACTGCAAATCACGGAATGACGGTTCGACCCGTCCTTGGCCTCAAGGAGTGGTGAGCAAAGACGTAACTTGTTTCAATCAAATGGCATAGGTTGGGGCTTTGCTTTCCTTTGTTAGAAATCCACATACAACATTCTTCCAAACCAAAGAAATGCAAATGAGAAGGTTTACCTTACGCTCAATAGAATGAATTCATAAGGGTAGAGTCGCCTATGGTCGATCGAAGGTCTGTGCCACTTTCACTCCAATCTATCGACCTTCAATCCATCTTTGTCCACCAGTTCATAACAAAATGTTAGACCAAGGCTAACACAACCGAATTGGTTGAGGAAAAGAAACCCAACGACCAAGCACTCCCGCCCCAAAAGCGGAGACCAAGAACCGCCAGTTGTCGAGGACACGTCTGAAGAAGAGCGGGCGCCTCTAAGTTTACCACCCTACCTACTAATGGATTGTGAGGGGTAGGCGAGCGAGGAACCGACCGAAAACCCGAACCGCTTGATCGACCCTTCATAGTCCATTCATTAGGGTTGGGGATGAATGAAACCAATCGAAGTGCTGCTCGCGTTATGGCCGGAAACGGACTGCAGCATAACGACTAGGACTCGTGTCGGAGGAGTTTTGAGCGTGAGCTACCACTCATGCGTGCAAGGACCCGCAACTCTCGAAGGGCCACCAACCGCCCGAATCACTGCTGCAAACCTCCCTTTACTCAATGGATGGCGCTTATTCTCTTTCAATCAACAAAATGAGATGAGAAATGGGGAGAAAGAAAAGAAAGAGGTCTTTATTATTATTAAAGTAAAGAGGCTTTGCACCGAAATAAGACTAATGCGAGATCCAGTCCGGGCTTTCGAAAGATGAAGATCAAAGGGTAAAGAGACATTAAACAACCAACCCGACATAAGGATTTTAGCTCGCCCACTTAGAAAATGGAGATTCTCGGACGGGAAAAGCGGCACTCGACATCTATTAAACAACACCAAGAACAAAGCCATACTATGCCCTCCTCGGGAGAAACTAGACAAGGATAACCCTTTGTGTCCCCATAGCCAATACCCAATAGCTAGAAGAATAAAATAAATCCTCGATGGGCTCAACTAGCCTATCTCACGCCCACGACCTTTCCTCGCCATGATGCGAAATCGGTATGAGAAGAGAAGGGTAGCTAAAGGCTTTAGAAAGATCAAAATGGAAGATTGAGTTCACGATTAGAAATGGAAATGGGAAAGAAGAGACGAGTTTAAGAAAGGGCTCGAGACCTAGCTATAGCTTAAAGCGTAAGTTTTTCGTGATGTTTATCGAGCATGGGCGAGATGCGATGTCGGCATTGCTAAACATTGAAAATTGAGCTAGACTCGCCCGGGAAAGTGTCGTTTCGGACCACAGGGGCCGTGCCTATCCGAGGAATTTGTCGCCTTCGCCACTTCTTCCTCTCAAGTCGAAGCGCCTTCAGCTGACTAGTTTGCGGAGAGTTGCGTTAGCTTGGGTTCCTTCCTTGGCTGCTTTTCACGGTATCTTGTACGTAGTTAAGGTTTTGCTTTGTTTGGTGTTGATTCTAGACTAGGTGGAAATAACCTTATGGTGACCTAGCAACAATTAGATGTTGATTCGGAAAAAGCGGAATCCATGGGACCTTTGGTTCGGGAGAAAAAGATATGTTAGTTCGGAATAAAGCCGGATATCTTCTTTGAGGAAATCTCGCTTCATCTTCTCGTCGGGTATTTGGAAGACAAAGGAGAAGTTGGTCATTACCGGCACGACTTAAAGTGATCTTTCTTATTAATAATCGATCTTGGACAAAGGCTTTATCCTGTTATTCTTCTCTCTTCTTAACTTGGCAGGGAATCGCCGCCTTCCCATCCTCGAGAAAAGTAAAGGAAGTTGACTTGAAAAAAAGCGAAGTCGGAGCCTGAAGCAAGTGGCTCCACGAGAAGGAGAGGAAGAGCAGCAGCCCCTAACTCAAAGGAGCTCAACTCTAGCTGCGGGTTCCGTCCGAAGAATCAATAGCGGAAAAGAAATGACTTTCTAGAAATCGACTTTTGAAGCCCACCCCAAAGAGCGAATAGTCCTTTGCTTTTCGCGGTATCGCCACGCTGCTTAACCCCGATCACCCCTCAAGAATAGGGCGCAATAATAGGCGGAATAGGAGTACACCGGCCTTGTTGCTAGTCTACATTCTTAAATCTCCTAAGCACATGAGGTATTCGCTTTGATTCTCCTATTCTTTGGTATATGTATCCCTTGGGAGTGAGGTGATGCCGATAGAGCATAGCGTCCTTATACAAGCACATTTTGGTTGTCAGTTGCGAATCGATTGTTGCTAGGCATTCAACCCGATCATCAACAGCCCAAGTATGGACTATGTTGGCAATAGCCCGACCCTACGGGTCCAAACTAACGTCAGCGATCCGAGCTCTCTACTAGCTAACCTATAAACGAATATGTGCCCCGTTGTTCAATGAGGCCTATGGAATCCCCGGCTGCTAAATCGGTTAATGAGCGAATGTATAACCCTTTTTACGGGGATATGCAATAGAAGAGGAAGAAGCAGACCTGGAATCTCCTTTTTGAAATCGAGTATGAGCGAGCTTTCTCCGCCGGACCCTCTCCTCGTTGTTTTTCTTTGTCTTTCTCCCACCTCGGTGATTGGATTTCGTTGAATTCCTAGTTTTATTACCACTTTTGTTATTGGGTTACGTGCGTAAAGAAGAGGCTCGAAGAGATCTCCGATCGCCTCAATCGCAAAATCTCGGATCTCTTGATCTCAAAGTGAAGAATGAGTGGATTTCATCACCTTTTTCGGACAAATCATTGGAGAAAGCTTTGCCTTGCCAGATTCCTTGGTTATTACGAGTTCAAAGTCCCTAGTCCACTCATGTTTCAACCAATTATGACCTTAGACAGGTTTTGGATCACAAAATGGGCTTTATCTCGCAAACAAGTGGATTTCATCGATATTGTCGGAAAAGTTGGATAAAAAGTGAGTAAAGTAGACTAAAAAGCAGCTTTTTCCTTGGCCTTTGTTGATCTCGATGAGTGTTTTCTTTCACTTTCAAACAACAAAAGGTGGCTTAAAAGCCGCTTATCTCTAGTCGCTTTGTTGGGACTGAATATTATATTGGAAGAAAGGTCCTCAATCTTTTGGCAACTAGGGGCTTCAAGCGTTTCGTGCTTTTTATTCTTCTGACGCTAGAAGGTAGATTTCGGACGTAAACCTTGTCTTAAAAGCATCTATTTTTGATGTAGTTTTCCTGCAGCTAAAGGAAAGTCGTTGTTAAGCGTTAGGCCTTTCTTGACGCAAGGTCTCTCTAACGGTATCCTGGTAGGCGTGTTGTATGAAGTCACCCGTTCGTTGAACCAAGCGAGGAGATAACTCGGCTCAAGAGGAGGTATAATACATCTACGGTGAAGTAATCCCTTAACTAGAAACTAGAGTAGTCATTAATAAAAGTCTAAAAAGAAGTCCATATAGTGTTGTAATCGTCCTTAATCAAGGTATTCATCAAGGTATAACAATCAAGCAAGTGAGAACAAGAAAGAAAGCCGCCCCACACCCGAAAAGCACTCACCCCTCGAGTCCACGTCCGAAAGAAGGAGCTTGTAGATTGTGAAGTGAACCAACAAGGGAAGGAACAAGGAGGCGAAAGAAAGCAAAGAGGGAAATTCTACGGGATGATTAATGAATGTAGGTCGTCTCTAATTCGCAGAGGTGTGTATGCTTCCCTAAGGAGAGCATTTGCTTCTTCGACCGACTCAACCATGTCTTTCTTCATTGATTGCTTGTCATAAGGAGAGAACTTAGCTTACTATAGCAAGAGAAAAACAAGAACGAAGGGTCGATTGGAGGAGGAGGAAGGAGTTCTTGACCCGGTAATGACGTATTAGAAGGCGATGGGTGGAATGCTTCTCGCTAAGTCCAGTGATCGGCTCGTAACACTTGTAGTTCTTCCCACGATCAAGTACAATCCGTATCAATGGCGTTAGACCGGTAGAGAGTTGGAAAGCAAGTGTCGAAGAAAGGTTTTCCGATTGGAGTATATGAGAGTGAGCCATTCTATAGGGACCCCGATAGTCTAACCGACGACTCGGTCTCTAGTAGAGCTTCCATGCTTTCAAATGTGTGTGATAAGAGAAGTCCCCTAGTACCCTTTGGGTATACCAGATATTCATCTCTCTTTGTATTTTTTCTCTCTTTGAACATAACATAATCCAGTATTCATTGCAGGAGCTCCCAAAGACCTGATCGGCTTTCTTCCACCATTATTATTATTCTTGTACAAGAATTTTGTTTTGTATTAGTAAAGTAATTAGGAGGATAATCTTGATTACCGGTATTAAGCGACTGCGATGAGCGAGAAAGATAATTTTGTTACGGCGGTGGTTGAGCTCTTCTTCTCCGATAAAGCGATATAATTTTAGTGTTTATTGTAAGCAGTTGAATAGTTTGACTATTAAACTATAATTTTACGTGAATAATGCGAAGTTGTGATCTTTGAAGAATTGATGAAGCTCTTGCTTTATCTGAAGAACACACTTGAGAAAATCTAAAGATTTGTGATTTCACAAGCGAAATGGTTCTTAACCACCGTTTCCGGCTTGAGCCCATTTCGGACTACACATGGCTCGGCACTATGGGCGGTGAGCGGTGATAATCAAACCGATTGTTGCTTGACTCTATAAGGTATTCAAGGTGGATTTTTCCGGATCAAGAGTGTCATGAGTGGGAGAAGGAGTTGGTAGAGCTTTCTCTAGTTGACAATACTTCTTATCCACAAACTCTTCCTAGTGTGGCATGCCATCCTCGAATCTAAGCCTGCAATCCTTTGATTGCTTGTTGTACTCCTTCTACCATATTCCTTTGTCTTTGCACTTCATCCGGATCGACTAGTTGTCTTCTTTGCTATAGCCTCTCGTCTATGCCGTATGATAGGTGGAAACTATCTTATGCAGTTCGGGGGTGTCGGCGTACTCCGATCGATGGGGAATCTTTGGCTCTATCGAACATCTGAGGAATTGGGTGCGTCTTTGTATGACCCCTACAACACCGAGGGATTCTCAACAAGACATGTACCCGCTAGCGGCGGAATACCCTCGGCTAGTTCGGAATGTAGGATGCGATGGATCTTCTTCCTTCTTCTATGACCCTACGGACTCTCATTTCACAATTTCACCGCATTTGCCTATCTTCAATTAAAGTAAAGAAAGGTATGAATGTACAAAGAAAGGAAAAGAAAAGGAGCTAAGGCACGCGGAAGAGAAGAAAGAAAGGTACAGATTCGAAAAGAATTCTACTTAGGTGAGCAGACTAGCGAGAAAGGAAGGTGGCTTCCGGTCGGAAGAAAGAAAAGAAGGCGCGAGCAAGAAGCATCGCAGAGACGCATGAGAAAAGGAAGTCCTTACTAAAAGTAGTATAACCGCTCTAAGTAGAGGAATGGATGAATTCAATCTTTGACCTTGAGTCCTCCATTCCATTAGGAGTCGCTAAAAGGCTCAAGCGGGATCGGCCACGAGGTCATGTTTGCTTTACTAAAGGAAAGGGACATGCGGTCTTTTCACAGGAGATGTGTAGCGGGGTGCTACACTTGGTGGGAGGACCGAACCCAGAGGTAGTTTACTTGCGGTGCACTTCCTTCATTCCTTGGTACAAGCGGAATGCCCGATCGGATCAAAGAGAGGATGTGGCTACCTACAATTTTCGGCACGACACGAACACTCACGAAACTAACGTGTTAGTGTTCAACTTTATCATGTTCGTGTCCTTATCGTGTCGACACGATAAGGATACGATAATTCCGTGTCGTGTTCGTGTAACCCGATAATTTTTATGTTGCATTCGTGTTCGTATCATTTTCGTATAATTCGATAATATTTTTATATATTTAATATTAATATAATTATATATTTTATTTCTTTTATTTATTTATTTTTTAATTTTTATTTAAATTTATCGTTTCGTGTCGTATCAACACGGAAAAAATCGTGTCATATTCGTGTTCGTGTCGTGTCGTGTCGTGTCCGTGTCAGTATATTTTGTGTCGTGTTCGTGTTTGGCCTTATCAGGTCGTGTCGACACGATAACGACCCGACACGCACGAATTGCCAGTCCTACATAGAATGAAGGGAAAATTCTATAAAACATATAGTGTACTACATCTTCTCTTATATTATAATATTTTATTAATAAAATTAAATTAATAAAATATTATCATGTGAGAGATGAATGTAGTATACCTACATGTTCTATAAAAATTTTCTGGAATGAAGTATTTTTTATGACGAGATGTCATTATGAGAAGAAATTCTAGATTGTTTTTAAATCAAAGACATAATTAAGAATTTTTTGTTGCTTCTTTTCCCATATTAGTTATTTTATGTGATAGATAAATTTTTATTTTAGATGTTAAACGGTATTTTTCGATCCAACGGGATATTGTTTGCTTAATTGCATCGACTTAGAAATCAACTTCTTGCCTTTAAGGGGCTGGTCTCACATGTCCGCCTATGATGACAACAACATCCATGTTATGGTAAATTCGTACGAGTTTAGTGATTATCTTATATGATGCAATAAATCCTTACAGGTTTATCGTATAAAATACATGTGCATATTGTGATGGAACCTGACATGCTTCGGATTCAAACACTCTCAATCCTTTTTTCTCATTTGGATTTATTCTCATACTACTTGTGTTTCATTTCTTTTTCCATTAGCCTAGTATTTCAGTCAGGATATATTATTAAATAACTTCTATATATGCCCATTTCTGGATTTAAGTTTGGGAGTGTTTGCATACTCTAGTTTATTATTATCTCATATTTCGTTTCTTGTGATAAAATATTTTTAATTCCACGTGAAAAGTGATCACTTACTTCCACCATGTGCTAAATAATAAGATAATATGATTGATGTACACAAGAGGAAATGAAATGTATTTGTTCAATACAGAGGAACCTCATTCATTATTTATGTATATGAATGATAAATTCGATCCTATTATTGACGCATATCTTTGATTGTCTTATCATAATTAAGCATAATATAGTAAGATAAAGAATTATGTTGATAGTCTTTTTTATTTACACGTTAGAAAAATAAAGTAATTTACATAGAAAAAAAATTAAAAAAAATTAAGACGAGTTATTTCCACTCCAGTTCGTTGCTTTTCTTTTTATGCTATCCCAAAAAAAACTCAGCTTCCAGATTTTCTATATTTCATTTAAGTTGTCATCAAACGGATAGAAATAATTGTTTTTAGGGTTATTGGTGCATATATTCACAAACTTGGATCAATTTTAGTTTTTTACACTAACTTTAAAAATTGTCACAAAATACACAAACTTAATGACTTTAGTGATTTTACCACGATTTCAAATTTAAGCCAAATTAAATCTGACTTGACATTTCAAAAATTTACCATAGACAAAACGATCAGTGATATAAATGACATCGTAACCCTTGTTTATGCGCTCAAAATTGGCTCAAAGTTGGCGTATTTATACGCCAATAACCCTTGTTTTTAAGCAATATGTTAAAATTAAGATATCCAAGTAACTTGGTAAACATTATTAAAATCAACTTACATCATTAAGATATCCACCTAACATTGAATCCTAACAAAATTATCTATGTGTTCCTGCCCTTTACCTGCTCATCGCACGCTCTCCAAATTAAGTTTCCTATGCCATTTGTAGTTTCAATGGCAACATGGCATTGGTTCAAAAACAGCAAAGCCACTTCTTCTGCACAATTTTAGAAGAATAAATTCATATCACTTAAGAAAGAGTAATAAATGAGATTATCCGTTACATATATAGAAATTTAGTATTGTGCTTTTCAATTTCATTCTTGGAATTTGGAAATAAGAAAGAGTAATAAATGAGATTATCCGTTACATATATAGAAATTTAGTATTGTGTTTTTCAATTTCATTCTTGGAATTACATGTAGTTTGGAAATAGAGAACCTTGTTAGGGTCATAAGATTGGGTGGACGACCGTGATCGAGACCGCGGCGGTTCCTTGTTGGACTGACCGGAGCCTCCGGCGGGGTTCTTGCCCTTCTTTTCATCCCTAGCCTTGGCGAAGATGACCGTAAATCCATCGGCCGAGGCAGGGTTGTTCACGTCCCACTCACCAAATTTTGGCAACGGCTTGCCCTTTTCGCTCTGCGTCGACGATTAACATATATGACTTCTTGTCAACTCTCATATTTCATTTTACACAAAAACTCATGTATAATGCGGACGTCGCCATATGTACCCTGCATATCCTCACATATGAATGGTCGGATGCTTATATATGCTTCCGACCGAAAATACGCATGACACATATGGAGGCCTCCGCACGTACGTACAGGAGATCAATTTCAAGAAATGAAAATGTTAAATCAACAAAATGAAGATCTCGTGTGATATATGTTTGAACTGAAACCCCCCCAAAAATACATTTTATTTCAAATAATGAAATATACACATATATATTTATAATTATTAATGAGCAAAGGTCATGTCAATACATTGATATTGAAAACTTACAGACATGAAGGACTGGTGCCGTAATAGCAGAAAAAATGAAAATGGAGAGAGAGACGACAGAGCGAGAGAGAGATTGATGATGAAAATACAGAACGAGTCCTTAGGGGGGAGAGAGAGAGATTGAGAGAGGGAGGGAGAAAACACACACATATAATTGGAGTGTGTGGTTTATATGATTTTAATGCAATTTGCCTGCCTACCTAAATACAAGCCGAGCGTTATTAAGTGGATAATCATGTCAATAATAAACGGCCCTCCATTTTCTACTGTTCTTAATTATTCTTGTATAAATAATTTAAATCAAAAGATAAGATAAACCATACTCAATTATTTTCGAACTTAAAATTGATACTGTAATTGCAAAAATTACTGACATGGAAATGTCATGATAGTACATACAATTATCCATAAAAATAAAAAATCGCATTTCATGTTCACTAGGAACTGTCTAATGGTTAAGATGGGATCCTATGGTGAGGTTACAGATTCGAATTCCATCAAACGATTCTATACGTTTGAGCATGTCACACCTGAATTTCCAAATGTGATTGTGGTTTACATGTCCTGTTTTCAATGTATACCGTAAGTAGGGTTTGAGTCTGTCACACTTGGTTTTTAAAAGTGGTTTACCTATCTTATTTTTTAAATGTGGTTTATGTTTTCCAAGTATAGTTTACATATCTTGTGTGGTTTGTATGCTATTGTATAAAAATATGAGATTTACTCAATGTACATTGTAGTAGCAACTCTTGGTTCCCCATCCTAAAAAATAAAATAAAAAATCACACTTGATGTTTTGTCAATACCAAGAAGATAAGATAAAAAGCATTGTCGCACTAAGTGAGAAAATTATTATAATATTTTTAGTATGGTAACTATTATAGAATATTTTATACTCCTTTTGTATTTTTGCTCATATAAACTTCTATCAATTAATTTATGTAAATTAGTTCCAATATACATAAATCAAATGCAAAATATGCAAATAAAGATTTATAAGCATTTTTCAAAACGATTTATAGGCATTTTTAGTATAATAGGATTTGTAGATCTATATGATTTCTTTTTTCGCTTGTGTTTGATTGATTGTGTGATTTGTGCACCTAATGCATCGCAAAACCTTACTCTAAGAAAATAAATGAAATTTGATATAAATATTATAATTGTAGGACACTTGATGTACCATATTTTATGCCCGCTACATGTTTTGCTTTCAAGAAATAATATCGGAAATAAATGATTAATTTATATGATTAATTAATATGATCATGATTCATGTCCTAGAATTTCTTGGTCTATAGAAAAGTAAAAGAGCAAAAGTAAAGTTAGATCGTAAAAAATCTTATAAATTCCTATAAAAATTTCGTTACGGTATGAAGTGTTATTGGTTTTTGAAAAAATATTATATATATGTTTAATTTTTATTTCTTAATTAGAAAATATCATTTAAGTTTAAAATAAATATCAAAATAAGTATATATAGACGTCTATAGGAGATGTTACCATGCCATCTCCACCTCTAATCTTCACCAACGTCATAGACATAGTCACATCAACCACGATATTTACCGATCTCCTCAAATTTACCCTTTACCAATCCTTCACACCGCCATATCTGTAATTAGGTTTCCGATTCGATTAAATTGAAATCGAAATCGAAAAAGACAAATAATTGATTTTTTCGATTTTAGTTATAATATTTTGAAATCTGAGTATTGATTAATCATTCAAAATAATTTTAATTATTAGATATAATTAATTAGCTGACGACTATACTCTATCAATCAAAATTATATATATATATATGAAATTAATTAATTAATATAATTAGATATAATATATCTTTTCTTTAATATTGTAATTCGGCTATTTCTTTTATTAAATATTTAAATTAATTAATATTTATTTATTTATTTTTAATACTATAATTTTGATAACCGATTAATCGATTAATCTATATTCCCCTTGTAACCATTTCCGTCATTCTATTCCCTCCAGCAACCAATAGTGGTCGGGCATACTGCACACACACGCCCCAATACTCATCATCTTGTTGTTGCATTTTACTCTCCCTCTCTCTAAAAGCTCGGGATTACCTGTTTCCGATCAATGGCGACTGGATTGGTCCGACGAGCTATTACAAGGGTTCCTGCGCTGTCACCGGCGGGTAGAGCCATCATCTGCCGGGAACACGCATCGGAGGCGGCCGCGCAGCAGTTGGATCCGCAGGCGAAGCCGAGCTCCACGCCCAAAACATTCCAAATCTACCGATGGAATCCGGATACGCCGCAGAAGCCGGACCTCCAGAATTACGAGATTGATCTCAAGGAGTGCGGCCCCATGGTCCTCGACGCCCTAATTAAGATTAAGAACGAAGTGGATCCAACCCTAACCTTCCGCCGCTCCTGCCGCGAGGGGATCTGCGGTTCGTGCGCGATGAACATCGACGGCCGGAACGGCCTCGCCTGTCTGACGAAGATAACCTCCAGCGGACCGACGATGATCACGCCGCTGCCGCACATGTTTGTGATTAAGGATTTGGTGGTCGATATGACCAACTTTTACAACCAGTATAAGTCGATTGAGCCGTGGCTGAAGAGGAAGAGCCCACCGGAGAATCCGGGGAAGGAGAATCTGCAGAGCAAGGAGGATCGGAAGAAGCTGGATGGGATGTACGAATGCATTCTGTGTGCCTGCTGTAGCACATCCTGCCCCAGCTACTGGTGGAATCCGGAGTCTTACCTGGGTCCCGCTGCTCTTCTTCATGCCAACAGGTACCTTGTTTGTTGCCTAATTTCGTGTTGATGTTGTGAGAGTTTGTGATATGTGATGATTTATTTGAAATATGGAAAAGTACTTGATCCATTAACAATTCTTACTATGAATATTGTTGATCCGGTTTGCGATCAGATACTTGCTGACATATGTGATATGGTAAGTTGTTGATTGGAGAAAAGTGATGCAGAGCGTCCGTCCCGATTCATTGTTTAATTTGATCCGTTTAGTCTCAGACTAGATCTAGTCTAATGAGTTTCATCATTGTTGATCTCCCCATTCCTGTTGGATTGGCTTCAAATTGCTGCTGTCGATTGGAATTTGCTGCGATATACGCTTATTCTCTTAGGCTAAGGTCATAGTTAGCACATTTGGTTCTGTTCTATTTGTTGATAATCTCGAATAGTGATAAAAGATGTACTAAGAGCTTGTTGAAGTCTTTTTGTGGTCTCCCAGGTGTTCCATGAACCCATGCTCGTGAAGAATGGCTTATATAGTTATTAAATGTTTTAAGTGTCGTAAACTCTTGAGATTACATGGTCCTTCTGTTCGTATCTATCCTTTTTCAGCATTGGGATACACATACCCCGTTTCATGCTTAAAATGACCTTATTGTGTCTATAAATTACTTGACTGCAGAGTGTTAAAGATATTATTTGGGTGAGCTTTTAACTATTTTAAACAACATATAAGATGATTTATACTTATAAGCGTCTTTAGAGTGTTCGGCAATCATATTAAAGAAAGATCTTATTTGCTCTTGCTCCGAAAATAATCCTTTTGAAAAAGTTAGGGGATCCCAATTTAACAATATATATATATATATATATATATATAGGGGATGGTAATCTGTGAGAATGGAAATAAGTGCAGAAAATAGGAATAGATATGTAAGTCTAGCATATCTTTCATATTTGTCTAGCACAATCAGAATTACTATGTTGCACTTGTTAGTCTAGTACATATTTCATCTCTTCGTAGCACATATGCTAAATATATTAGCTTAGCACATCTTTCATTGCAGCGTAGCACAAGAAGGGTTCTAGTTCTGCACAGTAATCCGCGTAGCACACAAAACACAAAACTGTAGCACAATCGAAATTAAATCTCAACTATTGATCCAGCGAATCAAAGGTCCAGATTCATTCCTATTTCCTACCAAATTATCATTTTCTACCTGATCCATCTCCTACCTGATCCATCCCCTATATATATATATATATATATAGGGAGGTTAACGTAAAATCATTTTTATTGTGCGAGCGTGAGAGCTGAATATGCTATGAAAGTAAATGAATGACTGCGAAAGTTAATGAATAAAAAATAGAATTTTCGCCTCTCATGGGATTCGAACCCTAGTGAAAATTCCGAATTTTTGGATTCATTAACTTTCGTAGAGTATTCATTATCTTTCATAGCATATTCATTTTGTTTTCGTAGTTCTTAGTTCTCACGTTAAAATTGGTTCTTATTTGAACCTCACTCTATATATATATATATATATATATATATATATAGGGGTTGATTATGGTGAGAAAGCTCCTTAATGTACGAAAATATGAATAGTAGCACATATTTCATATGTGTGTAGCACAATCAAAATTATTATATTACACATGTTAGTTTAGCACATTTCATTCATTCGTAGCATATATGTTAAACATATTAGTTTAACACATCTTTCATTACAGCGTAGCACATGAATAGTTCTAGTGCTGCACAGTAATCTACGTAGCATACGAAATACAAAACTGTAGCACACCCGAAAATTAAATCTCAACCATTGATATAGCAAATCAAAGGCCTGTTCATTCATATTTCCTATCAAATTATTTTTCTTACCTGAACTATCTCCTATTATATATATAAAATCCCATATGTTTTAGTCACTGTAATTACAACTATATCATTATAATCATTTCGTAAATTCAATCATAATAAACTCCAACATGACATTTTATAAGCTACCAAGCATCTTCTAAACTATGGGAGCTTAAGCTTAGTCAAAAACCATCTATGTTAACTATGTGAAGTGTGAATATGTCTTGATGTTGCGAACTAGGAAAATTGGTGCTCATCTTCAACACATTATAGTCACTATTCATTTTAATGCCACAAAATCATGTGGACCTAGTTTAAGTTGAGAAAGCATTCAGTACTGAGATGGAATGGTACGTTATTATTGCTCTTGTCCTACCTAATATGCTACTTGTAGTTATTCTAAACCTTCTTAGCTAGTAAACTTTCTAATAATGGTGAAGGGCATTCTTGTGAATATTTTCAATCGCATTATAGTTCCCACAAGTTTCTGTGTATTGTTGAAGTTAGATTCTAAAGAATGACTAGTAATTCAGCCAATTATCAGATTATTTATATTGTTGGTGATGTGGGTTGTGCAGATGGATAATGGACAGTCGTGATGAATACACAAAAGAGCGGCTGGATGCCATTAACGATGAGTTTAAGCTGTATCGGTGCCATACAATCTTGAATTGTGCTAAAGCTTGCCCCAAGGGACTCAATCCTGGTATGCAAATCCAAAACATCAAGAGACTCGAGCGCACAAATTAGCTCTTCGGTTTCTTGGGTGCTTGATTGATTGATCAAGTTGAATAATGACCCTATTTTTTTGCAAATTTCAACTCATCTGTACCTTGGGAATTATTTTGAAAATAATGTGCTTTGGTAATTGGGTTATAGTAGTGAATTGTTAGTTTAATTGACGCTCGACTGGCCCGGCCCGCAACTGCGTTAAGATTGTTTGTTTATGTTAGCAAGTATTATTTGGGTTAATCTCTCTGTCGATACTTATGTACTTTCCAGTAGCTCCCATATAAAGATATATATAGGTATGTATTTTTGATTATTTACTCTCCTAATATTCTTGAAACTAAAATGGCAAAATACTCAAATATAAAGGATAAATTTAGTGTATGGTAAATATACGAGATTTAAGAAAAGCAGTAAAGAACACAAGAGTTTTTACGTGGTTCGATCAAGAATAAGATCTACGTCCATGGAGGTGATGATCCTCGATACTTTCACTATAAACAGATTACAATGAGTGTATCTAAAAGACTCTAGTATTCAACAAGTTGCTAACCCTTTTACTGTCGACTTAACCCTTATTTATACATATTCGTGGATCTCTAAAGATGTATCGGATCCCTTAATTAATGGGATCCAATCTCATTCCATAACTGACCATGATTTTTGCACAGAATCGACCACGATCTCGAGATGTAACTGACCACGATCTCCGTCTGTAACTTGGTCTTGGTTAGGGTTTAGACACTGGGCTTTGGGCTTAACCGCGTGAGGCCCCCTCTGGGTCAGGCTCAGCTCAGTTGGGCCTGCCAGTGGGCTTGAGCGGTTGAGTCATATCCCATCAATAAACTTGTTAGTATATGACATACTGCTTTTAAGATGTTTGACGGGTAAATTACACAGTTATCTGATCTCTGCTTCTGCATTTCGGAACAAATCGGTGAAGAAGAGAGATTGGTTTTTGATGTGTCAAACAATAGAAAGAAACGAGACGTGGTCTCCACTTTCAGTAGGGCTGTAAATGAGCTAAACTATTCATGAGCTATTCGAAACTCGACTCGATAAAAGTTTGAGTTTGTTTAGTGAAGCTCGTTAGCTAAACGAACCAAGCTTGAGCATGATAGTATTTGGCTCGTTAGCTCGTGAACAAGTTCGTTAACCGATTTACTTTGAAAATATAAAATTATTAATTACATACAATTATTTTCTTTCTATAATTTGTAATTATTGTGTTAAATCTCTAACTATTTTTATTTGTTATAAGAAATCAATAAATATATTGTGTTATTGTGGATAAAATAATTTATTTTTAAAATAAAATAATCAATATTCTAAACATATATCTAAATTTAAAAAGTTTATTTGAGTTCGATTAAAGCTTGTGAGCTCGAAATATTCGATAAATAAAACTCGAGACTCGGCTCGATACTAAACAAACCAAATTTGAGCACAATGATATTCGACTCGGCTCGGTTCGACTACACCCCTAACTTTCAACCGTCTGAGCCGTTCAATATTTTAAATTTTTGGCAACAAACTATAAGAATCATAGATCACCTATATTGGTCTATATTGTAACATATCCATTTGAATCTTTTAAGCTAATTTAGTTTGTGATCGATCTTATTTTCGTAGGGTAAAGAATGCGTAAGGAACACGAGGAAGTAACGTGGTTCGATCTATCGAAATAGATCTACGTCCACGGAGCAAGAGTGTATATCTTTATTAAGTATGTAAGAAGCGAATACAAAAAGTGTCAATTCCTCCTTTCCTCTAATCTAGCCTCTATTTATATACCATCATATTGAGTTCGACTCTAATACAAAGTCTTCTCTCATAAGGATTCTTTTAGTTTATCTTGTTCTTCATGATATGCATCCGAATCTTCTACGTCTCCAATTGCGATTCGAGTTGTAGTTGGTCGAGGAGTCTTCTTGGGCCGAACTCACATAGGTCGAGCTTAATGTCGGGGCCCATTTATATTGGGCTTGATGCTTGGGCCTAGTAGTTGGGCCGTATCCTATCAGTTTGATTCATAACTCATTGAAAAAATAGGATTAGAGAAATCTTAGCAATGAGGGTAACAATATTCAATCATATATCATATCAATAATGAAAAGTAAAAGCTCCCTAAGAGGAGTCTTTGTAAGAGGTCTGGCGAGTTAAAATGAGTGACAGTTTATGATCTAATGCATATGGGTTTGAATCTAAATATTTGACTCATCAGACTGTCTTAAGGATGTCAACGGGCGGGCTTTGTCCGGACCAGAACCAATAAATTAGTATTGGTTCTGGTTCTGGAACCGACCCAGTAAACATCGGATCCGGACCGGATCCGGACCATCAAGTTATGGTTCCGGATCGGGTATTACCCATTGCTAACTGGTTACCCGTTGGGCCACTACACCCAAATCCCCAAAATTTTCAATTTCATATTTCAAATTTCAACAAAGGAAAAATCTTTATTGGACTAAAATATAAAATATATTATAAATAAATATAAACGTATTTTGAACATAGTTTTATTTTGATTTTTGAAAAATTAACGTATTTTCGTCCTTGTATCGTATCGTATTTCGTCGGCCCATAAGAAAAATATTTTCAAAGTATTTTTCTAATGTTGCCGGCCAAATGACATTGATTTCCGCATGCCACAAATCATCTAGACCTCCGCCTAAACTATTGTCATTGGTGATCACCACCTATCTGGGGAGGCACAACCACCACAACCCCGCCACTCTCCGTGGCAGAGCCGCCGCGCTGCAGCGTCCTCTTCTGCTGTCGCAGCCGCAATTCGGATTCCACAGCTTCCGATAACTGTTTCACTGCTATTCACCCTATCAATATCGAGATTCATCCCAATTTCTAGCTGACCAATTAATTCAACATGGATTCATCTTTTCTTCAACAACCCTAGATCCATGGTGGATTCCTGTTCATAAAATGATTATCGTCTCTCTCTCTCTCTGAACTTTATGAATTTGTAGTTATATTCTTGCCTAACTATATGTGTTGGTGGATATTTTAGGCATTATTTAATATTTATTGAAGCAACTTATCGGGGAGATTGTGTATTAATGTTCTATTATAAATAGACTGCTTTACGAAAATGTGATTTCGCAAAACTGAAGAAATTAAGACCAACTTTTTGTTACTTTCATTTTTTCCTGAGATTTTACACTTATCCGTGTGTGTATTTCCTACTCCATATATGAAGCAGATGATTCTTTATTAGCAATCTTTAAATTGAGATTTTGTGATTTTTCTGGACTTCCATCAATTAAAATTAGGACGGGAATGATTGGTGGTTTGTTATGTAATTCAATTATTTATGCTGGTACATCATACTGAAATTAGCAAAAACCTTTTAGGAAGACTTAGTAATAGTAATACAATAACACATGAATTACTTTTTTTTGGTTAAATACCTTCATGATGTAAGTAAATATTTTTTGGTTAAATACCTTCATGATGTAATATGCAGTCACAAGATGTGTTTGTAAATTAATTAATATTTCGTAATTACATTCAAATGTAAAATACACTTACAAAAAAAGTGGATATGTAATGCTCAAATTTTAAAAAAAAAAAAAAAAAAACCGGCCGGGTCGGACCGAATCGGACAAAATGGGTCGGTCTCGAATCGGTCCGGTCCAAGCGGTTCTATAATCGAATCGAATCGAACCGTTACTTTAAAATTTAATGGGCTTTGAACGGTTCCGAATCGATCCGGGTAAAGACCGCCCGTTGACATCCCTAGACTGTCTCACGTAAATCTAATTATAGTTTTGAGACCCCAATATGTTCATATTCATTCACATTGCGTCCCATTTTTCCCACTACTTAGAGTAAGTAAGATCCCTAACCATGACTGAGCTTTAATATGTTGCCTGTAAGATGTGTGATTTGTTGTCAGTTATGAGAAGAGTAGCACATGAGAGAAACTCCTAAACTGCAGATGTATAGCTTCATCAACTTACATCATACACTTCCTCCAACTGGGATCTCTTACATGGCTCGTTGTCGACAACATTGAAATAACAGATGGAACACGATCTTGACGCTTAGGTCTCGAATATCAAAAATATTATTTTATACTAATTTAAATTATTTTATACTAAAATGTTCAAATTATTTTAGATTTGTACCCTTATATGTTTGAAATTACAAATTAATACCTATATTGTCCTTCTTGTTAAAAAATCTATCCTATTAGTATAAAAAATCGTTTAACGTCAATTCCAACCAATCTGATCATCAATCGTTGAATTGAGACCACGACCTCCTTAACAACCACAAAACCCTCGAACCCATTTTCTAATCTAACATAAGTTTGATACAATGAAATTAGGGTTGTGTGACTGTTTGGGATGAAATTTTACCGTCAAATCAAAGCCGCGTTTTGAGAAATTGGTTTAGGGGTTTTGTACTTCAAGTTCATGGGATTTCAATCGGTTGGAATCAATGCCATGAGAAAAAAATTACTCACTCCGTCCATTAAATTCGTGCATTTAATTCCATTTTGGTCCGTCAATGAAAAATATTTATTTTCCTTTTTTGAAAACATCAACTTTACATTTTTATCCTAAATCTATCTACTTATTTACAAAAACAACATATGACCCACTTTTTACACTCAATATCCATTAATATATTCATTTATTATCCATATGACACACCTTTTTATACTCACTTACTTTACACTCATTACAATTTATTAAAACTCGTACCACCAAAATCAATGAACGATTTTGGTGAATGGGTGAGTATATTTTTAACTAGTATGATAGAATTGTTAACAAATTGATTGTACAAGTATTAATTTTAAAAAATTATACACTGGGATGTAATTGTAAAAAATTTCAAACATTAAAATATAAAATGATATTTTGACTTTGAAATATTCTTGAACTTGCTCTACACGCAACAGCATAACACTAGTCACAACCGACTGAGAACTACCCTTGTCAACAAGATGACAATCATCACTTTCCCATCAATTTTTTTTTATTTTTTTTCATGTTTCTATCTACTGATATTCCATATTTTGTCCATTATTTCATATTTTATTTCCAAGAAAGAGTGGAGCTACTGCTCTTTACATATTAATCTTTATATTGGTTTTGGGCAACACGCATAGCAAGTTTGCGTGCAACTGAGTAATTTAATTGCTTGCTTCAGAAGCTGAGCTTGAAGCATCTCTCATTATTCTATTTAAGCAGATAACTACTTCCAATACAATTCATTGTCATCCATCAAGCGTGCAAGAAACAGAAACGAAAATGAAGAGACAAGGTCGCCAACATGGGATGGTCCGAACCTATCCGGTCTCGTCGGAGCCGTGGAGATCTCGCCGGAAGCAGAGAGACCTCAACGAGCCCCTGACGGCCGGCCTCTTCTCCAAGGTCTCCTCCAAGCCCACCAACCACTCCAAGTTCACCGCCAAGTGCGGCCGCTCCAAGTGCCACGATTGCCACATCCATCCAGCTTCCAAGTCCAAGGACAAGGTCAAGGGAGCTCAGAAGATGCGGTCGTCCTCGGATGTCGTGTCCAACTATAGACTGATCACGTGGAGGGTGGTGGATTCTACATCTGGGTTCAACGTGTCAGGGTTCTCTGCCACGGGCATCTTGGACTATCTGGATCATGTGGATGATTATGATTATGAGTATGATCGAGGAGAGGATAGTGATCATGAGTATGATCATGATGATGTGGGTTTAGATGGATGTTATGATCCTGATCATGATCATTATATGAGATCTTATTCATCTCATGGTGTGGAGATTGAAGAAATTAATGGCTGTGATGATAATAGCAATGATGATGATGATCGAATGAGTTTCTGTGAGGTGGGATTTGTTTGGGAAGCTGTGGATGGAGATGAAAGTTGGTGTTTGGTGGACGAAATTTGATTTATTATTATACATCAAATTTGTAGATCGTACTAATTTAATCCAACTTGCATCTTGTTTATATATTTCCTTTAGGTGGTGTTTACTTTGCATGATTAGGTTGGATAGATAAAATTAATCCAACCTAATCAAGTGTTTACTTTTAAGGATTAATATTTGAGGATATCCCAAAGCCCTTGATTATTTTAATCCTTTGAATTGTTCTTCATTAATTTTAATCCAACCAATATAGGTAGGATTGAAATAATCCTCAAAATAAAATGAGAATTATTTATCCCAATTTTAATCCTTCACCAATCCTTTGTAGTAAACAAAGGATTGATAGATAAATATTATCTTATCACACATTTAATCCATCAAATAATCAATCATTCAAAATGCTAATCATGCAAAGTAAACACCACCTTAGGGGGTGTTTACTTGCCATGATTAGGTTGGATAGATAAAATTAATCCAACCTAATCAAGTGTTTACATTTAAGGATTAACATTTGAGGATATCCCAAAGCCCGGGATTATTTTAATCCTTTGAATTGTTCTTTATTAATTATAATTCAACCAATATAGGTAGGATTGAAATAATCCTACAAATAAATGGAGAATTACTTATCCCAATTTTAATCCTTCACTAATCCTTTGTAGTAAACAAATGATTGATAGATAAAAATTATCTTATCATATATTTAATCTATTAAATAATCAATCCTTCAAATATTAATCATACAAAGTAAACACCCCCTTGCTTGATTGATTGCCAGAAATTATTGGGCAACTGTTAATAAATTAATAATTTGCATATTCTAAGCATTCTTGAATTTCTAGGTAGGTAGGATGATCAACGGCTTTAATGATCTGTATCTTTTAGGTACTAGTTATCATTACAGGCTTACAGCAGTATTTCAATTCAATTTCTCAAGAAACCTAGAATGTGTTGAAAAAAATAGAATCACATTCTATTATTTCAGAAGCTGTGATGGATGAACTGGTCTGCTAAAATATATATACTAATCCTTCAACCAACTCAATAGAGCTTAATCTTGTGAGATGAAGAATCATGAACATTTTGGATTCAATTTTGGATATTTGGTGATCTGTTCTCATGTGGAATCCTTTGTGGCAACGAAGTAGTAAGAAACTTGCTCGGATTTGCAGCGTACTTCTTTGATGAATTCTTGGAAGCCCCATTCTTGGTGAAAGAGTTTGGAGGCGGAGGCAGAGATGGCATTGAGACAGTGCCATCCTGCTGCTGCTGCACCTTCGAATCACTAGTACTGCTGTCTGAGGTCGCGTTGCTGGACTCTTCATCATGGCAACATTCAATCGCTGAGACTAATCATCTATAAATCTTTAGGATCCACAACACATATTCATATGTAAAATTTCATGTCTTCTGGTAGATCTTTGATGGGCATGGATTCTTGAAATGCAAGTTAAACCACAAAATATGAATGTCCTGTTATAGGTGAAGTTTTATGAAATGAAGCTAAGAATCACAATGGTAGTTTAGATGAAGCAGAAAATCGTGTTTCAGGGAAATAAACCGGAAGGGCGCCTAGTGCTAGTAGACAGGGACAACATTTGTAATGGAAACTCTAGAAACCTAGTTATGTAGTTGGAGAGCAATGAACTGAAGGGCAGGTTTACCTTCTTCATCTGATTTACTGAAGCTTCTCTTCCCTTATAAAAGTCAGGCGACGGCCGAGCTTTGAAGCAGAAGCTATAACTCAGTTTTCTAATCTCATTTCCTGTTTTTTCCTGCAAAAGGGACAATAATGCATGTCTATGAGCTCACAATGGACATATATATCCAATGAAACAACAACAAAAGCAAGCTTCAATTGTATAACCTTTAATGTCTTCTGTAGCCGCACCTTTTGCTTCTTGTTGGCATTGAATTTTTCCTCAAGTTTCTGCAGGCATTGGGGCAGAGACATAAGAGAAAGATGAGTCGTACATCAATCAAATTAATGCACTAAGTATACACACAAGATTCATGCATGTTTTTCTTTTTGCAGCTCTTTCTTCTGTTCTCAGCATAAATAGAGTAGACGAAGCCGGTGACTGTAATTTGTTCCGACAGGCAGTCAATGACTTCATGTAACTGAGATACGAGAACAGGTATGAAACTCCCTGCTAAGAACAGTCAATCACCTCTCCAAAATTACTGAGAAAGCCAACACAAACAAATCAAACCATAATTGGAGTCCTGCAATCTCTAGGTGTTGTTGAGAAACTTGCAGCTGATTTCATGGCTACAGAAACTGGTTCCTCATCAGATTCTTTAATCGGAACTAAGCTGATCAATCCGCGCACAGACTTCTGAGATGGCCTTTTCATATCCACGGATTCCCTGCCAGATTTCTTAGCACTATGGCTCACATTGTTTTCTTTCTTGACATGAGGTGTAACTGGCTTCACTGGTGTGGATGGAACTCTCTATGTTTTACGCCTAATTGATGACTTGAGCGAAGGAGAACTGTGGTTTTTCTTGCTCGTTGCAGATGAGATATCCTCACTACCAACACAACTCCCCTGTATTAACAACACAAACAACAATCAGTCTCACATTCTTCACAAAGATGATCAAAGCAAAGCCAAACAGCTATCAAACAGCTTTAACAAAGGCCTCTCCATCAATGGAGTTCCATTCCCCTCTGAACATGACACTGCATCAAGATTTTAGACAGGCTAACTAAAACCCTCTTTTCTGAGCCTTCGTTGCCACTCATTATTACATTTGCTGAACTATTATTACTATCATCAACTCTCTCAATTACTTGTGCTCTTGCAGCATTTTCTTGCTCAAGTAAGGCAGCAGTTTCCTGAGCAGCAATTTCTTGTAATGATCCTCAAAGGAAGCCTTCTTCTGCACCACGGAGCCCGGCTGCGCATACCTCGCCTCCTCTTCCACATACTTCTTGTGTGAAAATGTGGACCATGTCTCCCATGATAAGGGCTCACTCATAAACCTTCCAAATGAAACCGATTCACCAACAACATGCATGGGATTCCCCTGCAAAAACATCAAAACCTTCACTTCTCACTTCAACAATTCAACCACGGTTTTGTTTTCAAGAAAGAAAAAAAGCTAAAACATCAACTCCAAGAATCATATTTTTTGGACGAGTTGAAACATGTAGCACTTTCTTGCTCCATTAACAGTCAAATTTGATGTATGAAATCATGCTTAGCTCCACACACACACACACACAACAAGTGATCACATTCTACTAGCCACTACCTCCAAGATTTGGGACCAGTGTTGCTTACAACAATCATGATGCATAAACTCTTTGGTTCATAATTCATAAGCAAGAAGAGGGAAATTACTAAGAGCAAGAAAGAAACAAAAGAAGAGGGATTTGTGTGTACGTATGTTGGCCTAGTGGTAGAGTGGTTAATGCCTGATACCAAAGGTCTCGGGTTCTAGTCCACCGTGACGCGACCTTTAAATTTCCATATTAAATTGATAAAAAAGAAGAAGAGGGATTTGTTTGTTTACCATGGTGTTGTTACCTGCTTTGATTGGTTGGAAATGGGGGCAGAGGTATAAGAGAAGCCATGCATGAGACGAGCTGAATCTCCCATTTTGCTTCCTGAGATTTTACAGAATGGAGATGGAATAATTATAACATATCAGGAAGAAAAATGTAATCTTTGTTTTGGTGTGAAAGTCGGGTTTAATATATTTATAGCATGTTAGTGATTATCTTTTAGCACGTAAATTTGAAATTTAAATGAAAGCAGAAGTGGGAGAGGAATGAGATGAGAAGTATCATACTGTGACCACTAATTTTTTAATTGCTTTTTATTTCTTTATTTTCTGTTCTTTTGGTTGGATTCTGTATTCTTGAAGTTCCTTTTAGCTTTTGGCGGGGCCAATTCTTTGAAAAGTAGTATGTCATGTAACTTTCAAAACTTTTTTTGTAGATTCTTTTGTTTGAATTGAATAAATTTTGGTCATATATTTGAGTAAATGTCAATATATGTTCCAATGTTTTGTAACTTTTAGTTAATATTCCAACGTTTTAAACATATTGTTATTTTGATGCCTAACGTTTCAAAAAAAATCAATTCATGTCATGAAGATCGATTTTCGACAAAAAAATGATTAAGTGGTTGCCTAGAGCCATGTTGGACGCCACTTCAATTAGTAAAAGAAGAAAAACACGTAAAAATTCACCAAAACGACAGAAAAACCAATCTCGATGCGGATTTTTTCTATCGTTTTGTTTAGCTTTCACACATTTTTCTTCTTTTACTTAATTTTGAAACGTTAGGACATAAACTAATATTTACACAAATAAAAATAAGACTATGACAATATTAACCTCTATTTATAATAGAAAGAAAGAAAAAGATGAATTTTGATATATTTTTTAATGAATAACTATTTATAATATATAATATTTAAATTTATTCAAATAATAGATGACTTAAATTTTGCCACATGACAAAAAGTGGCTGATGATTTTTTACAATCTCAAATTAGTGTAGTAATCTAGATCACAAACTAATCAAGCTAGCAATTTATTTTTCTATTTCTTTATTACTTATTTTTTATTTTTTAGTTGGTAGTGTCATAAGAAAATCATGAATAAAAGTAGTCTAAGAAGACTGGATCCGACTCCACTTTGTTTTGTGAATCAAACCCCTCAAATTGATGTTGAAATTGCAGACGTCTTCTTATACAAATCTTGGGTTCATTATTAACACATTTTCATCAGATTCTTTAAAGGAAATTTATATAAGCATCTCATCATCAACTACTTTGCCATCGGCCATCCTTCACTAAATTCGACCACGATCGGATTACAGATTATGGGTGAGCAAAATATCCGAAAACCGAATAATCGAACCAAACCAAACCGAAAAATTAAATTTGATTCGGTTAAAACCAAATTAAAATTCGGTAATTCGGTTTTCGGTCGGTTCAGAATTTTTTTAACCGAATAAACTAAAATCCAATTATATATATTTATATATATTATTTATTTATTTAGAACTATAATTTTAATATATCAATTACCTTAATCCTATTTTATTATCTTTTTCTCCCTACTATATCAATATATAATACTTGCAAAATATAATATTATTTCTTTATTGTATAATACTATTAATTATTTTTTACAGAATATTTTATATATATAACATATAAAATGTATTTTTATATATATTATATCAATATATAATATTATTTATTTATTTATTTGAAAAATATATTTTTTTTTGTTAAAAATCCGGTTTAACCGAAATATATTTCGGTTCGATTCGGCTATTTTTAAAAAAAATACGATTAATTCGATTCGATTATTTTTTCGTCTGAAACCGATCGAATAACAGAATACTCATCCCTACTACAGATAACCTACTGAGCTCCAATTAGATATATACGTTCGGTAGTCTCCCTTCTTTCTTCTCAACCAATGCTGACATATTGTAATACTCCCTCCGTCCCGCTTAAAGTGTCTCGTTTTTTTTGGGCACGGGTATTTAGGAGAAAGGTATAAAATAGTTAAAGTGTTAAAAAATGGGTAGGGTCCACACTTTTTGATAATTATTTCCTAAAATGGAATGAGACATTTGTAATGGGACAACCTAAAAAGGAAAGTGAGACATTTTAAATGGGACATGGGGAGTATGTTCTAATTTTTTTCTCCTTTTCAAGTTACTTGGTTTAATGTTGGATAGTCGAATGGGGGCTTTTCATTAAGGGAAGGGACAAATTTCCGGTTCGATTCGGTTCTCGGTCATTTCTGGTCAATCGAAAATTAAAGGTTTGATTATCGGTTCGGTGTTTGGTCCCAAAGTTAAACATTTTTTTGGTTATCTTTAACTGACAACCGATCAATTCAGAATCAAAAACTGATTTTATTTTAACTATTATTTTAGTTATTAATTATTACTTTAATTATTTTTAATAAATTTTAGTTTTTTAAATTCTTATTTACTTATTTTAATTATACCAAAAACTAAATCATAATAACAGATCGATTTTCGACTAACCAAAAATATAAATCAATTCAATTTCGGTTCTATTTTTTCAGAAATTCGATTTGATAAACCGAAAAGTTCAATTCAATTAATCGAAACCAAACGTTTCCCATCCTAACAACAACAACTATTATGAAATTTAGTTCACACATCACTGTTTGACGCAAAAGGGGGATCCTTTCAATTTAATTTTGGCTAACTCTCATATTATGGGCCGAACCCACTAAGGAAATCATGGATCAAACATCATTTGTTGGGCTTAAGAATTATGGTGGAATCTGAATTAATGTGGAATCTCTTACATAGATCACATAAACTTAAAAGGGCCCCATATTTTTAGATGATGCCATGATGAAAGACATAGTCCACGAGGACAAAATTTTCCATTATTAATTTCGATTAATTCAAACATTAAACAAAAAACAAGAAATTTGAGCCCATCGTAAAAAACTAGTTATTTCGTCATGAAAAAAGAAGAAGAAAATATAGTCTGTTGTGCACACAAACACAAATGGAGAAACTTCGGATAATCGCGATTTACATTGGTCACTAACTCTATCGTGTAAAGTAAATTGTAAGAACATTCTACATGGATTAGTAAACTAATGAACTTGTAGGTGAAGATTTCGAGTTCTATCAATATCTTCTAAGTATAATTCGATTCATCCAAAAACATACGGGATTGTAATTGAGTTGTTGGTATCACTTCAGTGATATGTGGAATTTATTTTCTGCAAAGTATTTGGATTATTAAACCTCAAGTTGTTTGTTTTAAAATTGAGAATTGTATATTGTTTTTATGCTCAATCCTTTATGCTTACCTTGGTATGGGTTAATCTGTTATGGCTTCTGTTGGGAATAGTTAATAATTGTGTCTTGAGCTAAGATCTGACTGAGATAGTGTACATGGAAATCCAGGTTGTGTGAATTGGCTAAGTCTTTGGTCTTGGCTAAGGCGGCCATTAGTAGAACGTAATTTCTTCCTAGGGTCCAGTAGGTAGCATGTTTAGGATGAACACTGATGGTTGATTGTGCACTACAAGCTTTGCTAGGAAAAACTATGTTCTACATACATAGGATTAGCATGTCCTATGATATGTGTCTTAACATGCATTTTTCTTTCAACTGTTTATGAATTGTTGTTTCTAAAAATGGATAGAAGATCCCACTAAATAAATTTAATACAAAACCCCAAATCTTTTTGAATATTTTTAGATCGGTAGTTGGTATGGTAGAGTGAGACGACCGCGGCACCTAGACATTTATTGGTCGAGGAAGTTCCGTTGCGGAACAAGCATATTATAAAATGGATAGCGTTGGAATCATGTTTGATTCCCTTTCTTTTTTATTAAACATTCCCATTAGATACACTAAAGTATTAACTGTTTATTCTAATAAGGAATTGTTCCTTTTATCTGAGGCTTATTTTACTTTTTTTTCCCTCTTATCTTTTGTTTTATTCGTAACATTCTCTATACACCTAACATTGCAACAAAATTGCAACAAAATAAATGTTTTGGAAAAAAATACAGAATGACCCTATCAATTTTATTTATTTTATAATAATTAATTATTTTTCATAATACATGCGTATTTTAACATCACGTAGAGACGATTTGTATGGATATATCCAACTTTGACATAAGTTTTAATTTCGACCAAAAATCCTGTTTCGAGGAAAATTTTCAACAAAGTGAAAGTTTATATTGTTGACTTATCGGTGTTACGTTTTAAACTTCATATAGAATACAAATTATATTATAGTAAAAGTTGATGATTTTATCATTAACTATCCCCACGGGTGTAATCGAATTGAACCGAGTCGAACATCATTGTGCTCAATCTTGGTTTGTTTAGTATCAAGCTGAGTCTTGAATTTTATTTATCGAATATTTTGAGCTCACGAGCTTATTCGAGCTTTAGTCGGACCCAAACAAACTTTTCAAATTTAGATATATGTTTAGAATATTAATTATTTTATTTTAAAAATAAATTATTTTATACACAATAACATAATATATTTATTGAATTCTTATAACAAATAAAAGTAGTTAAAAATTTAACACAATAATTACTAATTATAGAAAGAAAATAATTATATCTATTTAATAATTTTATATTTTTAAACTAAATCAGCTAACGAGTCGAATATTATAATGTCCAAACTTGATTTGTTTAATTAACGAGTTTCACTAAACAAACTCAAACATACTTTTATCAAATCAAATTCTAAATAGTTCACGAATAACTTGACTCATTTACGATGATCCGTATGTTTTCCAATGTTCTTTTCCCCAATTTAATCCTAGTAAAAAACTAAACATAAATTAAAGAGCGCAGCTACAGCCTACAAAGTAGAGCGGTATAGCTGAAGTCCCTAACACGTGGGCGCTGCTGAAATTTGACTACAATCTATATTAATTGGTCATCCAAATTCTGCCACCTTTACCTTGCCGCCGCCGCTACGTGGGCCCACCGTTCAAGTCCGACCGCTCATTCTTGCTTCAGACAACGCCCCCTCCCACTGGACCAAACAAAATCATTTAATTACTTCATTATTATCATTAAGTCATCACAAACTAAATAACCTCCATTTTCATTCAATGTGATATCTTCGACTTTAACCAAAATTCCATAATTTGTTCTATTTATCAAAATTACACAATTTTCATAACAATCGATTCTCTTTATTCCTAAACCCTCGAATATCAAATCTAAGCAAAGCATCCTCTTAGATTTTTTTAATCAAGTTCAATAATATAGGGCCAAATTAGAAAAGTGCAAGCCAAGATTTGAAGGTCGACAGAAAAGTCAAATTAATATTACCTATGTCTCGCTCTAAGGGTGTTTAATTTGCATGATTAGGTTGGATAGATAAAATTAATCCAACCTAATCAAGTGTTACTTTTAAGGATTGATACTTGAGAATATCCCAAAGCTCATGATTATTTTATTCATTTGAATTGTTCTTCATTAAATTTAATCCAATCAATGTAAGTAGGATTGAAATAATCCCCCAAATAAAGGGAGAATTATTTATCCCAATTTTAATCTTTAACTAATCATTTGTAGTAAACAAATGATTGATAGATAAAAATTATCTTATCATACATTTAATCCATCAAATAATCAATCTTTCAAAATGCTAATCATGAAAAGTAAACACTCCCTAATATTTGCATGATTAGCATGATTAGCATTAGTAAACCCTAAACCCTAAAGGGGTGTTTACTTTGCATGATTAAGATTTTGAATGATTGATTATTTGATGGATTAAATATATGATAAGATAATTTTTATTTATCAATCTTTTGTTTACTACAAAGGATTAGTGAAGGATTAAAATTGGGATAAGTAATTCTTCATTTATTTGTAGGATTATTTCAATCCTACCTATATTGGTTGTATTATAATCAATAGAGAACAATTCAAATGATTAAAATAATCTCGGCTGGATATCCTCAAATGTTAATCCTTAAATGTAAACACTTGATTAGGTTGGATTAATTTTATCTATCCAACCTAATCAATGGAAGTAAACATCCCCTAAGTGGATTATTGTTTTTGGATACATAAATTAAAAAAAATTATGTTTTATGTGTAAAGTAATATGATTCATGGAATTCGATGTGTAAAATGATTTCTTTTAAAGTATAAGTCACTTAGGAGGTGTTTAATTTACATGATTAGGTTGGATAGATAAAATTAATCTAACATAATCAAGTGTTTACTTTCAAGGATTAATATTTGAAGATATCTCAAAGCCCGGGATTATTTTAATCCTTTGAATTATTCTTCATTAATATTAATCCAACTAATGTAGGTAGGATTGAAATAATCCTCCAAATAAAGAGGAAATTATTTATCTTAATCTTAATCCTTCACTAATCCTTTGTTTATAAAGTAAACAAATGATTGATAGATAAAAATTATCTTATCACATATTTAATCCATCAAATAGTCAATCCTTCAAAATGCTAATCATGCAAAGTAAACACCACCTTAGAATAAGATAATCCATAAAAAAATACGAGCCACTTAAAGTATAGATTTCATGTACTTCAGCCCAATAGCAAATACCCTTCAATGTGGTCCCAAAGTAGGAAATTAATATTTCAATAACCAATTAATACTATAAGGTGGTGTTTCCTTTGCATGATTAGGTTGGATAGATAAAATTAATCCAACCTAATCAAGTGTTTACTTTTAAGGATTAACATTTGAGGATATCCCAGAGCCCGAGATTATTTTAATCATTTGAATTGTATTTCATTAATTATAATCCAATCAATATAGGTAGGATTGAAATTATCCTCCAAATAAAAGGAGAATTTACTTATCCCCTGGGGTGTTTACTTTGCATGATTAACATTTTGAAGGATTGATTATTTGATGGATTAAATATATGATAAGATAATTTTTATCTATCAATCATTTGTTTACTACAAATGATTATTGAAGGATTAAAATTGGGATAAGTAAATTCTCCTTTTATTTGGAGGATAATTTCAATTCTACCTATATTGGTTGGATTATAATTAATGAAGTACAATTCAAAGGATTAAAATAATCTCGGGTTTTGGGATATTCTCAAATGTTAATCCTTAAATGTAAACATTTGATTAGATTGGATTAATTTTATCTATCCAACCTAATCATGACAAGTAAACACCCACTAAAACTTCAAAAGTAATCCTGATGTTATTCATTAACAAAGCCTCGACACTGGCACACGTGCCATATCGGTTGAGCTATATAACTTGATCTTGCTACTAAAATAGATTGATGTAATTGCAGAAAAACCTACATCTTTTCGGCACTTTGCATTTATTGACTATTATGAAATAATCAATTTATCCAAAATTTTGCAAATTGGGTGAAATTTTATCTTACTTACATGATTGATAAAGAGACCCAAAGTTTTGAATTGGTTATTCTATTCAATTTTTTTAGCATGGGAATATACCTCTAGTTTTGGCCAATCAGGTGCAATTTTTATTATTATTGTTTTTATGTGAGGGGACAATCACATAAAATTTTGATTAACTTGATTGGTTCTTTAAAATTAGCTGATGTGTCAAACTATAAGGAACACTTAAGTCTAACGCTACCAATTTCAATTTTACATCAACTCACAATTTTGATTAAAATCTTGCTACTATTATTGGAGATGCGTATTTAATAAGTAAAACGTACTGAATAATTTTCTGTGTGTCATAATCTACAAGTTACACCAGATAAATAAACTACACTTAAAAACTGCTTGATTCACCTGAGAATGGATGGTAAACGGTTCGGTTTCGGTTAATCTAACCAAATTTTTGGTTAATCGAATCGAATTTCTTTGAAAAAGTGGAACTGAAACCGAACCGTTTTAAATTTTCGATTAACCAAAAATCAATCGGTTCCGATGATTCGATTTTCGGTAATTGCAAAACCAAATCAAAATTAACTAACAATTAAAAATGATTTCGATTTCGAATCGTTCGTTTATCGGTTAACCAATAACCGAAATTTTTTTCTGCTCTGGAACCGAAACCGAATCGATAACCAAATTTGTCGGTTTTCGATTAACCGAAATAGGTCGGTTCTGATTCCAACCGAAAATCGAAAACTTTTTAGACACCCCTAAAAATAAGCGTTAAATGTTTGACAAAATGCCAGTATTGAATAATCATGGGGGTGTTCATGAAATACTAGATGAGTTGCAAGAATGAGTTGTAGTTGGCGTTGTTTTGGATCAAGAAGTTTTGGGAAGGTGGAGAATTGTTATAAATTTCTACACGTCTATTATGATACTCTATTATCGAGTTCTAAATGCTCTACCTCGAGGACAAGTTGGTTTTATGGGAGGCGGAATAATACGTATCCGATTTATTGTATAATTTATATTTATATTAGTTAGATAGTTTGATTCTATAATATTTACCTTGTGTGAATTAAAAGGGGAATAGATCGAGTCCATATAACATATAAATTCTTTTATTAATTGATTCCACGAAAAAAATGAATGAGACCTAGCCGCATGGTTCTCCTGAATGCACCAAAAACAACACTCTTCTTCCTTACCCTCTACCCCTATTTCAATTTATTTTTTTATCAATAAAGAAGAAAATTTAATGAAGAATCCAAAAATATATTTAAAAGGAAAGTGTGCATCAGCAAATATCCCAAAGTTTCGCTCATTGAATGTCCCAACGTAAGCATATAGTCATTTTGGTTTCTAACGTTTCAGAAAATTTTACTTAATGTCTCATCGATCAATTATTGGCGTACAACGTTTACTTGATGAAATTCCATGTTGGACTCTAAGTCAATATAAAAATGAAATAAAAACGTGAAAAAGTTCATCCAAAACGACGTCATCCCATTTTTTTTCCACATCAATATAAAGGAATAAATAGAACGACGTCGTATTGGATGAGTTTTTCATGTTTTTTTATAATGATGTAGAGTCCAGTTTGAAATTCTGACAACCACATAAACGTTTTCAGGTTGAAAATTGATCGATGGGACATTAAGTGAATTTTTTTGAAAAACTAGGGATCAAAACAACAATATGCTTAAGTTTGAAATATTAAGTAAAAAAACGTAAAATATTGGGATATAAACTGATATTTACCCTAGAAAAAATAATATGAGAAAAGGGAGATAGTAACAATAAGAGGGTATGCCCAATAGATGTTGGAATTCAAACACCCAAACATAACATATATATGATTTGTTGCGAAAAACATATACCACAATCACGAAAAAAAAATAAAAGACACAAGAATTATTTATTCAATTCGTCTTGTGATTACATCTGAGGGTTATGTCAAACTAGAAATTCCATTATATATTTCGTATACAAATTACATAAAAAAAAGAGCTATAAAATAGATAATACTCCATCCGTCCACCAAAAACGTGTATCGATTTTGGTGGCACGGGTTTTAAGAAAATTATAATGAGTATAAATTAAATGTGTATAAAAGGTGTGTCATTGGGATAATAAATGAATATATTAATGGATTGTGAGTGTAAAAAGGTGGGCCATGAGTTTTTTTTGTAAATAAGTGGATAAGTTGAGGATAAAAATATAAAGCTGGTATTTTAAAAAGGAAAGTGTATATTTTTGATGGACGGATCGAAAAGAAATTAAATACACATTTATAATGGACGGAGAGAGTAATTAAATTCTAACCTTACCTATTAAAATTTCGTCTGTACCAAAAAAATATAAGCGAAAAATTTAGATCACCAGAATGTGTATGAGAAAAGGGAGACAGTAACAGTAAGAGGGCATGCCGAGTAGATGTTGGAGTTCAAACACCCAAACATAACACGCATACGACTAACGCCACTCTCTCACTAAATTAACTCTTAATCCTAAACCAACTCTATTTTTCAATTATTATATATCTACTATTCTTTCATCTTTTCCTGATTTCACTATTCTTCTATTTTTGATGAGCCACTACCACAAGCAACGAATTTCCAGAGCTCCGCTATGAAGGATCGCAAGAAACGCAGCGTGTTTTCATGGCGAGGACTATTCCTCTTCCTCACCATCGTCCTCCTCTTCCTCGCCGCCTTTAGCTCCTCCGTCGCCCGTCTCTGGCTTGCAGGTTTTTCTTTTCCCTCTCTCTCTTGAAAATCAGTTTTTAGTGGCAAGTTGTATTTTTTTTCTGTGTTTATTTGCTGTTAAAACATTATTTTGCTGCTGCTGCTGATTGTTTACGTTTTTATTTATTTATTGACGTACTATATATTTGGCAGTGGACAATATACAAATTTGGCATAAATTTGTACATGGCGTGCTTATGATTGCGAGTTGTGTATCCAACAGTTGTATATTTTGATTGCTATGTTTAAACTTGTTTTAAATTATTAAAAAGATTAAACCTTTACTTAATACTTGTTTTAATTTTCATGGGGAATTTGAAACAGGAAGTTTTCAGCCTAGACTGATACCAAAACGGAATATTCCGGCGATGGAGGTGATATCGGCGGAGAATTCCAACCCTCCGGCGGCACTATCTGTTCGAGAAACGGTTATTTTCCCCGACGAGGCTCTGGTTTTCCTAAATTACCCTCCGTCAGCTTCCTTATTTATCAAAGACGACATCAACTGCATATATCTGCCTTCCAACTCATCCCAGCCGCAGCTCGAGCTCTCCCCGTCGGCAACGGACTCCGACGAGGAAAGCCACCACATCGTGCGGTGTCCGCCCCCGCCGCGTGGCACGATCGTGTCCCTCAAAGTTTCGCACAACGGTTATAACCTCACGCCCGGGCCAATACACAGATGGGATTCTCTGGCGTATGAGGCCATGATCGATGACAGCGACAACACAACCCTAGTTTTCGTGAAAGGGCTCAATCTCCGGTCGGGAAGAGCCGCCGCCGATCCCTCCAAGTTCAAGTGCGTCTACGGCTTGGATTCGGCGAAGCCGAGGTTCGTGCTGTCGACCGACGCCGTTTCCGCCGCTCAAGAGGTCGTTCGATGCCGCACCCCTTTGAGCGTATTGAACGGTTCGCGTAGACTCAGTCTCAACCGCAGTCCCGAAGACTCCATCAAGGTCTCGGTTAGAGTGGACGGGAGGGAGACGGTGGATTCCGTTGCGCGCTTGCGATGGAGCCCTAATCCGCCGCCGCCAGTTGGCGGCAAGCAGCACAAGATGTGCATTTGCACAATGCTGAGGAATCAAGCGAGATTCCTCCCCGAATGGATCGTGTACCACGGCCGCATAGGCGTGGATCGGTGGTTCGTCTACGACAACAACAGTGACGACGACATGGAGGGCGTGGCCGGGTCACTAGCTGGCACGGGCCACAACATCACGCGCCACCTGTGGCCGTGGATCAAGACTCAGGAGGCGGGGTTCGCGCACTGTGCGTTGAGGGCGAGGGGCTCGTGCGAGTGGGTGGGGTTCATCGATGTGGACGAGTTCCTCCACTTGCCCTCCGGTTCCTCTCTGTTCGATGATGTAGTGAGGCCGTTGGGGGTGGGTGGGCAGGTGGGCGAGGTGCGCGTGGCCTGCCACAGTTTTGGGCCATCGGGGCTGAGGGAGGCCCCGGTGAGAGGGGTGGTGGCCGGGTACACGTGCAGGCTGGCTGCACCGGAGAGGCACAAGAGCATCGTTAGGCCAGAGGCCTTGGACTCTTCCTTGATCAATCTGGTCCACCATTTCCATCTCAAGGCCGGATATCGGCATGTTAATGTGAACCGGAGTGCGCTGGTGATCAACCACTATAAGTACCAAGTGTGGGACGTGTTCAAGGAGAAGTTCTACCGGAGAGTGGCGACCTATGTGTCAGATTGGCAGCAGGAGAGGAACGTCGGTTCTAAGGACCGGGCCCCGGGCTTAGGGACCAAGGCTGTCGAGCCATCGGATTGGCCTGCAAGGTTCTGTGAGGTTAAGGATACCGGCTTGAGGGATCGGGTTTTGAAGACTTTCACCGATCCTCAAACCGGCTACTTGCCGTGGGAAGATCAGCAGAGAAGCCAATCTTGAGTTTCAAGAGCTGCTAGTGCCTAGTTTTTTTTTTCCTTTTTTTATAATTTATACATATTGTGATATTGGTAGTTTTAGTTTATACACAAAGATACTTCTATTCATTATTTGTACATAAGATTATAAGGAGGGTGCATTTGCATCTTGCAGAAATGAAAAAGTCTCTGATTCTTCAAGAAGTCTGCAGGAATTAATTTGTTGGGTGATTTTAATTTGCTTGATGCTGCTAATGCCAATAAAGAATTGAAGATTGATTGAATTGCATATTGAAATTAAGGTATATTTGACTGATTATCGAGTATTGAGCAATAGATGATTAAGAATTGAACAATTGAAGAATCTCAAATCTTTCTCAATTTACTTCTGTTTTACACCTCTACAAAATCTTTTCCATGTCAATTCTGCTGACCCCTTACATTTTTCCTTCATTATTATTTCATCACAATTTTTTGCAGCTCCCATCCTAATATGACAACTCAAGAAACATATGTAACATAAAATTGATAACTAAGTCATTCACCATGCAGATTCAAGACATCTGGAGAGTTAATACTTTGAATTTCTTGTGACATGAAACATTGTACTAAGTTCACTAATTCAAGAATCGAATCAGCTTTCATCAGGTCACAGTTGAAATCCCATCTAAAAGATTTGCTTAATTTTCGGATAACTAGAAAACACAGGGTGGTTACACCCAGCTCAGCTGGTGGCTACTCCATATAAGCTTACATCAACTTCGACTTTTGTTGTAAAAACCAAAATTAAAATGGAAGATATTGTAAAATTGCTTAACTATTCTAGACACAGAAATATTATGGCCAGTTAACACCCAAGTATAACTTGGTATAGTTAAACCGCCTCTTATAGAGATAAGAGGATTCGATGTTTGAAACAACAGTTTGTCTGAATCAGTTGAGAAAAATGGCTTATATGGAAATCCTTTTCTCACTTTGCCACAGTTGTTCTCCTGATCTCTGTCATGGCATGAGCATGTTTGTCTGAAGTGTGATGCACGGGCATGCACCTTCACCGGCTCCTGCTCCTTCTCCTCGTCTTGGCAGAGCGGCCCCTCCCTCATCTGCTCGAATTCTTGGTGTCGATTCTCATTGCTGCCTTGATGTGGTTGGGTTTGTAGATGCTACATTCGATGAAATAATATTTCTATAGTATCATCATCTACAGACACGCATTTTGTGCAGATAGATGGTGGATATTGCAGGCTTGCAGCTGCCTTACTTCTTCATTTCGTCTCTCTCTCTGTGTGTGTGTGTGTGATAAATAATATGCTTCAAGTAGTAATTAAGCAGAAAACCTTAGCAGTTCTATATTTGGTACAAGAACAAGACAACAAAAATAAAGGTCATATTCATTGCATTCAAAGATGCTACACAACTCATCAATTTTGACTAATTCTATACCTATTTTACATAAAAACAAGAGAACATCCGTCACCTCATAACGAACCAAAATTCATCGATAGGTTGCAGCATGGACTCAGCTAGATTCTGATCTCAGATATCTTTAGAAAACAAGGAAAAATAACCTTCAGTGGAATGAAATCACCAACCAACTTGGTCCTATCATCTTGGAGAGCCATATACAAACACGGATCGATACAAAATCCAACAGATGTTCACCAATCACCTCATCCATGGTCATCGAAGGTTGGCGCTAGAGTCATTGCAAGGATGCTAATAAGAGAACTCGTGACCTCGCAACGAGATAAACTTCTTGACCCAGATGGCAATGTCCTCGGCGCAGGCCTGAGCTTGAGGAGTCTTGAGAAGCATATCAAGTGTAGCAAATTCATGAACTGCATCCTTGTACTCGAGAACAGGAGCATCCACATTCACCTTGCGGAGCTCCTCCGAATAAGCAATTGCTCGATCCCTCATCCAGTCATGTTCGGCCACCACGGTCAGGGTTGGAGGCATCCGCTTCAGCGGAGGCCCCCCTCGACCAGCGACTAGCGGGTTGGCAGCAGGGTGGTCCAGGCTGAACTCCTCCTCTGGTAAGAAGAGTTTCCAGGCGAGTATGCACATCGCCTTGTCATAGAAGTAGGAGTTTGACAGCTTTATCTCCGAGTGTGTTGGTACACTTCCGATGAAAAAGGGATACATCAAAACCTGGGCTACCACCTTTACTGGGTCCAAAAGCTTACCGGCCTCTATAGCTTTCCTTGCCACATAGTCAGCAATATTTGCTCCACAACTCACGCCAAGAAGTAAACATCTGCATCCATTTTAAGTAAAAAGAAATCATTCCAACAAAGTCATATCTGTTGCTAAAAAATGTAAGGAAATAAGTGCAGGCAGCAACTCTAAATCTTCATAAGCAGACATCATTTTAAAGTCAATTTTGATAATGGTAGTGAAAAACAAGGAAAGAAGAACTGAGAATGTTGCTTCTGTATGCAAGACTTTTTTTATCACTTTCCATCTTTGCTAAATTACTGGTTGAAGACGGCAAAGTAAAGTTCTTGAATTAAAAGCGTGCTTTGGTTTAATTTGACACACTCAGATATGATAGAACAAATTTGACAAGCACCAGCATTTCACATATCAATGAACTTCAACAAAAAGGCAAAAAGTTCACCATAACCAGACTCATAGGCATTTGTAGAGGTTCCTTGAGCATGGTTAAGCGTCCCCTAACTCGCCCACATAGCCTAACAGAACAAACTTCGCAAACTCATGACAATCAATGAAGACGAGCTACTAAACAATCTGCCAAAATCCAAATTCAATGCAATACTATATATGTGTTCTATATCATGCTCAGGCTAGAACATAAAACAATCAGCTGTGAAACGGGAAAGCTATTATCTCATTCAGAAGAAAACTCTTTCCTATCTGTAAGTTAGACTGACTCAAGAATATAATCCACTTAACATCCAAATTTTCAACATTGTGCACATCCCTTTCACTTTGATGGAAGCTGAAGAATATGTACTCAACAAAAGCAGCTAGCTAAAGCAATCAAAATTGAACCAATGAAGTCATAGATCCATTATAAACATGATATCTCCATATCAATCAAGTTCACACCAACGCTGCCAAATCAATATTATAAAAATCAGCGGTTATCAAAGTCAGAACCAACCTGGATGGATCTCCATGAGCAGCCAACCAGGGCTCCACCATGGAAGCTCCAAAGGCGTCGGCAACATGCCAATTTCCCTCTGACCTCCTCAAATCCATCCCGGCTCCCTTCGAACTGCCCAACGACTTGGTGCATTCAGCCAAATTCGCCTGCTTTGCAAGCCAGTGCAGCACTTTTAGTCCGTCATCGAACGCTGATGGATACTTATTCTCCGGCGCCAGTCTATAACCCACCGCCAACACAATCACATCGCACAATCTCGCAATCCGCCTACAGAAGAAATCATTCGCTACCGAATCATTGCTCCCACTAAAAAACCCCCCACCATGAAACTGCAGCATCACCGGCAATCGCCGACTGCCTTTCCCAACTGGATTGTACCCTCTGTAGGTTCCATTTTCGGATTTCAAATTCGCATCATCAACACTACATCCGTAACTACTTCTTCTAAGATTGCTATCAACATTCTTCACAATCACAACATTACTGCCGGAAACAGCACTATTATCCGACGATCCGTGACTGTATCGACGAATTAGAGACCGATTTTGATCTAATAAGGCAACACCAGATGTCGATTTCGCGTCGGGGAAATTAAGGCACGTTTCAGGAAGAAAAACACGAACAGATACCGAAGTCACGGGATCGATATGGACATCCTTCGTCGCAACGCCATCAGTAAACAAAGGATTCGCGGCGGCCGCCGTCTCCTCCGTCGGCCGTGACGTCACCCCAAAGGTACCGCCGACAGCATCGTTTTCCGGAGCCTGCAATCGGCTCTGTAAACGATGCTTCAGCATGAATTTGAAGAATACGCTATACAGTTTCACACCAATACTTGGCATTTCCCGAGAAAGTAGCGAACTATTAAATGGAAAAAACTATATTAAACGCACAATTTTTTTGAAATTTCGTAATTTCTTCCTTTACTCAGCTTATCCAGACAGAAATCCAACAATTGAACGTCGTCCGAGAATCAGAACAACTGGATTTCACATTAGAATCGATTTAGGGTTTTCGCAATAAATCTCCCAACTCCTTTTTTGAATCGCTTAAAGAGAGATAGTGTGTTGGAAATGCAGAGTAATAATGTAATTATAAAAAAAAAAGTTAGAGATTGATTGAGATGCAGGTTTGCGCTGTTTTTTGTTTTTTAATTTTCTAAATTAGTCGCATTAAAAATGTCTCGTGCTAGGTACACCGCGTTTGGGATCAGGTGGTAGTACTTTTTTCTGATTTTGACGGTTGTACTCACGGAGATGGTCGACGAGAAGTCAGACGTACAAGTGAAGCTTGCGTGAGAGGCAGGGTGTTTCTGAACTCCAGAAGTAGGGGATACAAATGGATTAGGTGGAGGGCCATCTAGAAAATTAGGAAATTTCAAAGTTCTATTATGATTTATGGCCTATTATTTTAATGCTTATTAAGTAGCTTTTGTGCAATTTAATAAGGTAGAATGGACCCCAGATTGAACTACATATGTCAGCATTCTTAATATTTCTTGGTTGGGAACTTTACTTTGTTTTTCTTTCTTATTATACAATAATAGAGGTGGCAAAAGTAACAGGTCGGGCTAATAAACCCGGTAAAGAGAGAATATTTTTTTTATCATTTTAGTAGCTTTAATATAACACTTAAGATATTTAATGTTTAAGACACTAAAAAGTGTCATATTAAGGGAATAACAGTGGATTTTAAAACGGAGATACTTAAAAGTGTCCTATTAAGTGTACTAATTAAATAAATAATAGTGATTTTTAAAATGTGGATACTTAAAAGTGTCTTATTAAGTGTCTTATATGTGCGAGAATTAAATAAAAAATAGTGAATTTTAAAATATGGAGCCGATTGAAAGGGTCATCGGCGGGTTTTGAGCCTATAATTTTCTAGCCCAACTCAACCGGGGCCAGCCCATCGGACCAGGCCCATTTTGCCAGCTCTATACAATATAATAGCAAAAGAAATATGGCAACATGGGCCCATTATAAACAGGATTAATATTTCACGCACCTCCTTAAAGAAGACAATTAATGCTCAATCTTGTCTGGGATCAAAGCAAAATTCCAGTTTTGTTTTTTCCAAATACAAACTTAATACTCGATTTGTAGTGTTGTCTAATACAACTTAGTGTAGACTTGTGTTGTCTAATATTGAGCTAGAGGCATCGAACAACATATAACTTACAAATCCAATCAGTTAATCCAACACTTCAAACTTACACGGGTAAAATCCTTCTCGGAATACCTAAATGGTAGAACTCTATAAGTTGAGATGCCTCGAACCTCTCGACACAAAAAATAAAATGAAAAAGATTCATTATATTGTATGGCTTAACTTTGAACGTTTTTTTGTTTATGACATCAACTTGTAAGTTTATCTTAAATATTTTGAACTTTGAGAAATACACAATTTATGACCTGAAATTTGTTCCAGTACCAAAATAAATGATATCTTATTTGAGGTGATATTTCTTTTCTACCTAAGTATTCGAAACGATATCTTTTCAATTTAAATCATTAAATAAACAAATAAACTAAAATGAAAAACTAAAATTAATAAAGATGCTTTGCAATTTCTCATCTCTCTCCTTCTAACTCTCTCCCCATCACTCTCTTTATGCCAGTAGTCATCCACCAGACGACTCTAGATTCGAGGTGTTGTTCAGCCATGAGCAACGACACTGCAAATTCTCGTGTCGTTTGTCCCATGCATTCTCTCTCTCTCTCCTAGATCCGGGACACCGCCCAAAAGCTGCCATTGATTCGAGCATTCCAGGCAATCAAGCATCGATTTGGTGTTCAAGCATTCTTCATAATAGTAGTAGTAATGAGAAAATGTTTGGAGTGTTGCGTTTTTGAGCATGACAGCAACAACGAGACACACGAGCACAACAGTGGAGAGAAGCTATGTGCGATGGATGGTATCACTGTGCGACATCGGCAGAAAGACCAAAGGTGACGGCCACCATGACTTTTCTAATTGTTGTAATTTGAGTTGGGGAAGAAGATGCAAAAGGCCCAACTCTATTTGCTTTTTTTTAATGATGCGAGAGAGAGACGATATCATTTCGTTTCAGGTGGGAAAAAAATACAACCTCAAATAAAATATCATCTTATTTACCATTCCAGTACCGAAAAAAAGTCGAGCTATAAATTATGCATTTTTCAAAATTCAAGTTTAAGAAAAACTTGAAAGTTGAAACCATAGACTATAACTAAGCCTAATGAATATAAAAATAGATGGGCAACATGGTATTTTGATTCTTGAATATAAGAAGTAGCTCAACACAACCCCCTTATTCCTTGTACTAAATAAAGATGGCATCAATTTTTTCCTTGCGCATTCAGTAAAAACTCGCAACTTTGAATCCTCATCAAACCCCATGAGTTATTCTCCTTGTTCCTCAACTTTCACAATCAATCTTTAAAGCCTTGTTGACGCAATCATCACACACATACATAAACACACAAACACAATCTCCATGGTCTAGTGATAAAAAGTGAAAATTCTTGATGTCAAATTTGAATCTCGCAAATGCCTTGTAGATCAATCTTGTCACATCTGATTTTTCAATTATCGTTTACCTCTCCTCTATGATTTAAGGCTATTGCACAGGTGCAGAGTTTACCCGGTGCATACCTCGATGGTGGCTGCAGATTACCTTGTCAAACACACACATACATACACACATATAACACACATGGGTTTTCACAGACGAGCTAGAATGAAGGGAAAAAGTTGCATGTCTCAATTGCCGGTCATCTAACTATATATAATTGCAGATGAGAGTACATAAACTGAAACCCAGTTCAAAAATCCTAAACGGACATCGAAATATAACCTTTAACACCATTCTAACAGCTAAAGATGAAGAAAGGCCATTTTGCCAGCAAATTTCCTTCTTGAAGATTCTAAAACCATCTGCACTTGGACAACCACAATTCTATATGTACAAACTCAATATTTCTTACAATCAAAACCAGGTCGCATCCATACGTACCTCGTGTAACCCCTGCACGACCCGATGGGATAAAAAACGCGAAGCAATCAAGAAAAGATGTAATTTCACCGTTACAGCTCCATCCCCAAAATGATCAACCCCATCGGCAGTCAGCAACACAAAATAGCAAGTCACAGCTCAAAAAAAGACAAGCCAAGCCTTCTTCATCTTTAGCCAGATGACATCTTCACGCTAGTCCTGGGAGAAACGAGCACTGGCTCGTTGCTGGTAGCTCTCTTTGCGGCTATTTCCTCCAGACGTTTCCACGTTGCCTCCCGCCTCCTCTTATTTTCTCCTTCTTGTGCCTCGTCTTCTTGGAACTTGAGCAAACACTCGTCAAAGAGTTCGGGATCTGCATCTGAGAAGATTTTCCGGACATTCAGCGTCAAGCTCTGTACTGCCTGGTTCCAGTGGCTTTTCGCATTCCTCTCCAGTGCAGGGAAGATAATCGGCAAGATTACTTTACGATTTTGTTTGATCAGGTTTTCGATGTGATCGTTGTTCCATAAGAAGAGGGCCCTTTCTGCCACCTGTAGTTGCAAGATTAAGAAACATGATAGTGAGATACTGTCCACCAGCTTTAATCTCCACAGTGAAGAGCAGTAAATGATTAACATAATCAAAATCCTGAATGTATGGGAAGAAATCTAAGGATGATGTACATCAGAATTGCATGGCATTTACCATTAATATAAACTCTCAGAATACAAAATTTGAATTCATGAAGTGATAAAATATGGAAAAAAAAATAGAGATTTCAAGAAAACAAGGGCTAAGCAAAGGTGCAAAAATTTACATGTACAAAGAGATGGAATAGGAAAAGGTACAAAAAGTTTTTGAAACTTCAAGTTAATCAGGCAAAAGCATACAATCAATTTGAATCCACATATGCTGTCCATCAATCAACTCAAAAGCTAAAATATTATTTCCCTCATGGTCGCAAACTGCAAGTATAATAAGCCCTTAAGGCCTTAGCAAGAAGGATAATGCAACTATCAAAGATGTTCAAAGAGATAAAGCCAGTTAATTTCATTTTGACGTTGGAGAAATAGCAGACAGCACTGTTTGATCATGTATTGATGAGACTGTTTTAGAGCATATGCCAAAAGCCAAACTTTTTTCTCAATCATACTGCAAGCACAAGCCTTGTGGCAAAGATATTGCAACCAACAGTAAGTCAAGAGATATTGAACTAATTGATTTATTTGGACTCTGACAAATATTCAGATATATAGCTGATTCATCATCCCCCCACTCCCCAAACATCACTTCCCATCTCACTACAATTTCAGAGAAAGTCCTTCCTACCATCTGACTCTCTAAATCACTCTGTACTGAAAACTACATCGAAAACTAGTCTAACAGACACTCTCTAGTCACTCTATACTCTGCAAAAAAAGGCAATTTAGATCACAGAAAATCACTGTATAATACTGTTGCAAAAGAAGCCTTTCATCTAGCTCTAACTAAACTGGTTAGTGGGCCTTGAGATTACAGAAATATAGAATAATAGAAACTGAGGAAAACTAAAAGCAATAGAAATTAGTAGTAAACATGCACTGCAAAATTGTAGCTAGTAAAAATTGCCAAAATATGGAGGCACACCCGGTACATCCAGATGCACGGTGCGTCCACCCTAGTTAAATTCTAAATGTGATTAATAATCCTTATTGGGGATTAATGAACTCTAAATAGAGATCAATAAACCCTAATCGGGGATTGGTGAACCCTAATTAATTGCACCATAAATCCGGATGCACACAAGTTTTTGCCTAAAATATGGAGGTTACCTGTGTAATCAGATAAATGAACCAACAAAAATCAAAAGGATTTAATTAAAAGGGAGCACAACTAGAGTGATAACAAGTTGAAAGAACACTAATTCAGGAATAAAAATAGAAACTCAATCCTTTTTCACAAGGACAACCTGAAAATGTGAACTGCTCAGGCAACGAGCAACCTGGTGGAAGAGAGGAACCATACAGTGCTGAAACTCTGGGGGCTGAGTCGCTTCCAACACTTCCTCTAGCTCACCCAAGAACATTACCTCCTTCGAACTGTTTGTGATTGGCCAATACTTCAGTAAGCCTCTTATGACAGTATCAGCAAGTTTGCAGTCCTTCTCCACAAATTGGGTTATGCAGTAAGACAGCTGCTGATGGTACACGGGGATGCACTTCGGTTTGTGAAGAGGAATGAGGGCCCGAATGAGGAAAAGCTTGTGCTCTTCTTTCAATGGCAATGCAAAACCATTTATAATGCTACCAAGAATTTCCAACAGCTCAGCAATCCCATTATGCTTCTCTGTTTCAAATATGAAGTGGTAAAATATATTATTGATAGCTTTTCTGATGAAGGGCCGATGAACCATGAACTTCCCATATATCCGATGCAGCAAAGTCTTTAAATAGTCCCTTTCTCTAGGATCTTCCGAGTCAAAGAGATCTAATAACCTCAGAACAAAGGAGTGATCAATGTAACGCTTCGCTAGCTTTGCATCCGTCTCTGGTGAAGCCACAAACCTTAGAAGAAACTCGTACACAACTTGCAAATGAGGCCATGCAGGATCCATCAAGGGCTCCTCGTCTTCCAAATCAAAGGCTTCCAAGATCTTGTTTTCACGAGGCTGCGTAGAGAACGTACGAAATAAATTTACGGAAACCATTTTTACAATCTCTTGCATGGTAGTTTCTGTGAATTTCTGATTCGCTGAAGCGACATAGTCAACGAGCTCCACTAACGTCTGCCGCTTGATGTCCTTTTCTCTCAAATTCTTTGTGGGGTCAGTGAAGTCAAATATAACACAACACATATTCAACTTTCTGATAAACAAGCTTTGCTTCTCAGAATTCGGGACATCTTTAAAGCTGGGTAAAGCCTCATACGGAATATATCCTGCATTCCCATTAACCTTAGAACTTAACGGGTCTTGAAGTTTATTTCCGTAATTTGTAACGGAATTTGAAGTTGAATTAATCCCAGAAATAGCTGCAGGATTAGAATTGCCCGACCGGGAACCTGTAGCATAAGCATTTCTTGAAGTAGCTGAAGCATTAGAAGTGTAGGTAGAGGATCCTCCATCACGATTGTCCGCTAACTTGCTATGTTTCCGTGGAAGCTTATTGAGAATATTCTTTATCATGACTAAGTGCAAATGGTTAAAATATTCTTCAAGTGAACTAAATTCCCGTGAACAAACAATCAAATGCTTCGCAACTCAAGGCACATAATAAATGGTAATGGAAGTAAAGAAATTGCAGCAAAACAATCATCAGACCGATCTACTAGCAGCATATGATTCATGGGGGACCTATGAACCGACTTCAAATCCGCACTACCAATGTGCAAACACTCTTTCCAGTCAAGGAATTATCATCTGTAAAGAGAAAAATCCGTTTAAAACAAGAAAAAGCCCAAACTCACAGATTATATTTTCATCAAGCTACACCAAAAAAAAAAAATAAAATAAAATCCCCATTTTCAATTTCAAAGAAAGATAAATTAGTGCGAAGTCCACCTTCTAAACAACTCAAGACCACTTTCTCACCAAACATAATTTTGCATGTCACTTTCTTAATGCATATCCTGGATGCGGAAATCAACCTTAAACGAAGATTAACTAGTAAAGTTAACTCAAAGAAATCAAGATAAGATCCCACAAATTAGCTTAATCACACCATATATCACAAAGAGCAAAAATCCCAGTTCATGCACTCACCTCATCTTCCCCTTTCTCCTTATTTCACAAAATTCCCTATTATTGAGCACAGATCAGCACGTTTCAAGATCTGGGCCGCGATCTAGAAGAACCAGTTAGCATCATTCATCAACAATCGCTCACCAAAAAAGAATCAAAAGAGGTAACGCTTGAACCTCTATAGCTATAGAGCTATGCACAAACATATAAACTACAGAACTCTACGTGTACAAGTACGGAAGCAGAGAGCGCAAAAATCATGGGCCATTGATGAAAAATTAAAGTAAGCAGCTAGTTCAAATTCTGATGCAGAAAATAATTAAAGCAAAAAAGGGCCGTAGAGATTGAGAGGGAGGTCTTGAAATCGGCCCTGAAGTGAGATAAACTAGAGAGAGAATGCGAAAGGTGTGTGACTTGGGATGAGGGTTGAGAGGGAAAAAAAGGAAAGTAAAGAAAACTAATTTTTGGGTTTGCTGTTGATGATGAGCTGTGGAGCTCTACTCGTCTTCTGTTTTTGGTTTTGCTGAAATTATTATTGATTTTCTGATTTTCTTAAAAAAGTGTTATCTTTTTCAATTTTCATTCTCCTCTTTTTCTATTTCCCTTTTCCTTTTCGAAATTCTTTTTTTTTTAAATAATTTTGGAATTTGAGCTTGCTAATGATACACCTCCGCCGTCCCTTTATCCTGTTTATTATTTCCCCGTCCCGCTTATATAGGTTTGTGTTTTTTTTAGATGTCCTAAATATATAAATTTGTTCTTGTATCTTGTTTATTATTCATCCATTCTAATTATATAGACTTTTTTTCTTTTTCGAAATATCTCAAATATATAGGCTTATTTTCATAAATGATAATATTTTTTAACTCAGTTACTATATAATCTTATTTAATTCTTTGATTTACTCATGTATTAATTAATAGTCAAATAATAAATATAGACATGTTAGGAATTTAATTGGATAATTTTCTTTTCAATGAATTTTCTTAATCCTTGTAAAAACTTCAATCAACCTATATAAATAGGATAGAAGAAGTATATATTTCATAATATGGGTGGTATGTAAAATCGATACATACATTTTGTCTTATTCTATTTCTGAAGTCGCTTTATAACAATTTTGTCAAAATAAATTAGATTTGAAGTCGCAATAAAACCAATCTTAAAATAGCATGTCAAAATAAATTAGATTTTAATGTGTGACACAACAACAAAAACCAATCTTAAAATAGCATAGATTCAATCAATTCTTCGTTGATGTTTTAAACGCTTTTTAATTGCGCCACATCACGCAAAATCAATTTACTAACAAACAAATATAAAAGATAAAACAAAATTTCTTAAAGGATAAAACATTCTTATGTAACCAAATAATGATAAGTGAATGTGGTGGTTATATCCCTTTAGGAACAAGCAAATAACTTTATCTTATTTCCGTAATTCCGCTGGGTGTAACATTATAGTTGATTGAGATGATTAATCTTTGAGTTGCAGCCATATTGGCATAATTGTTAGTAATTGATAATTGATAAAATAATTATTGGATTTTTACTAGTGGGATGGACACGTTGACAAAAGAGGAATAAGTCAAAACCTAATTCATTTTGCATGTATCATCTTGATCTAGATGTTTTACACTTTAATAACATTGAATATCGTATGGTAGTAGTATCACATAAACAAAATACACAGAAATACAATTACTATACATGTGACACCTGCTGCTGTAAAATGTCATATCACAATAAAGATTGCAGGCACGGTTTAGATCTTCAGATGTACAAACATCATAAATCTTGTATGTACAAATACACCTAGGTACATTTTGATGATAACCATGTAACCTCATAAATACACATTTATATATGTAGAAATATAAACTTTTTTTTTATGTTTATAGAAACCAACAATCGCTACAAAAAATTGAAAACTAATATGCCACTCCCTTCTGAGCACAGCTGGCAATTTAGTCCATATGGATTTTTATTCTTAATAATATTTTCAATTTTAAGTTTCAAATATTATTATCAAGATCGTCAAATTTACAAATTATATAAAATTTAAAACTTTATTTATTCCTTTTTCCCTTTAAATACAAAGAGATGGATAAAATAATAAATTGAGCTTTGATTTGTATATGATTTGTATATTATGATTCCCGATAATAATTTATGAGATAGTAGAATTAAAAAATATTGAAAAGAAAAAAATATTAACACAAACTAAATGTTAGTTGTGTTTATTGAAGGTGAACGACATATCAATCCTCTAACACGAAACATGACATATTCCATTAGGTGTGGCACGGTATAATAATCTCCATATTAGAGGAGAACTAGCACGTAAAATGGATCGGTAGCAATATTTGGATCCGACCTTCACCACCAAGAACAAAATCTACATTTCCTCATAGATATGGCAAATCCAAGGACTCAAATGAAATTGGAGGCTTCAACTTAAAAATCTAAGCCCTTCATTAATGCCTGTCAACAAATACCAATCACACATTGTTCACACACATAATATTAGTCAGTCTCAACTCCCTGACATGCTGGTAACCTGGGTCAAGATAAAATATGAATGGTTCATGTTTTCAGACCAACAGCAACTGATCTCTTTCCAATATCTCTCAATAATCTGCAACTTGAAATCGAACATACAGTGAAGCAGTTTCAAACAGAATTCAGTATGTTGACACAAACAGAGGCCAAGAGTTGTACGAGTCAGACATCATGAAGACTTCGTGTTTTGCTTGCTAAACATCGATGCAAGGCTTATCTGCTATGTTAATGTTGACTGGGATCGTGATGACAATTTCAAGTGGAAATAAATATATAATTGCTTGGCCTCAATGCGTCTCCAATCCATATCATTTGAATCGTATCATGCTCTATTGAATTTCAGAAAGAAGATATTTCTCTTTAACTAGCATCATACTCGTTCATTCAGAACAACAGGAGTCCTGCAAAAAAAATGGATTGATTGATGAATATTAATCACACTATCTAGACAGGGGAAACAGCTGAATCCAATATCTCACCTGTGGAACCATAACAATGTGCAGCACTTGTTTAAACATAACTAAAACATTAGGATTATGTCACACATTAATTTAGTTTCAACTGCATGACTAAATCAGATTATCATACAATGATGCACTATAACCATTTCAGAAAATACGAAGATAGCACTTGTCACGGCATAGGAATAAGGAATTTGCTCGTTTTGAGTGAAGGATTGTGTAAGAGAGATTATTCTGCACTATTTTAACCCAATGTGGTTCCTGAGTCTGCAGCCAGCAAATCACAGCATGACAGTCTCATAACTTGGTCCTTGAACAGATATATTACAGAACTCCTAACTTGAATTTATAAGTTGACAGGTTTTGTCATAATTGCATGGAGATAACACAGTCTTCATGCATAACCAAACAACTCAAAACAATTCTTGGTCGGTCTTGTATTTGTTATAAGTACACCAAACAACTCAAGACAAGTTGATAACACATATTTAAGTTGTTGTTGGTTTATAAAGTGCTCTTTTGGGATAGTCTTCTATTTTGAAGAAAGCACTCGTAAGGGCTAGGAAGAATTAGTTTGAGTTAGCAACAACTCGGCAGGCAGGAAGATTGCTATACAGATAACAGAATGATGAATTTTGACATAAGATTTCTACAAGATGCAAAGTAACATAAAGGTATAGAAAGGAAAGTCCACCAGCTTTCCAGCTCCAACAAAAAGGAGAATGCTGCATCTTCTCAAATGCAGGAACAGATGTACACACACTGGAATTTTTGCAGTCTTACATTGCCTGCATTATTCCTTAGATCTCAAACCTCGTACATCATCAGGTCAGAGACAAAGCATGTTGGAGGTAGCTAATGGGAAGCTCTTTACGAGCTGCACATGTTTGTACCAGAATTACTGATGTTTAAATTGTTCCGATTGTTGTGATTGTTGTTCTTTTTCTTCCTAATTTTCTCGTTTCTTCCCTAAGTATGAATGGGGATGTGATGTCCCAACAGTGGTATCAGAGCCTGGTTTAGGTCTCTTGATATTCTGAGTATGCTCTGTGGTTGCAACGCTGTCTGATCTTCCACATCAGAAATGATTTCTTGAGAAAATTCCGGTCTGCCTCTTGTGAGGCGGTTATTCATTAGGAGGCGAAGAAACTTATGTCAAGGGCTTCAAGTTCAATGAAGGTTGACATGGAGAAATTTGATGGAAGAATCAAGTTTGGCTTGTGGCAAGTGCAAGTCAAGGATGTGTTGATACAATCGGGTGTGCACAAGGCTTTAAGGAGGTGTGGAAGAACCAGGCAAAGTAGCGACACTGTCCAGGTGGAGCTGAACAAGGTGGAGCGGATTCGGCAAATGGCTCCGACCATGATGTTAACAATGTCATCGAGGATGTGATGATATTGTTGGACCGCATGTGCATTGGTTTGGCATGGATGCAAGGTGTGCGGTGAAAGTTATGTCGATGGCTGAAGGAACTTCTAGGATGGCCAAAAGCTAGAAATTGCACCATAATTTTTCAGCAAGGTTTTCGACATGTGCCGAAGGAAATTCTTAGAATGGTTGATTCTAAGTGTTCTACTCTTATGGTGGAGTAAGTTTATTCTCTTTTCTTGAGAATGATATTCTCTGTTCTTGAGAATGATGGTTCTTTGGGTTAAGAATCATGATTGTCGGTGAAGACAATGAAGGTTTATTCTCTGTTCTTGAGGATGATGGTTCTTTGGGCTAAGAATCATGATTGTCGGTGAAGACAATGAAGTTTATTCTCTTTTGAGGATGATGGTTCTTTGGGTTAAGAATCATGATTGTCGGTGAAGACAATAGAGTTTTTCTTTCATTTTTAACAAGGTGGAGATTGTTGGGATAGTTGTTAAAAATGAAAGTGGGAATGTGGGATTTTGTCCCACATTGGTTTGATATCAAAGTAGGTGGAGTTTCTTAGGCTATATAAGGAGCTCCTAAGTCTTTGATGCAAGTGCACCAAGTAGTACACTTTAGTCTTGTGTTTGACTCTAGTTAAATTTTCTTATCTCGGTTTGTGAGTAAGGTGAGAGTTATTCAAAGGCTTGTAAGAGTGTAGGGGTTGGGAGCCGAGAGAGAGTGAAATACTGTGTGATTGTAGAAATTTATCATATAGTGGATTTTCCTCTGTGTGCCGTGGTTTTTTCTCCGGATTTGGAGTTTCCACGTTAAATTCTTGTGTTGTTGATTGTGTCTGTATTTTTTTTCTTATTTCTTGCTTCTACCAAGTTTGAATGGGGAATTAATTTCCCAACACCGATAAATTGAAATATTAAACAACGATAAAATGCTGTTGAGAAACATGTCATATAGTTTGAAGCTAGTCAACATGCACTTGTTCATGATGTGCAAGCAAAACCTCCTAAGAATCTGCCAAAATTGCAGCACCAGAAATCGAAAGATTCGATCCAAATTGACAGAAAACATTTCCACCATTATACTTGTCATTTGAATCCAAATATACCAATGATCTGACATTTAGCGAATTCAAATTGAACTTACTCAATATATCGATGATCATACCAAAATTGGGCTTCGTTTTTGGTGTGTGTAATTGTAATCCCAGCTGACATAGAATGCGTTGCACAACCTTCGAATTCTCACCTCCAACGGAAAATCACATTGATCATGAACACAATATACACATACCAATCTACGGCTCCAACAAATTAAATTTATATTTGCCTTCCATAAACTTTTTAATTGAGCTGATCACAACTTAAGCATATTCCAGACAAAACAAAACCCGAAATGCAGAAATAGCAAAATAAAATTCTTCCAACTAGAGTTGTATCAGAGCAAGAACTTGCCAACACGGACTGAATTCAGCGGGACACGCGACGCAGTTAGGCCGTGAAAATTTAATGTTCCCCATCAGATTCATTTGGTTTTACCTCAATTGCTTCTTCTCCGTCTTCTTTAGTTGAATTGAATTTATTTTGTTGAATAAATTGACTTGACTTTTACTAGACCAAGTCCTACGTATTTCTTTCCAGTATTCTGTTCCTAGTTTATAGGAGTTTGTCAGTTGAGTCAAAGGAGTTTGTTCCTATTTATTTGTTATTAACCGTTGCTTAGAATTTTACTGTTATTTGATTGTCATCTTGTTGCCTATAAATAGGCTTTGGATTAATAAAGTGAAAGACACTTTCCAGTAACTCTCTTCTTTATTACTCTCATGATATTAACAAATATCTATCAGTGGTATCAAAGCGAGGTTATATAATTTTTTTTGAGTGTTCAAAGGGGAGAGTCCAGAAAGGAGATTAGCTCCAAGGGGAAACACAAGGGAAGTAAAGTTTTTTTGTTTTTGTTTTGCAGCAACAGAAGCAATGAATTCGGAGGCAACGTTTGTACAACCTGCCATCCCTCGGTTTGACGGCCATTATGATCACTGGAGCATGTTGATGGAAAATTTCTTGAGGTCCAAGGAATATTGGCATGTTGTTGATTCTGGAGTAGCGGAACCAACCGATAAAATGACGGATGACCAAAAAACCGAGATCGAAGCAATGAAGTTGAAAGATTTGAAGGCAAAGAATTATCTTTTCCAGGCCATTGATCGTTCCATCATGGAGACTATTCTTAGCAAAGAAACTTCCAAGCAAATTTGGGATTCCATGAACAGTAAATATCAAGGGTCAAAGAAAGCAAGACGACAACTTCTTCAAACACTTCGAACGGAGTTTGAAATGCTTCGAATGTAGTCTGGAGAATCAGTCTCTGATTTTTTCTCCAGAACCATGGCGATCGTGAACAAGATGCGTGTTCATGGAGAGAAGATAGATGATGTGGCTGTGATGGAGAAGATCCTTCGATCAATGATACCAAAATTTAATTATGTGGTGTGTTCAATTGAGGAGTCAAAGGATCTTGATGATTTCTCAATTGATGAGTTGCAAGGTTCCCTATTGGTTCATGAACTAAAAATGACACAACAAGATAGGGAAGAGCAAGCTTTGCAAGCCTTAACAAATAACTCATATCGAGGCAAAGGCAGGGGCAGAGGCAACACCGATCGAAAAAGAGCCGACGACAATCAAGTCCACAATTATGATTGGAGAGGAAAAGGACGAGGTGGATATCAGCCGTCTCCACAAAAGACAAAGTCTTTAGACAAATCTGTAGGGAAAACGAATGTTAACCCTCGCCCCGAGGATCCATCTTGGGTGTTTAATTCACCATACATTGATTATAAACCTAGCATGCGTCTATATAATTAATTGCAACACGTTGGGGTTTTTCTCGTGTTTACCTTTGGATCTGTCGAGGTGGATAGAACGGGATGAACGGATCGAACGGTCGAGACTCGTGCTTTGACCTTCTAGACTGTATCCCGGATACCCAAACTCCAACGTCGAGTGAGGACGAGCTATGGAGAATGCACCGAAAATCACCCAAGCTCTCACAATTTTCGAGATTCTCTCTTAATACCAAGAGGGGGGCCGAAAATTCTTGTGTGTATAATGTGAGCATTAACCTAGACTTTATCTCATACCTTATATTTATAATGCACTACCTTAATCCCATATGGAAACTACCATAATCCTATATGGAAATTACCATAATCCTATATGGAATATTACCATAATCTTAGGATTATTTCCATACTCTTAGGATTATTTCCATACTCTCAGATTATTTCCATACTCGTGATTATTACCATAATCTTATATGGAAAGGATCTATGCATATACCATAAATATAATTATATCCTTATGGATAAAGAGAATAAAATCTTGCCAATCGAGCATCATGGGCGCCGATTTTCCTCTTACACGGGCCTGGATGGGCCACCTGTGGATCAAATGCAAGGAATAAAGATGGGCCTCAAATAAATTAATTATCTTATGTTCACCGAACATAAATTAATTTATAAACATTCGATCATGCCACTAGAGAAAGAATGTTGACTTACCCTTTATTACCAAGTTGAGTCGGGCTTGCACTTAGACATTACGAATCCCGTATTTAAGATATCGAACGTCCATTAATCATTTATAGCAATCTGATCGCTAAAACGATTAATAACTTTATTTCTTAAGTAGTACCACTCAACCTTATTATTGTACTTGAGCTAACTCAACCTGCGGGGTTTAGTACAATAAACCTTTGAGCTCCTTAAGGGACGCCATCATCCTAAACGGATACGGTGACTGACATGATAACTAGCGTGACATACAAGATCGCCACCACCCAAGATACGGAGAATCTTGGTTAGAACATATAACCTCACTCATAACAAGTCAAAGTGATGGTCAAGAACTCATACTCACCTAATACCTTATCGAGGTTTAGATCATCGTAAGTCACCGAGATCTTGGTTCTTCACGACGGTCGAAGAAGAACACATCTCATCGTGATCCTTCAATACGCCGAGACGCATCAAAGATAGACAAGCAACTAAGTCAAGTCACTTCTTATCTATACCGCACCTAAACCGACAACTCGTCCTTAAGTCGCCTCACCGTGAAACTTTTATATCTCATTAAGCTTGACCAATCATACGACTTCGTGATCTTTACACACCGTATGATCTAACTTATATATGAGATAAGGGACACAGATATATGCAATCAAATATTCAAATCGATAGGAGATTGTAATAGTGGTAACAGAAACATTGTATACAAGCTCAACCATACCGCTTTCAAGATACAAATCCAACAATCTCCCACTTATACTAAAGCAAACTTTTAGTATACAATGTATCTCTACTAGCTATTACAAACAACCATCACTTTGCTTCTCCCACTTATACAAAAGTTTCCTTTCTAAGTGGGTGCCATCAAGCGCAATCCAAGTCCTCTAACGTGTCCATCGTAGACTTTTTGCGGCAGCTCTTCGTGAATGGATCCGCTAGATTTTCCGTCGATCAATCTTTTCAATCAGCACGCCACCCGCCTAACGATTTCTCGTATGACATGGTACTTTCTCTCTATGTGTTTGGTCGCCAGGGTCCGTGGTTCCTTCGAGTTTGCCATCGCACCGAGTTATCACAAGAAACTATGATACTCTTGGGCAAACCAGTACCACATCTAGATCCACGAGGTAGTTCTTGAACCATACAGCCTCCTTAGAAGCCTCCGGCGGCTACATATTCGGCTTCCATGGTAGAGTCCGCATGCATCGCCGCTTTGCACTCCGCCAGATACGGCTCCACCTCCCAAGGTAAACACATAGCCCGAGGTCGACTTTTTCTCATCACGGTCACTTGAAATCCGAGTCTCAGATAACCCAAAGGCATTAGACTATCTCGCATGGTAAACTAGCCTATAATCTCGAGTCCTTTCGTGTACTTGAGTATATGCTTTATCGCATCCAATGAGCTTGTCCGAGGTTAGATCGATATCTAGCTACTATGCTCACCGCATAGCGTATATCGGCCTCGTGCATAGCATTGCGTACATGAGACTTCCTACGGCGAAGCGTAAGTGAACTTGTCTCATTTCCTCTATCTCCTTTGCGGTCATAGGTAATCGTGTCTTAGATAAAGGAACGCCATGTCCGAAAGGTAGCAATCCTTTCTTGGCGGTGCGCATACTAAAACGAGTGATTACAAGATCAATGTAAGACGCCCGAGATAAGCTCAACATTTTCTTCTTGCGATCTCGGTGAAACCTCGATCCCAAGAATGTACGCCGCATCTCCTAAGTCTTTCATTTGAAACCGATCGGATAGCCAACTCTTTACGTCGACAACAAACTTCACGTTGTTGCCAACTAGAAGGATGTCATCTAAATAAAGTGCAAGAAATACCACATCACCGTTGACATCTAACCGATACACACAACTCTCGCTAGCAACCTGGGTAAATCCATGGGACTTTACTACCTCGTCAAAGCGTAAGTTCCATGATCGAGGTTCGCTTAAGTCCATAAATGGACTTCTTAAGCTTCCATACTAGATGCTCTTCACCCTTTACCACATAACCTTCGTGTTGTCGATATAGATGTCTCTACCTTCCTCAAGGTAACCGCTTAGAAAAGCGGTTTTAACATCCATTTGCCAAACCTCTAGGTTCAAGTGGGTTGCTATGGCTAGAAGAATTCGATGGACTTGAGCATTGCTACAGTGAAAAGGTCTCATAGAAATCGATGCCCTCAACTGAGTGTACCCTTTCGCCACAAGCCCGGCTTTAAAAGTCGAAACCTCCATCGTAATCTCTTCCTCAGATATCCACTTACTACCCATGGCTTCCTCGCCATCCGGTAGAGGTGTCTTTCATATACATCCATAGCCGTTATGGACTCCATTTCTAAGTCCATAGCGGTGTGCCATGATCTTGCATCAATATCTTCAGATCGCCTCCTCGATGTCCATGGGTCGATTATTGCATGTTCGTCTGTGGGACAAAATCCCAAGATTCACCCACGAACATAAATCGCCGGGTCGACGAACAACCCTCCCACTACGACGAGGTTCTCTGTGCACAATGGCAACGGTGGGTGCAGATACTTGTGGTTCTCTAACTTGCACAACTTGTCGTGTAGGTACCACAGACGGTCGGTATCTCCAGTGGAACTCGACCCACTTCAATTTCTTGAAGTATCCGTGTCGATCCTCCCACTAGACTCGACATCTCGCACCTTTCGCCTAATCGGTGGTGGAATACGATCATCTTCTAATTTTGAAGAATGATTTCAACTTTGGACTTATGATTTTCATATAATCCTTTTCTAAGAATCGGCATTAGTGCTAATAATGACCTTCTCGATCCTTAGACTATAGAATAAACCACCTTCGCTCCTCTAGGATTGCCAATAAATGCCCTGCGCCGATCTAGCCTCCAACTTGTCGCCTTTCTTGTTCAAAGACGTGTCGGATCGCCCCATATCCTTATGTGGCTTAAACCGGGCTTCGCGCCCAAACCACAACTCGAAAGGGTCTTTTCGACCGACTGACGGTATTAGATTTAGCAAGTATGCCGCCGCCTCAAGGCATACCCCGTAACGAAATAGGCAATGTAGCATAACTCATCATAGATCTAACCATTTCAAAAGAGTCCTATTTCTTCGCCTCGACACACCATTTTGTGTGGTGTGCCGGTGAAGTCTTGTTGGGATGTAATCCCACACTTCACTAGATAGTCCATAAACTCGTTATCGAGGTATTCGCCACCGCGATCGAACGCAGATGACTTGATACTTTTACCTAGCTTCGCTCCACTTCCGCCTTAAACTCTTTGAATTTCTCAAAGCATTCGCACTTGCGCGAAGTGTATACGATCCGCACTCGAGTAATCGCCAATGAAAGTGACAAAATACTGCATTCTCCACGAGCTTGTGTGGACATCGGTCCACACAGTCGAATGGACTAACTCCAACATTTCGTGGCTCTATAACCCTTCGCTTTGAAGGGTCCGTCGACATCTTACCTTCTATACAGATTCGCAGACCGGAACCGAGTAACCGTGAGATTACCCAACGCCCATTCTTAGCCGTCTTTGGATCCTATTTAGATTGATGTGACCTAATCTAAGATGCCGAGAAAAGTAGAGTCATCTTGCGAAGAAAACTTTCTTTTAGGGTTTGATGAAGATGCAACATAGTTATAGGTATTATGTTTTGCGTAAATAGTATAAAGCTTAATTATATAAAGTGCCAACACGTATAACTTCGTCATTTCTTATGATAGAAACACCACTATCAAAAATAATGTAATATCCATGAGTAAATAATTTCAAACAGAACAAGGTTCCACCGAAAATCCGCACATATAAAACGTCTTCAAAACTAAAACTGTTGTCCCAAAACATAAAGAAACATCTCCAACTGCAACAGCTTCGACTTTCTCCGCGTTGCCCATGGAGATCGTTATCTCGCCATCAAACAGCTCCCTTGTCCGCAGGAACCCCGCAAGTGTAACAAACATGATCGGCCATGCCAGATCTACTACCCAAGAACGGGTAGAACAAGTCGCTAAACATGTTTCCGTTATTAAAGCAAACAGCGACTGAGCCTCGAGCATAGGGCACTTGGCCTTCCAATGCCCGCCTTGCAAGACTTGAAGCACTTGCCTTCTCCTTCGCTTCTTCAAGCCTCCGTGGCAACCATGTTCTTGCTCCCATTACTCCCACTATTTCCTCGCTTTACCACCTTTGGCACCCTTTTCTATTTCCATTTTGCAACGAAAATTTTGGGCCCTTAGATGTGCTAGCAAGAGCATGTGCTCCTTTTCCCATAACTCCTTCCGCAAAGAACGAGATCATTAAGCAACCGACTAAGTGTAAACTCGGTCTTGCTCATGATCGCATTCACGCCGAAAGTTCTCAAAAGACTTGGGCGGTGTATTGAGGATGATATCGACCTCGTCACCGCCAATACCTCCTCCCAACCGATCAAGACTATCCATGAGATGAGTCATGTGGAGACATGTTCATGGACCGAACTTCCTTCTTCCATCTTACACGCCAAGATTTCTCTCATTGTGTGGAAGTGATCGTCCGATCCGACCGCCCAAACTTACCTCGAGACTTGACCAAATATCGTCGCTTCACCATCGATCGATGTCAGCAATGCAAGCCTTTGGACATCGTAGTCATCATATAGCATTTAGCCATATTGTTTGACTTATTCCAAAGTCCCTTGACTCTCGTGCTCATTAGTCGATGCGTCGATAGGGCATCGGGTTTAGGAGTAGTGAGAACAAACATGTGTTCTTCAACGATAAGAACATATTCCATGTTTCGCTTCCACTGATAAAATTTGGACCGGATAACGGATTTTGTACGAGCATATTGATAATCGGCGAAGAGACATATCTCGAAACGATAATGTAAAACACATAAGCATATGATCGCAATAATTCGTGAATAATAATATTGTAACCTTTTGATAAAACAATATTAATTGAAACCTCCAATCGCCCAAGGAATCCCACATGCAAGCCACGCTGTGGACGTTTACACATGAACCCCCGACTGCACTAAAATTTACCTTTAGTCGCTTAATTTCAATCCATGTCAACTTATCCTTATGACAAATGAAATTAATGATTGGACCTTACTGACCACATCACTATGGCAAGAAGGGACTTCATGAAGTTGTACTTGAGGTGATGTCTAAGCAATGACCACAATTTTAACAAAGAAGATGAATTCTTAGAATTGGTATACTCACCCGGACCATACCGCCCAATTCAAATTCTTTTGTTATCTCATTTTATATCTATCTCTAGAGAACTTATGAAAATCGCACATGCAAGCCACGCTGTGGACGCCATACATGAAACTCCCACTTCTCAATAGATTTAAAATGTTTTATTTAGAAATCTCATCTAACAAACTTATGATAAACGAAGCAAGCAAGCCACGCGTGTGGACGTTTACTCACAAAGGCGTATCACTTTGTTTAGAGATCAAAAGTGGAGGTCTTGACATTTTAATTTGAAAAATTAATTTGTCGGGTTGCTTGCTTAGTCTTTTTATTCAAAAGGTTTGTCCATGCAGATCACGTAATCCTAGCATGCTTTTCTATAGAACTCAACATGTAAAACATGCTCGCAGTAATTCTAAAATATGCTTGATAAACGCGATAAACCTAGCATGCTTACTATGCGCATCCAATTACGTAAAACACTTAAAGGTTTGTCAACGTAATATAAACATACATAGCATGCTATCGCACAATTTAAACATCCACGACATGCATATGAACGATAAAATAAAATAAAACGCTCATCGCGCCCAATCGTGAAACCCGCACATTTAAATCTAATCTATTACATAGATTTACAAAGCATGTAATTAATCTTGAAAACAGCCTCGCGTGCACCCGCACGGACCGGATTCAACAATGGGCCTCGCGCACGGGCACGGATCGGAAAACTGAAAACGGGTATGGGCCGGTCGGCCCAATCATCGGCCGGGCCGCGCCAGGGCAAAGCCCACCGCCACCACACAAGGCACTGCGTGTTCCTCGCGGGCTACCTCGCGGTCGCTAACGCGACCGCGACCCGCCGAGCACGCGTGGCGTTGCCACACCCCGAGCGCCGAACATCCGCCGGGAGATGTCGCCGCCAGCCGTCGAAACCGCGACCGCGAAGTCCGCCGCGAGGTGCCGGGTTTCGCGACGCGAACGCCGCCTGCCGCCCGCTAGCTCGCCGCCGCTTCGCGGCCATATTCGCGACCGCTAGCTTCGCCGCGTGGCGCCAGGGATCTCGTGGCGCGAACGCACGCCCGCCGCCCGCGCCCGCGACCGCGAGGCTCGCCGCGAGATACCGCCCGTGGACCGCCGAGAGACTGTTTTTCCGCCGCTTCGCTTCTTCGTTCGTTCGCTTCGTTTGTTTTACGATAAGATTTACATAATAAAATCTAATCTAACCACGGAGTTTCTCGTGGTGTAAAACAAAACCAACAAAAACAATAAACGAGCCACGATGAACGATGATCCACAATTAAATAAACGCACGAATAATCAAACGTGAATTAATCCAACAGAGCCAAGATTCGATCCCGTGCTCGATACCAATTGTAGGAAAACGAATGTTAACCCTCGCCCGAGGATCCATCTTGGGTGTTTAATTCACCATACATTGATTATAAACCTAGCATGCGCCTATATAATTAATTGCAACACGTTGGGGTTTTTCTCGTGTTTACCTTCGATCCGCCGAGGTGGATAGAACGGGATGAACGGATCGAACGGCCGAGACTCGTGCTTTGACCTTCCGATCTGTATCCCTGACACCCAAACTCCAACGCCGAGTGAGGACGAGCTATGGAGAATGCACCAAAATCACCCAAGCTCTCACAATTTTCGAGATTCTCTTAATACCAAGAGGGGCGAAAATTCTTGTGTGTATAATGTGAGCATTAACCAGACTTTATCTCATACCTTATATTTATAATGCACTACCTTAATCCCATATGGAAACTACCATAATCCTATATGGAAATTACCATAATCCTATATGGAATATTACCATAATCTTAGGATTATTTCCATACTCTTAGATTATTTCCATACTCTTCAGATTATTTCCATACTCGTGATTATTACCATAATCTTATATGGAAATGATCTATGCATATACCATAAATATAATTATATCCTTATGGATAAAGAGAATAAAATCTTGCCAATTGAGCATCATGGGCGCCGATTTTCCTCTTCTACGCCCTGGACGGGCCAGCCTGAGGATCAAATGCAAGGAATAAAGATGGGCCTCAAATAAATTAATTATCTTATGTTCACCGTAACATAAATTAATTTATAAACATTCGATCATGCCACTAGAGAAAGAATGTTGACTTACCCTTTATTACCAAGTTGAGTCGGGCTTGCACTTAGACATTACGAATCCCCGTATTTAAGATATCGAACGTCCATTAATCATTTATAGCAATCGATCGCTAAAACGACATAACTTTATTTCTTAAGTAGTACCACTCAACCTTATTATTGTACTGAGCTAACTCAACTCGCGGGGTTTAGTACAATAAACCTTTGAGCTCCTTATGGGACGCCATCATCCTAAACGGATACGGTGACTGACATGATAACTAGCGTGACATACAAGATCGCCACCACCCAAGATACGGAGAATTGGGTTAGAACATATAACCTCACTCATAACAAGTCAAAGTGATGGTCAAGAACTCATACTCACCTAATACCTTATCGAGGTTTAGATCATCGTAAGTCACCGAGATCTTGGTTCTTCACGACGGTCGAAAGAAGAACACATCTCATCGTGATCCTTCAATACGCCGAGACGCATCAAAGATAGACAAGCAACTAAGTCAAGTCACTTCTTATCTATACCGCACCTAAACCGACAACTCGTCCTTAAGTCGCCCTCGGTGTGAAACTTTTTATATCTCATTAAGCTTGACCAATCATACGACTTCGTGATCTTCTACACACCGTATGATCTAACTTATATATGAGATAAGGGGACACGATATATGCAATCAAGTATTCAAATCGATAGGAGATTGTAATAGTGGTAACAGAAACATTGTATACAAGCTCAACCATACTGCTTTCAATATACAAATCCAACAAAATCTCATATTGAGTGCTTCAGATGCCACAAGTTTGGTCACTACAAATTAGAATGTAGAACCAAGCTACCTAAAGAACCCAAGAAATCTCATTTTGTTACTAAACGGGGAAGAACTATCCTTGTTGATGGCTTGTCATGCTAAGGAAGAATCACATGAGAGCATGTGGTACTTGGACACATGATGCAGCAACCATATGTGTGGAAACAACTCCTTCTTCATAAGAAGGAGTTGCCCAATACGACGATCTTTCCTCCCCCCAGCCTGTTTGCCCATATTCGCATTGTTGGTAACCCTGCATTAACAGACACCAACTACAAAAACAGGATCACACGCACCGGGGGGAGAAAATAACAAAAAGAACAGAAAGAAACACAGAAAACAAACAACACAAATAATACGCCTAAAGTTATCCCCGGCAACGGCGCCAAATTTTGTTTCAATCAAAAGTATACTCTTAATTGACTCACAATCGGATGAGGTGTTATAGTAGGGAAAGTTAACCCTAGTCGTCTCTCAATGAAAACTTAACAGGGCTTATTGTTTGTGTCGCACACAGAAAGCAATTAAATCCTAGACACTCTATTGCCAACAGGGGTTTTGGAACATGCAGGAATTGAAATACGAGAAAATAAACAGCAATCCTAAGCTAGGGGTTGTCAATCACGAGCTAAACTAATAAAGCAATAAATCTAGACCAGGGGTTGTCAATCCCTAGTTGAACTATGAAAGCAATAAATCGAAAGCGGTAAACAAAAGCAATAGCAATCATATTCTTAGGGTTTGTCAAGCCCTAATCGAATCTAATTGCAAATAAACCCTAATTATCGATCATCCAATAAGAGCATGAATTAATCGAAAGCGAAAATCATTAAAAAATTAAATCAACAATAATGAAGAAAGCATATAAATAAGAACAAGCAATAAGATTGAAAACGAGAAGAAATCAAACCATGAAAATCCTTACAATTGAATGGAAGTAATTGAGCTTCTTGAATCTAAGTTCGAGGATCCATAACAACAAAGAAAAGCAAGAATTAAATGAAAGAGGAAAACTAGAGGAGAGGCGCCCCAAGAGAGAAGAAAACAAGAAGAAAATGAAAAAGGAAGCGGGGTTTCGTGCTTCAGATGTTATAGCGCAGAGAAAACACGCAGGCACGGACGCGAAGTTATGGAATGAAACCTCAGCTCTCCAACGCCGGACGGAGCTAAACGCCGGACGGGCCGAGGTTCGACGACGCCTAACGCCGATCGGGCACCAAGCGCCGGACGGCGGCGCGCATGGCGCGCGGCGTTGGTGCCGGCCTGAAATGGCGCCGAGGTCGGCGCTGAATGGGCGTTGGGTCCTCGCCACGGACGGAGGAGGCGCGCGATCGGGCGCAGCACGTCGGGCGAGTGTCGGACGGAGGCGAGGCGAAGCGACGCGAGCGAGGCACCGAACGGAGGTGAGGTGCACGCTGGCGAGGCGAGCAACGCGAGCGAGGTACGTAACGGAGGCGGCGAGGCGCTGGCGAGGCGAGCGACGCGGCGAGGCGCGAGCCGAAGGCTGAACGGGCGCTGGCTTCCCGGCCGGAAGAGGCGACGCTGGCTGCCTAGCGCGCGCACGACGCGCGATGTACGCTGCCGAAGCGCGCGGGTGTGCGGCGTGAGAGGTCTTGGACGCGCTGGCGCTCGTGCGCCGTCTGCGACTTTGACGTTTACCCGTTTTCGCGTCCGAACTCCGAGTGCGATCCGCCGCTTATGAACTCCTATCGCGATGCTCTTCAATAAACCTGATCCTTGGCAGATCCATTTTATCCTATTTTATGCCGTTTTCCTACAAAATATCGAGACAACCCAAATAAGTCCGAATCGATAAATACTAATCGGACTAACGGCATAAATCGGACAAACCATCGAAAATAACATGTAAAACAATACCAAAGATAAGCACAAAATCATAACAAACAAATACAACTCACAAGAATTCACAAGTTTTGTGAAATGCACGGATCCGGAGACGACACACCGCCTACACACCTCAAGAAATGGCGTGTGCGAGAGGAAAATCGCACGATAATGAATATGGTTCAAGTCTTCTAATGCGAGCAAAGTTCAAAAGTTTCGGCAGAAGTCGTCGGTGAGTATTCACATTACGAGCGAAGTCCCACACTTCTTTGTTAAAATGTGACGCCAAGAAGCTTGGAGGCGGATGTAGCTCATTGTTGATCACTTCGAGTGTTCGGATGCATTGCATATGCTCATGTTCCGATCAAAGAGGAAAAGCTAGACGAGAAAGGAGAAAATAGGAGAAAATGCATTTTCTCGAATCGATGATCAATCAAAGGCGTATAGGTTGTATAATCCCATCACAAAGAAAATCGTTGTGAGTCGTGATGTAATTTTGATGAAGAAAGGTTCGGACATGGGAAAATGATGTGAGTGGAAAGAAAATTCCAACAATCTTTGATGGGGATGAAAGTGGGAAAAGGACGAGCCAAAAGAGATGCAACAACAATTTGAGGATGTCCAAACCGATAGCTACCGAGAATACAACAAACTGAAGATGTGTAAGACGATAGCTCGCCAGATGTTGCAAGCAACAAAGGAGCTCAACGATTCGAAACGGCCTCAATGGATGAAGGATTATGAAGTGCGGGGATTCACAATGAAGTCAGCGATGACTTGCTTTCTCATTTGGTTCTTTTTGCGATTGTGATCCAAGAGATTTTGTAGAGGTCATTATCGAATCAAAATGGCGGAAAGCAATGGATGAGGAGATTGTCGCCATCGAAGGAATGATACTTGAGACTCATTGAACTTCCAAAAGGCAAAAATAAAATTAGAGTTAAGTGGGTTTTCAAGACAAAGCGAAAAAGAATGGTGAGGTCGATAAATACAAGGCACGCCTTGTCGCAGGGCTACAAGCAAGAATTTGGCATCGACTACAAAGAAGTCTTCGCTCCGCTGATAGGCATGATACGATAAGATTAGTGGTTGCATTGGCGGCACAAAACTCATGGCCAATTTTTCAGTTGGACGTGAAGTCGGCTTTCCTACATGGATACTTAGAAGATGAGGTATATATCGATCAACCCCCTGGATATGTGAATATTGGTGAGGAGCATAAAGTTAATAAATTAAAAAAGGCTCTTTATGGACTAAAACAAGCTTCGAGAGCTTGGTATATTCGCATAGAAGAGCACTTTTTTAATGAAGGGTTTCAAAAGTGTCCTTATGAGCATACTTTACAAAAGTCGAAAATGGAAAGATTCTCATCACCGCTTATATGTTGATGATTTGATATATCTTTGGAAATGATGAAGGTATGTTTGAAAACTTTAAGCAATCCATGATGCTTGAATTTGATATGACGGATCTTGGAAAGTCGCATTATTTTCTTGGTATAGAATTTGTGCTGAGAGTGATGGTACTTTTATTTTCAAAAGAAGTATGTTCAAGACATTCTTGAGAAATTTGAGACTAAGAATTGTAATTCGTGAGTACACCAATGGAGCCCGCATTGAAACTCACTAAAGATTATTGATAAATCTAGTTTGTATGAGATTTATGTAAAGCGAAGAAAGAACACAAGAGTTTTACGTGGTTCGATCCGTAAGCGAGATCTACATCCACGAGGTGATGATCCTCAATACTTTCACTATAAACGGATTACAATGAGTGTATCCGAAGGCTCTAGTATTCAATAAGTTGGTAACCCTTTTACCGTCGACCTAACCTCTATTTATACATGATTGTGGATCTTACTGGATCCCTTGATTGGTCAATAAGTTGCTAACCCTTTTACCGTCGACCTAACCTCTATTTATACATGATTGTGGATCTTACTGGATCCCTTGATTGGTGGGATCACGATCCTTCCATAACTGACCACAATCTCCGCCATAACTGACCACGATCTCCGCCATAACTGACCACGATCTCGCGCTGACTTCGTCTCGATTAGGGTTTAAAGGTCGAGCTTTAAGCTTAACGCGTGGGGCAGTCATCGTCGCCCACTCGCTTGGGCTCGCCGGTGGGCCGAGCGGTTGGGCCATATCCCATCATAGCCCCCAAATAGTCGAGTAACAACTATGCCGAAAGGTGAGGTGAAGATCGATTTTACCGAGGTGGTTGATGCTCTACCGAGGTTATTGTCGGTCTTTGTCTTTTGACGTTAGGCTAGATCGACGATCCGGGTCCGAATCGAGTTAGACGGTTTATCGGCCCGGCGGCACCGCTGCCGAGGACCGAATCGAAGTCGTCTGTCATGGGACGTAGATGTCTCTGGGAATGTTGAGGTCCGACCGGATAGCGGTATTCGTCCGAGTAATATCGAGATCCGATCCGGATAGAGATACCCTTCGATGATACCGGGGACCGAGCGGCTAGCGATATCGTCTCGATGATACCGAGGTCCGAGTGGATGAGATATCCATCCGGATGACGCCGAGGTCCGATCCGGATGAGATATCCTTCGGATGATACCGAGGTCCGAGTTGGATCGTCGACGGATAGCAACGTCGCTGGAAGGACGACTCCGGGTCCAGTCGAGTGATGAGGTCCAACTCGAGACGCTCGACGTTGGGTGGCGACATCGCTTGCACGACGCCGAGGTCCGAGTCGAGTGATGATTGCATGATTAGACGGTGTGTGTCGCCGCTTCGATCACGCCACTGCGCCGGATGGTGGGCGCCGAAACGCGCGGCGAAGCCGTCTACTCTACATCAAATTACAATCACCACGTGGGAAGTTGAAACGGCAATTTGGGCGCCCATTCGCACTATAAATAGGCCCTAATGAGGAAATGTTCACTTCTTCTCCCATCGCTCCGCAACAAAAAGACCAGATTTTCGAGTTCTCATAAATCTCTTCCCAATTCATCGAAGAAGCAATTACCCATCACTAAAAAGTAAGTATGACTTCTTCTTCTATATCTGGTTCTGCCCATTCTTCTTCTTCCCCTGATAGCGAGGTAGAGATTAGGGATTACATGTGCCATAATTTTGCGGGTAAATCCTCAGCATTAGCGCTAGGTTCCGCCGATTTCTCTGCTTGGGATGATTGTAAGGTCGGGGACGTTAGAACGCCTCCGATCGCTGCCGACGTAATTAGTGTAGGGAGGATTGCCACCTTCCGACGGAGGCACGGTGGTGCTCGCCGATCCCGTGACCGAGCTTTGGCTCCTCGAGGATTTACGACAAGATATCGTAGATGCCACGAGGCGGTCTTAGATTTCCTTTAGCCCCCAATTTTTTGCACATTCAGGAATATTTCCAAATTCACATATGCCAATTTACCCCAAACTCCATTAGGTCGGTGGTTGGGATGGGGCTTTCTTATTACGGCCTAGCTGAGGAGTTCTCCTTTTAGGTTTTGATGCGATTTTTTAGCGTCAAGAGTACGGGAGGTGTGTACTATTTTTTGCCTCGGCAACCGTTTAGGGTGACAGCCCCCTCGAAGGTGCCACAGTGGCAAAGTAAATATTTCTATTTGCGGGCTGATGAGCACCCGTGTTACGAGTGGGGTTTGGGTAGAATGAAGGATTTGAAAGTGAAACCCCTCGACTACGTAGAGGACCAACTCAACATGCTCGGTGAAGTTTCCGTAGGGTTCACCGAGGACGACCTGAATAATGCCGGGCTGAGTGTACACAAGTCAAAGGCCCCAGGGTCGGGGTCGGAGCTGGGTGAGGGCACCCTCTTCTTCTTATTCCTTATATGTCCGATCTCACTGTGTTAACAATTTTCTTCTGTTGTGCAGTGAAGCTGCAGCCGGGAAAGAAGGGCTCATCATCGCCGAGCAAGGCGCCCCCGAAGAAGAAGGCGAGGCGGGATGAACCTCCCATGCCTCCCGTGGTGGTTGACGATCTCAACCAGCTAATGACAGCGCCTCGGTCGGGGTCGAGTCCGGCCTCGGAGAAAAATATTCCGGCCCGCATTGCGTATGAGGTGCCGGCCTCCAGCTCGGATGTATCCCTCCCCAAGGTAAAAATCTCTTCCATACTTGTTTTTATCTGCTCTTTGATGCGTACTGACTTGCGTTGTATTCAGGAAGCGAGCTCAGTGATTGGGGATCTGCAACGTTCTGCTGGGTACATCACCGAGAGCTTGAATGGGCTTGGAAATAAGGTCGGAGACGTCGCTTGGCGTTCACCAGTGCCAACGCTAGTTTCTCGAAGCTGGTGTACCTTGTCTCCGACCCTTTGAGAGCTCGGCTGATGAAGTAGATAGAAAGTTGTTTACCGACCTCATCTCGCACCAAGATGCACCGATGATTTCGTCTCGAGGCGGCGGTATAAAGAAAGGAGCTCGCCTTCTTTCGGGGCAGATAGTGTGGGCAAGTCGGTGAGGTATGTTTTCAGCTGGGTGAAGGCGACATGATGTTCTTCCTTCCAAGCAAAGTCCCGGCTCTTCTCAAGATTTTGAAGAAGGGAAGTTGCTTCTCGGCGGCTCGAGATAGAAATCTACTGAGGGCAGCCAGACATCCAGTGAGTTTGTGGATCTCACGGATGGTCTTTGGTACTTGCATGTCGAGCACCGTTTTGACCTTAGTGGGATTAGCCTTCAAGCCTTCTTGAGAAACCCAACATCCCAGGAATTTCCCGTTTCACCATGAATGTGCACTTTTGGGGGTTGAGCTTGAGGTTGGCCGATCTGAGGAGTTGGAGGATCGTTTTGAGGTCGTCAGCGCAACTTTCTGTTTTTTGGCTTTTGACCACAATGTCGTCGACATAGACCTCGACGATCTTCCCAATATGATCTTTGAATATGGCGTTCACCATCCTTTGATAGGTAGCTCGCGTTTTCGGGCGAAGGGCATTTTCGACGCCAAGACATCAAGTCGATGATGAACGCCGTCTTTGGAGCGTCCTCCGCTCATCGTGACTTGGTGGTACCCCTTGTATAGATCCGAACTGAAAATCTCATGGCCCACCAGTGCCTCCACCTTCTTGTCAATATCGGGGAAGGGGTAGCAATCTTTTGGGCAGTGTTTGTTGAGGTCGGTATAATCAACACACATGCGCCACCCTCCTTCTGGCTTTCGGATGACAACTGGATTAGCCATCCAGGTCGGGTATTTGACCTCGAACAGATCTTGGCCTCCGGAGTTTAGTCACTCGCCTCTTATGACCGGCCGCGCGCCGAAACTTTCTTCTTCGCGAACCGGTTTGGTAGTCGGGTCGATGTTGAGGCAATGAGTGATGAGCTCGGGTGACACTCGGTCATGTCGAGTGGGGACCACGCGAACACGCCCCCGTATTCCTTAGAAGTTGTTTGACCGCCGAATATCAGTTGGACCTTGGGTGCCGACCTTGACGACTTTGGAGGGGTCGTCGTCGCATAGTTGAAGGTTCTCGGTCGGTCGTGTCGGGTGTCGACCGAGGGTTCAGTAATTGCTAGGCCCGAGGTAAGGCCACATCTTGGGTTGAGACTCGTAGGCATTCTTTGGCCGCCGTTTGGTCACCCCGATGCTTAGCACTCCCACCGGGTGGGTATTTTGATGGTGGTGGTACACCGAGCGACGGCTTTGGTGGCGTATAGCCGCCTCTTCCCATAATGATGTTGCACGGAGAAGCGAGCTCGGACCGGGAAAATTGAATGGCTCGGTGACCGACCGGGAGACGCCCCACGATAATCGGAAGGTAATGACACCTCGGGTTCGACCGCTTCGAGTGAAGCTCCGGTTGGGATGGTGCGGGATGAATTGAATCCTCCGACCTCGAGTTTGTCCTGGCAGCTCGAAGATGATGTCGACGAGGTGCCGATGTCGATGTAGACCCGGTGGACGTTCTTGTTACCCACCACAGCTTGTATGGTGATGGCATCTTGGTGGGGCATGATCTTGGGCACGGGTCATCTTTGGAGAACAAGATGTTCTCACCGTCCCGAGTCGCTTATTTTTCGGCTCCTCGGGATCGGCCTCGAGCTTCATTTTTCAACGACGACCTCGCTGCTCCTATGGGCAATCCGGTAATGGCGTAGACCTGCTCCATCGCATTGGGACCTTCATCCTCGTCGTCGAGGTCGGCCCGCAGTTGTTGCCATCTCCATTCTTTCCTCTGCGCTTCTTGTTCCCCAGCCCAGGTCGGCCGAGGTATCTCTTGAGCGCTCCTCCTTTGACGAGCTCGTCAATCTGCGAGCTTAAGTTTCGCAGATCTTGATGTTGTGACCATACCCTGGTGATAGTCACAATACTTCTCCGTCGACCTTTTCTTGGATCCTCCTTCATGGGAGGGTTTCGGAAGAGCTCGACGTGGAGCTCAAATATCTCCGCCCTCGATTTGAGAAGATGAGGCACATTGCCGTCAGGGTTTGGCCGAGGTCCGAGCCTAGATTCGATCGGGCCCTTCTTGATCCTCTCGAAAGCACTTCGCGATCGATCGCCGACCTCGGTCATCCGGGCTTCTTTCTTTCAGCCATCCGCTCATCCCGCATCTCTCTTCTTCCGATCGACTCGCTCCTTCGACGTAATTGTCGACCGAGTCCCAGGCGACTCAGCCGCCTTGACTTTTCCCGGGTGATCTCTTTGTTCGCGCCAGATCGATCCCGTTCTTAAACGCATTGATGATGTAGAGATCGTTACTCTCATCAATTTTAGAGATTCCTTGATGAACCTCGAGACGAAGTTTGACATCGCCTCGCGTCCGCCTGGCGGATGGTGGCAGATCGGACGAAGGTTGTTGAGGTGGCATCTTCTGGTAGAAGCGCCACTTAAACTAATCCTTGAGATCCCAGGCGATGTATACTGCTGATACGGCGGAGGTGAACCAACGTCGGGCGTTGGAGATCAGCATCTCGGGGAAGATTTTACACATATGAAAATCCTCCATTCCTTGATTCGCCATGTTGGTGGTGTAGGCGAAAAGAAAGTCGGAGGGGTCCCCAAGACCATCGTAGGCGGCGATGTTGGGTGCCCTGTATCGCTGGGGCAAGGGTGTGTCCAGAATTTCTCTGGAGAAAGGAGAGATGATCCTCCCGTACCGGTCGAACCCCGGGAGATCATTGCCATCTCTCTCTGGAGGGGTGGGAGATCGGTAACGACGTCTGTCGTCTCTTCGAGGGGGAGTTCGGCTCCGCCTCTCCTCTCTTCTGTCCCACTCGGCTCTCTGGGCGGCATGCCGAGGTGGTGAGCGACTTCGCGGGCGATGCGGGGACGAATGGTTGTGACCATCCCGGCGAGGTGATTGACTTCGGGCAACGGGGTGATGTACGCGTTCTCGGCTATTGTGCCGAGGTGAGCGTTGGTCACTTCGGTGGGGCAAATGACCCCGGGCGCCCGTAACCACCAGTTCGGGTACTCTTGAGGTGCCCGCTCCGTTTGTCCTCTGGTTGAGGAAACTCTGGAATTGGCCGAGATTTGCGTTGAGGAACTCGGACACTGCACGGCCGAGGACCTCATGAGATTGGTGAACCGCATGTTCACTGATATTGAGGTCGGCACCTTCCTCTTCGTTAGGGCGGCGATCCTGAGGGTGTATGGGAATGTTCTCCATGTAACCTCGGTGTGTGTACCACCGGTGGCGTCCATGACCCCTTTCCACGTTGTGTGACCACTGATCACCCTCAACACGGTCGTTTCCGGCTCCGCCGGCAAGATTAGCGTTTGCACGAGTTCGTGCCATTTGAGTTGTAGAAAAACAAAGCTTTTTATTCGAATGTTTCCCACAGACAGTGCCAATGATAAATCTAGTTTGTATGAGATTTATGTAAAGCAGTAAAGAACACAAGAGTTTTTACGTGGTTCGATCCAGAACGAGATCTACGTCCACGGAGGTGATGATCCTCAATACTTTCACTATAAATGGATTACAATGAGTGTATCTGAAAGACTCTAGTATTCAATAAGTTGCTAACCCTTTTACCGTCGACCTAACCTCTATTTATACATGATTGTGGATCTTACTGGATCCCTTGATTGGTGGGATCACGATCCTTCCATAACTGACCACAATCTCCAACATAACTGACCACGATCTCCGCTATAACTGACCACGATCTCTGCCTTTGACTTCGTTTTGATTAGGGTCTTGATTAGGGTTTAGAGGTTGGGCTTTAGGCTTAACCGCGTGGGGCCGTCATCAGGTCAGGCCCAGCTCGTTTGGGCCTGCCAGTGGGCCTGAGCGGTTGCGCCATATCCCATCAATTATGGAGGTGTGAAAGTCGACATCATGATGTACAAGCAAATTATGGGAGCTTAATGTATTTTAAATGACGAGGGTTGGATATCACGTATGTTGTGAGCCTTATCGGAGATACATGGAAAGTCCAACGAGATGCATCTACAGTCGCTAAAAGGATCTGCGGTACTTGCAGAAGGTACCGTCAACTTTGGATTGTTTTACAAAGTTGGTGATAAAGTCGATTTATTCGCTTCACGGATAGTGATTATGCCGCGATCAAGATGATAGGAAGTACTGCTACGTTTTTATGTTGAGTTCGAGTGTTTCATGGTCATTGAAGAAGCAACCAATTGTTACTTTATCAACGACCGAAGCCGAGTATGTTGCAGCGTCTTTGTGTGCTTGTCGGCTATATGGTTGAAGAAGCTTCTTGATGAGCTCCATTATGAAAGTCATGGGCCTACTACAATTTTCTCGTGACAATAACTCAGCAATTAAGCTCTCAAGAATCCTATTCTACATGGAAGAAGCAAGCATATTGATGTGAAATATCACTTTCTAACAGAGCTTACGAAGAATGGAACACTTGAGCTTGTTTACTGCAGAAGTGAGGATCAAGTTGCTGACTTATTTACTAAGTCCCTCAAATTTCCCATATTCCTAAAGCTACGTGAGTTACTTGGAGTATGCAAGTTGGAGAATGAAGTTTGAGATGTCTTTTTGGTTTCATTAAACTGATATATTCATATCAGTTTAAGGGAGGGTTTGTTGAATAAATTGACTTGACTTTTACTAGACCAAGTCCTACGTATTTCTTTCCAGTATTATGTTCCTAGTTTATAGGAGTTTGTCAGTTGAGTCAAAGGAGTTTGTTCCTATTTATTTGTTATTAGACGTTGCTTAGAGTTTTGCTGTTATTTGCTTGTCATCTTGTTGCCTATAAATAGGCTTTGGATTAATAAAGTGAAAGACACTTTCCAGCAACTCTCTCTTTATTACTCTCATGATATTAGCAAATATCTATCATATTTTGCGCATCTTTTGCCTTTTGCCAGAGCCAGTCCAGCCCAGATTCGTTATGCATTTTTCCAGACTTCGTGGGTTGAAATTGGCTAGTTTGGTGGGCTTTGTATTATTTTATGGGTGATTTATTCAAGCCCATATTCTTTTTCTCGGTAGTTTTCTATTAAAAAAATTTATATTATAATATTTTAATTTATATCACTCAAATTAAATTCTTACTGAAGTAATAATTTCATCACTACAGAATAAAGAAAATTTAGCAGGAGTTATTTCCTCTGCATTGAATCAGTATTGCCCTTAAAATCCAAACAAAAATTACAGAGGCCAAAAACTTAAATTACCTACTATTATAATATATTTACTCCTTTCACCCATCATATTAATTTATCTACTCTTTTTACCCATATTTATTAAATTAACCCAAATTGTAATGTCATAGACAATTTCTTACAATTTTTAACATTGACATGACTGAATGTCATAGTTTTTCAAACTAAACGATTAATATTTTTAAGTTTTTTAATTAACTTTAAAGCCTTGAATTTAAAAAGGAAATGGCTGCTTTATCTTTTGAATTTAGAGCTCCCCACAACGCCGGCTAACCCACCCGACTAATCTCCCGCCGGCGGCTAACCTCTCTCTTCGCTCACCCACCGGCGGCTAACTCCTATCTGCTCCTCTCCCACCTGGCAGCTAACCACCATCGACGCTCCTCCACCGGCAGTTAACCTTAACCACGGCCATCCAACAACAGCTAATGGTGTAGATGGATTCCAAATTATTTCTTTTATCGAAATATAAATATACTCCATCCGTCCATTAAATTCGTGCATTTAATTCCGTTTTGGTCCGTTCATGAAAATGTTCAATTTTCTTTTTTAGAAACATCAATTTTACATTTTTTACCCTAAATCTATCTACTTATTTACAAAAAAAAAATCACATATTGCCCACCTTTTTACACTCAATATTCATTAGTATATTCATTTATTTTCCTCATGACACACTTTTTTATACTCACTTACTTTACACTCATTACAATTTATTAAAACCCGTGCTACCAAAATCAATGAACGATTTTGGTGGAGTATATTTTGTTATTCAATTATTATTTTAAAGTGATTTTTACATCAGATATTATTAATTTAAATAAAATATGCATTCACTAATACAAATTATTTCAAAATTTAATATATATTTAAAATAGTTAAATATTAAGTCAAATACACTTATACTATTTTGTTCTCCCTGCACTGACACCATCAAATTTTATGTGCGTCAATGAGGGTAATTTTGTCTCTTAAAACTATAATTGGATAACTTTTATAGCATTTTAAAAATTGGGAGTAAATTGAATGTATCTCTTTTTTTTTGTCAATTAAAATACAGAAATTTAGGCACACACATGGATTCGAATCAAGGCACCTTTACTTAAGATTAACCACTCTACCACTAAGCCAACACACGCACACAATTGAATATATCTCTTATATTTGTGTATAGTTTGCACCATTAAAACAATTACAGCAGTGAATATATCTCTTATATTTGTGTATAGTTTGCCAATCGTAAGTAAAATTTGGAGTCTGAGCACTTGATAAACATTAAATTCAGATAAATCACGACTTCCAAATTATTTCCTCACAAGAAAAACAATGTCTGAGTTCATCTTTACAAAGAAAAAAAAGAATGGGTTTGCCTCCATAATATAGAAAGTGATTTAGTTGCGAGTGCGGTTGAATTTATTAGATCATAAGTTCAAATATCCACTGTTACCCTTGAGTTCAGCATATTGCAAATTTGTTTGTGGCGCGATTCATCTGATTTTATTGGGTAAATAACATTTTTTTTGTAATAATGTTTTCGCGACTTTTCACTTATCGTCACAACAGAAGATATTGTTACTTTGACCCTAACGCTTATAATTTCTTTTGTTAATGTCATGCCTATCGATTTCCGGCATACGAACGCTTGCGTGACTATCAGAATTCAATGTTGGACTCCACGTCAATATAAAAATTAAATAAAAAGGTGAAAAAACTCATCCAAACAATGTTGTTCCACTTTTTTCCACGTCAATATAAGGAAAGAAATGGAACAACATCGTTTTGAAAAAAAAATCTACTTTTTATTTTATTTTATATTGATTTAGAGTCCAACATGAAATTCTGATATTCAAGTAAGCGTTTGGACGCCAAAATTTGATCGACATGACACTAATAGAATTTTTTTTTAAATGTTAAGGACCAAAATAATAATACGCTTACGTTGAGATATTAAAGTAAAAAATCAACCATATAAATATAAATTGTTATTTACCCGATTTTATTAAAATCTACTGTGATTAATGAAAATTAATTGAGGATTAATAAATTTTAATTGAGAATGATAAATTATAATTATTTAATTAGGATGGATAATATACCGTACATCTTAATGTAATAATGTACACAAATTTTTAACAATTTATTTGGTGTGTTTTACATTTCCTATATATCATCGAGGTCTTTTCATTTAAAATAAACCTTTTTTTTATAAAACACCCTGAACCCTAAAAAAAATAATTAAATTCACACTTAATCTCATTTTATAAAACAAAAAATAATAATAGAGATATATTCAGTGTGGGTTTTGTGCAGGAATATATTCTATGCTGCCATTCCTGCTTGAATTAATGTCTGGTTTGTCAAATTCTAACCAATAGAAAAGCAGATATTGGAGTTTGGCAGAATCCTTGCCTGAAATATAATAATGTCACCTACCAAATTGGAGATTGTAGGTCTCACATGGCTTTATTTAGAGGGTGTTTATTGAACATGAAATGTTTTTGTTTTATGTTTCACCAAACACCTTCTTAATAACATATACGTAATGACGAGATAATCACATGTCATTTTCACAAACACATTTTATTCCAAATATAAATTTAAAATACGGTATCGCTAATCTCCACATTGAATGTTATGATCGCAACTTAATTGTATTTAATTTTTAAAATTGGCTGATCCAATTGGGTGTCTTCTCAAGATTCTTATGTTATTATGGATATTATTTTTGGAAAGAAGAAGGCATGCTGTATAGAAAACTGTATCGCACGCCATCTAATAAAATCATAAATGGGACATCACTTTGATACCAATTTTGTGTGTGTATAATATTGATATTGGGGTACACTCATGTGTATCTATCCTAATTATTTTTGAATTATAATTAATTTTTAAGAATGATTAATAAATTGTAATTCGAAATTTGTGAACATTGATAGAGATAGTTACATATTACATTTGGATGTAACACAAATGTTTGCCTTATTCAATTGAGTTTGTATGAATTTGTGATATGAATTAAAGTATTTGAACTAAGAAGCCCGTAAGCTAGAGTAGTGAGATGAAGAACATCCAATAAACTTAATCTGAATAAAGTTAAGGGAGGGTCTCCTGCGCCACAAGACAAAGGAGACCACCCTAACACCCTAATTAATTAGTTATTAATTAGTCACTAACATCCTAATTAATTAGTTATTAATCCTAATTAAGTAATTAATTAATTTTAATTAATTAATTTTAATTAAAATTAATTAATTTAATTTTAATTAATTTAATAAATTTTAATTAATTTAATAAATTTTAATTAATTTAATAAATTTTAATTATAAATTAATAAATATAATTTTAAATTAATATGTCTTAATTTTGAATTAATAAATTCTAATTATGAATAATAAACTTTAATTATGAATTAATAAACCCTAATTTTGAATTAATAAACCCTATTTGGAATTAATAAACTCTAATTTTGAATAATAACTCCTAATTTTAAATTATTAAACCCTAATTGGAAATAATAAACCATAATTTTGAATAATAAACCCTAACTTTGAATTAATAAACCCTATTGTGAATTAATAAATCTTAATTATGAATGAATAAACCTCCATTATGAATTAATAAATCTTAATTATGAATTAATAAATTATAATTTAAAAAATCTAATTATCCTTCATTATTATATTTAATATAAGTTTTTATAATAAAACAAAAGACAAAACATTAAATAATAAAATACTAAAAATCAAATAAAAAAAAGCAATGTTACGAGCACGCCGCGCGTACACAAGTTTTTTCATAAAGTTAATTAGAAGTGATCTCGAGTTAGGAGATATTTGTATATGGATCAAACTAAATAATTAATTATCGAGTATGACTGATATAATTGACTCTACAAAACATGATGAGCTTAGAGCTAAGGCATGTGCCTACCGCTCCCCGACCAAGGATCTAGTGCTAGACCATCACATGTATCCTATTTTAAATGGTTCCAATAAGAATATTCTAATTGAGTTGCAGATGATGTCATATTCTTACGTTGACATGACATCGGTTGAGCAAAGCATAACACCTAAAAATGACTATCTTTTCCTTAGAACCCAATTACCCTTCAGGTATGGCTCATATAAATCAATCTCCCTTCCTTCATGCAATAAATTGAAGATAAAACGTAAATTCAAATATGGTGTATAGCTACTATGGACTTAAAAATGTAAGTGAGTTGAAATGAATCGTGAGTTACTTAAGGGCATCTCCGAGGGTTTCCTTCAAAATATATTGCAGACGTATCTCTATTTTACAGCATAAATAACACTCCATCTCCAACCATATACTCTATCTTACAGCATAAAATGAATATTCTAGAATATTCCTTTTATTTGCACAATTTTAATGATATATAAAATTTATTTTAAAAAATGACTTTAAATATTTACACAAAAATCAATTTTTTATCTTTTTTTATATTAAAACTTAATAATATATTAGTGAAAAAGCTACATTAATGCAAAAAAAAGCATAATTAAAACTTACATTAATACAAAAAAGAATTAATAACCTAAAAAATGAAAACAGAAAATTGACTAAGATACTAAAATGGAAGAATGGGCTTGAAAACCATTGAATTCAAGCCCGGGACCCTATGCATTACTAGGGGTGAGTAAAAAATTTGAAAATCGAATATCCGATCCGAATCAAATCGAAATTTAAAATTCGGCTCAGATTTTTCGGATCGGAACAAATAGAATTTTTTTAAAATTTCGGATTTTTGCATTGGATTGGATTGGATTTTTTAAATCTGAAAAAAATCCAAAAAATCCGAATTGTATATAATTTTTATACAAAAATAATATTTTATTTAAATATCTTTAAATTTAATAAATATATATAAGAATTAACAAAAAATATTTTCGGATTTTCGGTTTTTTCATAATTTTGGATTTTTCGGTTCGGTTATACAAAATTTGGATTTTCGGATTTCGGATATTCGGTTCGGATCGAATTTTTTCTCTCTCAAAATTTGAATTTTCGGATCGGATCGGATTAGGTGAAAATCCGAACCGAAATCCGAATGTTCACCCCTATGCATTACAATAAGGCAGTAAGTTTTGCTCATCTCCCTTCCACTTATGAAAAGTTATTCTAATAGCAAAATAGGATAAATGGATACGCATCACTACATTTTTTTGAAAAGGATCGTATTATTATGAGATATTAACTATTCTATCACTAAGTCAATATATATACAAATAAGCATCATTACATAACCCAATAACCAAAAAAGTAATAATAATAATAATAATAATAATAATAATAATAATAAAATAATGAATTGTGCAGCTACAATGTCATACTCCCTCCGTCCCATTTAAATTGTCCCCTTTCTTTTGGGCACGAGTATTTAGGAGATATGTATAAAGTAGTTAAAGTGATAAAAAATTGGTAGGGTCTATATTGCGCAAACTATAGAAATCTAGCGCAGTGTTGGAGTGCCATTCAATTGTGTTTTAGCGTCGAGCGCCATTTTCCCACTTACATTGGAGATGGTCTTAGTATTGTAATGGATCCTAAATATAACATTCTAAATCATAATAGTTTCTCATTTAGAATCCTCGGCCAAAATATTTATCTCCTAAAATCTGTCAAAGTTTAATTTTTAATTTTTCAAATCAAAGATTAGAACGACATAAATTTAAAGTTTAGTTAAATATTCAAAATTCCATGACCGACAATATTGAGAGTGATACTAAGAAGGTGATTTGATTTGCAACTAAATCTGTTTTTAATCAAGTGAGTTTGCTAAATATGGTTGCTTTGTTTAATACTATGTCCGTCCATCATATTTGTTCATTTTAATATGTCCACAAAATTCGTTTACTTTTTTTATAGACATTGACTCCACCCAAAAGTCAACACTTTTATCCACACTCAATCCACTTATTCGTAAAAAACCCATCAATAACCCACATTTACATATTTTATTATCCGAGTCTCATTTTCCACTCAATTTACGCTAATTACATTTATTAAAACCCTTGCTGATAAAAGTTAAGAGCATATATCAAGGCGGAGGTACAAATTAAAGGAAGGCGTAAAATGCTAATTGTGCTCAAATTTAGAGGTTAATTAATTTAGAATTTAGCTCTTGTTGAATTTTAATATATTTTCAACTTTTTTAATTCGAGTATATAGTTCAATAATATTCATTTTATTTGTGAAAATAAATGACTATAGTACAAATTTCAAACACTCCATCCCCCTCCCCCAAAAAAGATATAATTAAAAGCAAAATATAATTTCAAGCTTACTAACTTAGCCAATCTTAGATTTGATAATTTTCCACACAAACTGAAATTAGTAAGCAACACTAATGGAGAGAGAGACAGATGGAGATTGTGTGTGTGTTACTAGTAGTAGAGTGGTTAACGTCTGGCGCCAGTGCCTAGGCTCGAGTCACCATCGTAACTAATCTTTAAAATTTATGATTGTGAAAAAAAAAAAAGAGACAGATGGAGAGCTATGTTGCTATCGACCACCAACCCCCAGTCTCACCATCTAGCCAAGTCAAATTCGACTGCGCTTCCAATTCAGCGTAAGCAAACCTTCCCTACCTTCTCTCTCTATACAAATCTCAATTAACGGCTGCACTACTTACACCATCTTTTCACCTACTTTGTCATTTTCTAATCTGAAAGCAGCCAAGAATTGTTTTTTGATTGCTGCTGCTTTTCGTCTCGGTAAGATTATATTCTTTTCTTCTTCCCCCATCTGAATATTCTTGATTATCTATCGTTTGTCGTGAGTTTCGAGAATTATAGTCCCTTCTTCGATCCGATCGTCTAACTGGTTCTGTTTTCACGTAAAACTATCTGATCAACTCTTCGTTTTTTTTTTATTTTGTGGAAATTAATTATGGAGTAGTTAGCGTGTAAAGTATAAGCCTTTGAATTTACGGTTTCGTAAAGCAGAGGATTGTTTCAATTTAATATTTTAGTTGTTGGAATCGCAGTAATCCTAGTGAATCAGAACTGGAACTGATTTGGGATTTCTTCTTTGCGTTTTTTTAGTTGCAACTGGAATTAGATAGTTTCTTCTTTATTTTTTTATCCTTTTATATATCGTTAACGAGGATTTAATTACTGGAATTAATTCGACTTCCTTGGTGTGCATATCAGCAGCTGCTAATCGCAAGTTTATTTAGCTCTTGCGAACTCTGATGGCGGCGGCTTTGGGTGAATGGCACTGTGAAAAGAGAACTTTTGCTAAGAATGAATCTTTTGCAAATAATAATGAGAATGTGCCTGAAACTGGTTGCCTCTCCATCATTGTTCTCGGTGCTTCCGGTGATCTTGCTAAGAAGAAGACTTTTCCTGCACTCTTTAACCTTTACCGGCAGGTTGATCCCAAGTTTGCTTGTTTCTAGAATGAATATATGCTATGAATCAATGAGTCAAAATGTTTACTTTATTTTGGATTGTGATGTTCAGGAATTTTTGCAATTAAATGACGTTCACATATTTGGTTATGCAAGGACCAAGATCTCTGATGATGAATTAAGAGATCGGATCAGAGGGTAAGATATCTGTAACTTTTTAGTTTGAGTTAGAGTTACAGTGAAAGTCATTTTTGGAAAATTACTGGTTTACTGCCTTTTGCCTTGAAATGAAAGAAATATGTGCTTGTTTATCATTCAGTGAAGTTAATATACATTTGATTATGTTTTGGATTCATATCCCATGGTTAATTGGTGTAGGTATCTCCCCCATGGTAATAATGGCACAGAAGATGTTGAAAACTTTCTATTGTTGGTTAGTGATTTCTGTTTGGATGTTTTATCTTATGCTTAATCATAAAGGATGACGTGTATGTAGTATGCCCGACGTTTCTTTGATTGCAGATTAAATATGTGAGTGGTTCATATGATGCTCCGGAAGGGTTCCAAGCACTAGACAAGGCAATATCTGAGCATGAGTCCTCGAAAAAAAGTGCAGAAGGATCATCACGCAGGCTTTTCTACCTTGCACTTCCGCCGTCTGTTTATCCGCCAGTCTGCAGAATGATCAAGAGTTACTGCATGAATAAATGTATGTATGACTCCGGATGAACTAGTTTTAGATGCTCATTCCTCTGCATTTCCTTACTTAAATAATTGCTCTTGTTAAAGGAAGCTCCACATAAATACTTCTATTTAACCCGCTTCATTGCTTTTTGCCTTTGTGATGCAATGTTGGTTTGTTGCGTCACCTTTATGTATTGAGAGTAGAAAATCACTTAGTTTGCGTGCTTCGCATCCCTTTCATTTAGAAACTTCCTTGATTCTTTAGTTTAATTCTTTTCAGCTGATCTTGGTGGATGGACTCGTATTGTTGTTGAGAAGCCTTTTGGGAAGGATTTGGAATCAGCTGAGGAACTGAGCTCACAAATAGGTGAATTGTTTGAAGAACCACAGATTTATCGTATAGATCATTATCTGGGAAAGGAATTGGTGCAGAACCTGGTAATGCTTGTTACCTTAATTTTCTGATGGATCAGTTTAGTTATTTTGTAGTTTGCATGTGCTATGTAGGATGTAGGATTTTATTCTAGAATGAAACTGATCTCTATCTTACAAAATATTGCAGTTGGTGCTTCGTTTCGCAAATCGCTTATTTTTACCTCTCTGGAATCGTGATAACATTGCTAATGTACAGGTGAGTTGCTTATGTTTAGATAATGAGAAATTGCAATAATTTTCCTCTGGCTTTCGACGCAACCTTGACTTTTCTTTCCCCAGATTGTGTTTAGAGAAGATTTTGGAACTGAGGGACGTGGTGGATATTTCGACCAATATGGGTATGCCTACTCTCTGCTCCAGAGTGCTTTAGTTCTAAATATAGATCTTGTTCTTCAGCTTGAGAAATATACATAGTTCTGACAAAGTATGATTGAAGAAATTATGCATTCCTCTTTTTGCTTTGGTCAGAGATTGATGAACTTGTTTATTTATTTCTTTTCTTGCTTTTGCAGAATTATCCGTGATATAATCCAGAATCACCTATTGCAGGTTATAGTTGTTTATATAGATTTTTTTTCCTGCTCGCTTCATAGTTCTTTACAGAATGTAATTTTTTAGTTAAATGTTATCATAATCATGCGATATATGTTAACTTCATTAATGTGCATTCTTTTTAAATGACTTAGCGCATGAAATTTAACTAAAAGAAGACCTATATTGACATCACAATTTTTAAAACCTTGCAGGTTCTTTGCCTTGTTGCCATGGAGAAACCTGTTTCCATGAAACCTGAGCATATTCGGGACGAGAAAGTGAAGGTATATAGAGGAACATTTCCATTTTAAGAACTCCACCTTGGTTTCCTTGTATTCAACTAAGTTTAGCTGAATTACCTCACCGGATGAAGGTTTTTCTTGTGCATAATTTCCTTCTTACAAGAACATTCAAAGTTAAAGATGCACTTTGACTGACAGCGCTTCTATTTTAAGTTCCTGGCTTCATTTTTGGCTTGTACCTCACATGGAACTACCTGCATATAATCATCAGAAGTATATCTAGTCTCCCTAATTATTTAGTTGTAATTCAGGTTCTTCAATCAGTTATCCCAATCAAAGATGAGGAGGTGGTGCTTGGACAATATGAAGGCTACAAGGATGATCCAACAGTTCCAGAAGACTCAAATACTCCTACTTTTGCAACAGCGATTCTACATATACATAACGAAAGATGGGAAGGTAGCCACATATTTCAAATTTGTGTTTTTTTTCTTTTTCCTGCATGAATGGATAAGTTGACCTTGTAAAGAGAATTTCTGATCACAACATCTAATGACTTGCTGTAGGTGTGCCTTTTATACTCAAGGCAGGAAAAGCTTTAAATTCAAGGAAAGCAGAAATACGGGTTCAATTCAAGGATGTTCCTGGTGATATCTTTAGATGTATGTATTATATTATTTTTTAATGTATGTAGCATATAATTCTTATGGTGTCATCTTTCTTACAACTCTTACTCCCATTATGTATGATGATAAGAAATTAGATTACACCAAATATGAATTTCCTCTTGGGGTAATTGGCTGTTGTTCGCTTCATCCTAATAGCATAGAAGAAATTGAGTTGGTGATTATGAATATTCATCTATAGCGAAAACACCAAAAGTCCTATATGAACCTACTAATTTCCCATGCTAATTTGTCTTGTCTTTGATCTGACAATTTATTCATTATAAAAATTTTGCAGCTCAATGTTTTTATACTAATGAACATTAAATTGTGTGTGCAGGTCAAAAGCAAGGAAGAAATGAATTTGTAATCCGTCTGCAACCTTCAGAGGCAATGTACATGAAACTAACTGTAAGTTTGATGCAATGATGTTAGTTTTCTGCGATGGGAGCCTTGGTTATTCTCATCGTCTTGAACTCTACTTTCTTCCTAATCATGCAGGTGAAGCAGCCTGGGTTGGAAATGTCCACTGCTCAGAGTGAACTCGACTTGTCATACACGCAACGCTATCAAGGGGTTGTCATACCTGAAGCCTATGAACGTCTAATTCTTGACACGTATGCTTATCTGATCTATACTGACATTTCCTTTAGTGTGTTTGTTCCTTTTATTTCTTCATTCATCATAATGCTATTGTGTGGTATCTTTATATGCAGAATAAAAGGTGATCAGCAGCATTTTGTCCGCAGAGATGAGTTGAAGGTAAACACTAGATATCTAATTTCATGATTCATACTCAAAGCTCTCCAACATTCCCATATATATGGCGTATGTTAATACCTACTAACCGATGTTCAGGCTGCTTGGGAGATTTTCACACCCCTTCTGCACCGGATAGATAAAGGGGAGTTTAAGTCCCTACCATACAAGCCTGGAAGCCGAGGCCCTGCAGAAGCAGATCAACTGTTGGAAAAGGCGGGTTATGTTCAAACTCACGGCTACATATGGATCCCTCCTACCTTGTAATCGCTTACTCAGGTGACTCGTCCTTTTATCTGAGTATATTGTCAAGTTCGAGGCAAAGACATAAGAAATATGTATGATGAGTTGTTGTCGAATGATTTTGTTTTTTGAGACAATAATAAAGGTGAAATCTTGATTGATGCTTGCTTTGAGATTGAAAGGATTGGTCTGTGTTATGAGGAGGCTACTACGACAAGAAATGATCATAAACACATTCTAAGCTTTTCGTGTTTGCAGTTGAAAAAAAATAATCAAAAGTTGTTGTAGCCTTCAAATTAAATTCCTTTACATCTGGGGTTCTCTTTTTACTACGGGTGTGAGCTTGGGATAAAACTGTGTTTCGTTTTAGTATGTTGTTACGTCACTCTCTCTCTTGAAAAGAGTAGTTCCATCATTTGTATTGGGGTAATTGCTATTATTATGAATTTTGATGTAATTAGCAATTTCGATCTCACTTCTAAAATATATCATAAAAGCACCTAATTTTACAGTTTTTACAACTGAAACTCCTTCAATGTTTTTGACGACCAAATCTTTCAATTTTTCACTCAAGACCTTGATTTGAGAAATCAAAGTTTGAACTTCAATGGCTTGAGGAGAGAAATATTATAGTTAGAACAGAAAAGCAATCCTGGCCCATTGGGTCAACCTAATTTTGGATTGGATTAGGCTCGGAGATTTTAGACCCAATAGGATTCCAAGTTAGATTGGACCCGCAGAAAATGATCAAAAGCTCGGCATACTCAGGTCGTCCCAAATTGATCGATTTTTTTTGCTCTATAAATAATGTTTCAGTCTTGGTTGGATTTCATTATTCTCAGTTTGATGGATTTTTGGGCAGATTCGGTCTTTTGCCACTCCTAATAGTATATGAGTTGATGTCCAATATTTATTGTTGATGATGAATTTCACCGGAATAGTTTAGAATTGTTGTCGTTAGATAGGTTGTGGAACTCATTGTCATTTATAAGCACTTGATGTCGACCTATATGCAAAATATTCATCTTCTCGAGCCTATCAAAGCTCGAACTTTGATTTTTCGAACCAAGAGCAAAAAATTTGGAAGTTTGGGCAGCCTGAAAATTTAAGAAGTTTTAATTGCAAAAACTTGTAAGGTTTGGCACTTGTACACTATTTTAAAAGTCGTGTCAAAATTATAAACTAAATAAAAGTTTAAAATTTAAATGAAAAATATCCTTTTCATTATAATGACAACACATTTTTAGAAAGAATAAGTGCGTTTTTTGTGTTGTATATGCAAACATTCTTCATCGAAGTGAACGGCATTGGCATCGCTAGTTTACACTCTCTTTTTCTCGCAAACGTCAACTACTCTTTCTCTTACTCATCTAATAGCTTTATGTTTCTCTTTCTCTTCCTTCTTCCTACATCCACAAATCCTTTAGAAAAATGGCTCGCCTGACAATATGATAGTGTGAATTTGGGTCAAAACCCATAGTCTAAAGAAGAAAAAGAACGATAAGATGAGGAAGAAAAAAAGAATGAACACATTACTTAGCGGAAACATATTTTACATGTAACTTTATTCTTGTAAAATTTTGTGTTAGACAACTTTTTGGGTCAAAATTCGAATTCAAGCAATATCAAATATCAATAAATATGTTATATTGTATATGAGTTAAATTCATATGTATATGTATATGTATATGTAGGAATGAGATCAAATACAAACCAATTTAAAGTATAAAATAAGAACCGTTTTCAGTCCTTGATTTGTAAAGATCTACGGTGAATTCATCACCTTACTTGATGGATTCAAACGCTTGGGTTTGAATCCCATGAGGGGCGAATTTTAAATTTTCTGAATTAAGACACTTACACGAAGAATTCAAACGCTTTCCTAGCGAATTCAGACGATTTCAGGAGTTCGTAATTTATAGGTTAAAGATGATTTTTACAATAATCACTCCCTATATATATATAGAGAGAGATGTTCAAATGAGAACCATTTTTATCCTAAAAACTAAGAACCAAATGAATTCGCTATGAAAAGTAGATGAATTCGTTGAGAAAACTACTGAATTAAAAAATTCAAAAAATTTCACCCATGTTCGAATCCCATGAGGGGCGGAAATACTATTTTTTGAATTCAGTAATTTTTCCAGTGAATTTATCAACTTTCACAATGAATTCATCATTTTTTGATTCTCATGTTTTCACGATAAAAATGGTTCTAACGTCAACCACTATATATATATATATATATATATATATGATTTAATCATATAGGAATGCAAATATTAGTGAGAAATAGGAATAAATCATAGCCCTTGATCTTGTTAGACAGATGGACAAGATTAATTCTTTATGTGTTGATATTTATAATTATATGTGCTACGTTTGTTGCAGCTGGAGAAATTATAAAGATTATTTTTATAATTTTATTATTAGATGAATCTTTTAATTCATATTTTTGTATGATTTGCTATTCTCTATCCTCTATCCTCTATGATGCTTCGTTGTTGTACGTGATTATCGGTATGTTGCACAATTTTCACACAAACTTTGCACAATTATATATCTTGTTAATTTATAATTTTGAATTCTGTTTAATTTATTTAAATTTCACTATTTATCATTTACTTAGCACAAGATTCAGACAACCGTTGCATTATATATCTTGTTAATATTTTATTTTTATTTGTGTTGTAGCATTATAGGTTAAAATCGTTGCACATTCTTGATGACAGTTTAGCATTGAAATAAAAATAATGCTTGGCGATTCGATATTGAAAATAAGAAAAATTATACTGGATATCACATAAAAATTGATCTTAAATACTTTTATAATATAAGATATCAAATCCCATAATAATAGAGATTAATTGTTTAAACTAATCATCAAATTACTATTATATTCGTACTAAACTATGTACAACATATGCAATGATTTACAATCGTAACGTTATACCACAAATAAAAAGAAAAATAAATAATATATATAGTTTTACAGAGAATCAATGAAATATATGCTACAAACGGATAAGTGTGTGCAACAACAATACATATATATAATTTGAAAGAATTTCACATATCTGAGAAGATTCATTTAGACCATTTTTAACATTTAGTCGAATTTTGATAAATAGATTGATGATGATATCATCAATCTTGTTTAAAATGAAACATAAACTTTGGAACGTTAATTACATATTAATTAATGGTTATAATTTATTCTTATTTTCTTACTATCAATTCATCCCTATATATACATATGTTCTGATATATATTGAACCGTCTCTACCACAAGTTTGTTTAACTTAAGCAATAAGCACTACAGATTTGATGTTATTGACAACAACATTCATACCCGCGAACCGCGGCGCGGGATTTGACCGTTGCTACACACGTGACAGTCATGTGATGGGAGTCCATGCTCTCCGAAATAACCGCTCAGCTGAGCCTTGACCGGTTCAAGTCATAGTGGGCCCCGCCTCCATCTGAGCCTCGACTATTCCGCCTCACTCTTGTAGATCGTAACGCACACTCGTCATTTTCCTACTCTCAAACTCTCACTCCTCACTCTTCAATCTATATATACACCTCCACACTTACTCTTCGCTCTCCTCAACCCTACTCAGCACATTTTCTCTCTAACCACCACTGCTACTCTACTCTTCTTTCTCTAGATCTCGCTTCCGGAGTCATGGCCAAAATTAAGATCGGAATCAACGGTAATTGTTTGCTATCAGGATTTTCCTGTTTGATTTGTTGTATTTGGCAGGATTTCACGCTCTGGCTGTAATGACATTTTCAGAAGTTTGAATGATTCGATCTGTTGGTTATGTGCAGGATTTGGAAGGATCGGTCGTTTGGTGGCTAGAGTGGCTCTGCTCAGTGATGATGTTGAACTTGTTGCAGTTAATGATCCGTTCATTACCACCGATTACATGGTAATGCTTTTCTCTTCTCTCTCTCTGTGTTATGATTGGTATACTCTTTTTCTTCTCTGTTTAGCTTTGAGCTAGGTAGTGCAATGTGGTTTAGTAGACCGGTATAATGCAGTTCATTTTTAAGTTGATTTGTGGCAAATTGGTTTCGATCCGGAATGATATATGCATATCAAACTCTGCAATTTTGTATGATTTGTATTAGATCAATGTTGATTATAGTTAGTTGAAATTGTTACTGCGCATCCTTTTTACTGTTCGCTACTTTACATGATTGCTACATTTTTCATTCTGAAACTACTGCCGAGATTTCTTTTTAAAACTGATTACCAGGTGTTGATTCTCTGTGTGTGCATTTTGTATTATAAAATATTTGGTTGTAAATCTTCGAACTGCCTCCATACATATTTACAATCAGGAATTTCCTGTTTCCATGCATTTTAGATGCTATTGTCAGATGTTTTTTGCTAAATCAATCGCAAACTCAATTTTTTTTTCTGTTGTACAGACGTACATGTTCAAGTATGATAGTGTGCATGGACAATGGAAAAAGGACGAGCTTAAGGTTAAGGACTCAAAGACACTTCTTTTTGGTGACAAGCCAGTGGCTGTGTTTGGCATGAGGTAGTTATCTTCCTTATCAGATGGAGGCTTGTTTAGCCATATTTCTCTAATACATGCATTTTCATTTCTACCAAATAGGAACCCTGGGAGATTCCATGGGGTGAGGCGGGAGCCGAGTATGTTGTGGAGTCTACAGGTGTTTTCACTGACCAGGACAAGGCTGCTGCACACTTGAAGGTCCAGTTCAATAAATTCTTCAAACTGAGTTATGAGAATTTCTGTATTATTTAGAGCTACTTCTTGTTTATCCAACTAATATCCTTTGGTTATCTTTTCTGATTCTCAGGGAGGAGCCAAGAAAGTAGTGATCTCTGCCCCAAGTAAAGATGCCCCCATGTTTGTTGTGGGTGTCAACGAGAAGGAGTACAAGAAAGACATCAACATTGTTTCTAACGCTAGTTGCACTACCAACTGCCTTGCTCCTTTGGCTAAGGTTTGCTCTTATGATTCAGTTTCTTCGTAGTCATGACATATACCAGTAAATTCTAAATAGATCGATGAGAGGAAAAATAATCTGATTATTTGTAATATTGCAGGTTATAAACGACAGGTTTGGTATTGTTGAGGGGTTGATGACTACTGTCCACTCTATGACTGGTAAGCTTTACCAACAAGTGAAGTTCTTTTGCCCTACTTTAAAGTTTTTAACATGAGTCTGACAATTATGGGTTTTCTTAATGTAATTCAGCAACCCAGAAGACTGTTGACGGTCCATCGAGCAAGGACTGGAGAGGTGGAAGAGCTGCTTCATTCAACATTATCCCTAGCAGCACTGGAGCTGCAAAGGTACACAACTTTTAAGTTATGAAGTAGGATCATGTTTTACCATGTTCTTGACTCTTTTTTTTTAATCTGTTTAATAAGTACTCTCTGAAAAATAGATTTCCGAAAAATAGTTTCAGTTTATTGAACTAAAGATATAGTTACATATGTTAAAGATATGCTCTGAAGTGCACATGTTAGAGGCTAGATTATCGTTCACGAGAAATTTAGTGAAGCTCAGTGAATTTCACAGCCATTTGAACTTTGTATGTTCTTGTCTTTGATAGTTTGGTATCTTAGTAACATTTTTCCTACATTTAGCGAATTAGCTTGCAACAACAAATACACGTATTATAGCTTTTATAATATGATCAAACAATGATGGGGGAATTGGTTTTACAGGCTGTTGGGAAGGTGCTTCCTGCCCTAAATGGAAAGCTTACCGGGATGGCTTTCCGTGTCCCAACTGTTGATGTTTCAGTCGTTGATCTTACTGCAAGGCTCGCAAAGGCAGCTTCTTACGATGAAATTAAAGCTGCAATCAAGTAATTATTTTTCCTGTCTTGTCAACATTGTTTCGTCTTGTGAAGGCAGCCTCATCATTTCTTGTCTCTCTTTTTCATTACTATATAGGGAGGAATCCGAGACTAAGTTGAAGGGGATCCTTGGTTACACGGAAGATGATGTCGTGTCTACTGACTTCGTCGGTGACTCCAGGTATGGATTCCTCCTCAACTCTAAAATCAGTATAACAATTGTATGATTGTATTCGTTTTACTTACGCTTTGACTTCATCATATTATATGGCAGGTCTAGCATTTTCGATGCTAAGGCTGGAATCGCTCTTAATGGAAACTTCGTCAAGGTCGTCTCGTGGTATGACAATGAATGGGGTTACAGGTAAGACATGATTAAGAATTATCATATACCGCAAAAACAGTAATTATTTTTACATTGGAATGCAATACTAAAGTGATTTGTGATTGCAGCAACCGCGTGATTGACTTGATCCGTCACATGTCATCTGTAGCTTGATTGACTCGAATCTGTCGCTGGAAAAGAGATGATTTGTTTATGCTTCATTGGTGTTGGTTGGGTAGCAGCCATTGAATAACTGAGCTGATAATCCTTTTTGTTTGTAAGAAGGTATGCGTTGGACAGGGGCAGAGCTAGGGGGAGCTGGGGTGAGCTCAAGCACCCACTTGGACATGTAGAACATAATCTTTATCTTGTTTCATCTTTTTCGTCATAAATTCGCGTCTTTGACATTTAACTTCTTTCGATGCTTCACGACACATGACATTCACTTGCCAGTAGCTATAACCTAAATTTGCAATTGTTTCTCGACAGTTGTTATTTGCAATCCCATATGTTTTAAGTTTCTAAATATAACCTAAATTTCAAAACTTATATATGCTTGTAAGAATTCTAAATGCCTCTCTCTCTCTCTCTCTCTCTCTCTGCCTACTAGTTCTCGATCAATTCGATTGAGAACCTGTATGAGGTTTATCACTGTAGTAATCTCTTTTGATTTTTTTGATTATTATACTTGTATGCTGATTCTTTCTCTTGATTTTAATAGTTAATCTATCAAATTAGTAAATTACTTAAAGCAAATATATAATTAATTTTCTATATGCCATTTAAACTCTAGTCGACCCAGTTTGATGGGATGAACCTCCAATAATTAGTTACCGAATCAACCATATATATGAACTCAGTCCATTTTTAACCCTTTTTAATCCAAGCTATCATTTTTGTAATGGGTAAATTCTATCCACAATCCTAATTTTCTCCTTTCTTGAATTTAACCAAAATACAGGAATGATTTGTATTAGGCAATTTTGCCCCTACAGCCTCCAAGTCCAACCTCTATTTGTTGGTAAATTTAATGAAATAAAGTGTTTTTAATAGAAACGAATTATAGTTCAAGCCTTATACCATTGGATGATTAGTGATCACAGCGGATCTACTTTTCGACAGAAAAATGGGAGCTCGAAAATAATATTTTACATGCATGTATAATTATTTTACTAACTTATGTCATAGTATTGCTTCTATGCGAGAATTCAATATTCAACTTATGAATCAAACTTTTTTTTTCTTTGGAAGTGAACCCTGGCTCAAGTCTCTTGCTTGCATAGGCACGTATTTCACTTGCATCTAGTTTCCAAAAAAATATATTCAAAAGTAATGTTCCCTACAAAAATTTATGCATTTCTTTACAGAAGTCTGTCAATAAAACACCCAATTTTTTTAATAACTTTATCGATTACTACTTTCTTTAGAAATGAAATATTTTCCAATCCATGTACCTTTAGAAATCACATAACATACTTTTGATAAACCTAAACCTTTTGTTTACAGATGCAAGATAATCAAGTTTTCAGCAGCTGACAATTCGTTGCCTACTTGTCCAAACTTCTACTTAAACATAAATGTTTTTGTAGAGGGGTTTTCCAACTAAATTCTGAGATGTCATAGGCGACATACTCAATGTGTCTAAGCTTAAGATATACAAAAAGTAGTATTATAGACTTAAGGAAGTGTATACTTAACACTTGAACTCATAAGTATATGTGAGCTCTGAAGGTTTACTAATAATATTGTGAACTTCTTTCTTCGAAATCCCTGTTTGATAGACTTGAGCTTTGAACTTTGAATGCTTTTGACAATAAGATTGTGCATCGTTTCGTTAACCTTTAAATATTAGATTAAGCATGTATTTATAGAGAAGACGATGAGTAGTACAATTGGAGGGAGCACCAATCACGCCATTCTAATTGTCATTTGAGTTCTTCCATTTGAATCCTCATACGTCACTGTCAGAGTCTCCATCATCGTACACTATAACTCTGTAACTATGAAAAAGTCTTCTGGCATATTAGGATCCTTTGCAGATACACTACGACATGTGGCAAGTCAAACACTCAAGGCTTAGATATCTCCATGTTTCTTCAATTGAGTTGACTCCATGTTTTGTTAGTACGTTGACTTCAGGTTGGGCCAATCGAGGTTGCTCCGTCTTCTATCAGTAAGCTGGGCTCCCTTCTTTTGTCAGTTTGAAAACCTGAGTTAGTTTGATGCTTTCAGCTTGACGTAAATATATTTAGTTTTGACTTTTCATCAGCTAACTTTGACTTTGCTTTTTCAGTTTTGACTATACATCAACAGCTTTGACTTCCAATCGTCAGCTTTGACTTCTGATAGCCAGCTTTGACTTTCCAGAATGGATAGTCAGCTGTCGGTAGGACACTTGGTCATATTCTGACTCATTTACTTCCAGTAGTGTCGAGTCTCCAGTCTTTAGTCTTCCGACGTCAGTCTTTAGTCTTCGACTTTACTCAAGAAGCTTTGTTTATCAACATCAGTATACTTCAATCTTTATACATCAATTGGCTCGACTTCAGTCTTCAGTACGTAATCCTTTACTTGAGCTTCTATCAGTATGGTTGGCTTCAGTACTACTTGAACTCCTTCAAACATGGATCTATCCAAGTTCTTAGTTCTTCTACTGAAACTCGTAACAAAAACGCTTAACTCTAGAAGATAACAACTCACTAAGACTAAAAGAAGATAACAAAGTTATTTTAGGACAAAAAATTCCTTACTTGTTTGTTATTGGAGCACTATTTTATCAGACATGGTATATAATTTCAAACTAAACATGCTAGCAAGAATTTGGAATGAAATTAACCATATTCTTTGTTATCTTCAAGGCAAATATGATATTGGTCTATTTTATCTTTAAGAATTTGATTATGATCCCTAATAATGCTAAATTCTAGACTGATTATATAATTATGCTATAGGATATATCCATCCTCTCTATCTCATACGAGGATACTACAACTTGTATTGCATATATACGTGTGAGTATGTCATTTTCAAGGTTATTATTTTGAGGGGAGCGATAATTTTTAAATAATCCTAAAAATTAGACCTAAAAGATCAAATGGTGCTGAAGGCCTAATAGTTGTACTCTTTTTTTTCTTACTAAGTTTTTTCCCAATAAGATTTTCTTAATTAAGGTTTTTAACGAGGCAACAAATGCAATACATGAATAAATGTATGTCATGTACTCTTTTCATCTATCAGATTTTTTCATATGATTTTTCTGAAGAGATTTTTAACGAGGCATGAACATAAAAATAATAATATCAAATGAAGTCTTGTATAAAGATAATATCGTTTGTATTATGCAATTCAAAGGATGATACATCCAAGATTTGTTTAAGAGGTAGTTTTACAGACTTATTCATAAAGACATTACCAACATCAACGTTCAAAAAACTGATACATAAGATCGACATATGCCAAACTCAAAGATCTACAATGACTGTTTTCAAGGAGTCGTTGAACTCTTTTTCCTTCGATTAGGTGTTGTCCCATTGAATTTTTCTATCAAAGTTTTAATAAGACAATATTTTTCTTTTAGAGGTTGTCATTTAAGGAAGTGTTGTAAATATATAATATATATTTATTATATATAAATAGTGACCAAAATCCTAACCCTAAATTTATATCTCCCTATAAATAGAAGCATTTAACCTCATAATAGACAAACATTCATTTTATATCTCTACATCATTCTCTCTACTTTATCACAAAGATTTTATATTTTGAAAAGACTCAAAATTGGAGACACGGAACACTATTGATCCAAAAATAATTTACTCTCCAAACATTTGCCGAGTTTTTATTAATAGGAGAGTTCTATAAAAAGTGATTTATTTCTACGTGCAATAAAATTTGAAAACGACGCAACACTATATACCATGCTGGAAGACGTTAATAAACAGAGAAGCCAAATTCAAAACAAAGGATTACTACAAATGAACAATGGACATCTAACCAGGGTTTTGGCAGCACAAAACCTAATAAATTTGCATCGTTCTTTATAAATTATGATAGCGCATGCTTCCTGTTATTATTATTTATTTTCCTGCAAATCTACGTTTTGCAACAAGTAAAACACCTTAAAAAGGAAAAGGAAGAATACACATCGATCCCATAATTATCATTTGGAAAAAGCGGATAAAAAGAAGCAGAAACCACATCCCACATAATATACATAAGAAAGGAACCATCAACAGTAATAACAAGCATTTGGACAAAGATGATTAGAATTTCCAAGAATAGGGAAACGGAGCACGGTTTGAAATTATTATAGCTTGTCTGCATGGATCCTAAACATTCTTACAACTTATCTCGGTAATAGAACTGCAAATTTAAAACTCAAATATCCATCAGAAGAAACCAAAAGAATGGAACCAAAGCAGACAATCTCCAACATCCTGCAATAAAGAGAAACAGGGATGGTCAATTAGAGAAGAAAAGGTTATGGAAGGCCAGTAAAGAGTAATGAACAGCAAAGAGAAAAACGAGATATCTACATCACAACGGTAATGAATTTCAACAGGAATAGCTACAAGTATCACATTGATACTATCACATATCTACCAAGGTTGGCAAAACATTATAATCATATTATGATATAATACAGTAAAATGCTGTAACAACCTCATAGAGCATTAGTTGAAAGTTGAAACATCAAATGCTCATCTTTTTGGCGAGCTATATGACAAGGATTCCATCTAACAACCAACCAATCATGGATCCATCATACTTGTGAGATTCAGTAACCTATAGTACTAACATGTGAATTTTAAAAGACAAAGGCTATCAAGTTGAATACAGATATCACAACCAAAGCATACTAAACAGGATCTTTTTCCAGCAAAGCATTAATACATCCACCGGCAAATCAATCAAACAAAAAATAATCAGTAATGCCAACACCTATGAATGCTACCTCATAACTAACGCGCAGGATTGACACCAAGAAGCATGTTGTTGCTGCTAGGCAGATAGACCACATTCCCATTCCTGGCCATGGACGCTGCATTTTCCTTTGCTGCCTCAATCTTCCTCAGCTCGATCAAACCCATCCCTGCAGCTGCAGTTGCATCAGAAATCAGCTTGGCAGACTCACTTTCACCCTCAGCCCTAATAATAGCAGCCCTCCTCTCCTGCTCTGCCTTCATCACCACAAACTTCGACCTCTCCGCCTCTTGTTGGGCCACTTGCTTCTGCTCCACAGCCTTTGAGAATTCCGCACCGTACGACAAGTGTGTGATGGCCACATCATCCAAAACAATGTTGAAATCCTTGGCCCTTCTGATCAAACTCTCTCTCACGAGGGCAGAAACATGGGGACGATCAGTGAGCAATTGATCAGCATTGAATTGAGCAACCACAGCCTTCAGAACCTCATTACCAATAGATGGCAGGACTTTCTCATCATACTCAAGCCCTAGGGTTTGGAAAATATCGGAAAGCCGTTTGACATCGGGGCGCGAAAGCACACGCAGTGTCAGATTGACCATCTGCAAATCCTTCGTGCCTATAATTTTTCGGGGGAAAATTGTTCCATTCATATACTCTCCAGCATACGGGTCAAAACTCAACGAAATTATACAATAATACGGGTAATAATACTTTGTTCCATAATAAAAGAACATGGAATCCAATTGGGAGCCCTCATATTTCACAAAGAAATCTAGTAATTGTCGAAACATATAATGATACTAAAACCTTCTTGGTGATGGTAAATTTAAGTAACTAAATGATCAAATGGTACTAAGCTACTAGAATTTTCGTGATATGCATTAATTTAAAGTGGACTATTTTATCAACTAGTAGTATAGTCGGGAGCAAAGAAAATTATTAAGCAAATATAACTAATTCAGAGGATCTGCGAAGAGCAAACTAAGAAAACAGCGAAATGTAAAATTGTAGTGATTTACCAGAGATAGAGGAGAAGGTGTGGGGGCGAGTGCGGATGTCGAAGATGAAGGGTTTCTGAAGCCACGGGACCAAGAAGTGAGTTCCTTCGCCGACGGTATCTGGCTTGACTCCTTGGAAACGGTCGAAGATAACGGCGCGTTGGCCGCCGTCGACGGTGTAGAGACAGGAATTGACAGCGGCACCGCCGATGCCGACGGCGAAGGCGGCGCGCGCTATGTTCGTCAGCGCATTCGCGGCTCTTTGCGCGTTAGCCATATTTGAATTTGCAGAGGGGTTGAGGAATGGAGATGGAGTGATCTAGAGAGAAGGGTTTTAGAGAGAGAAGAAGATTTCTCCCCAAGAAAATGCGTGTTAAACCCTAACGTGTCCCCATGGACCGGGCTTTCTTATTCGGTCCAGTCCATTCAAATATTATGGCCATTTCGTATTTAATTTTAATTTAAATATATGTTCATTACTACATTTTTCAAGACATACTAATATGGTTACATATCAATTTGTTTGAGTTTTTTCCCCCTTTGGGACAACCCAATGGTTAAGGTGAGTTTTTATGATCGAGAAGTCACATGTTCGAATTTTACCAAACACTTCTATAGGTTTGAGCCTGTCACACCTGGTTTTTCAAGTGTGGTTTATTTGTCATGTGCAGTTTATAGGTTATTGCACAAGAACGTGGGGTTTACCCAGTTTTGATTCTGTCACATCTGATTTTTCAAGTGTGGTTTACATGTTCTGTATGGTTTGCAGGCTATTGCACAAGAACGTTGGGTTTACCCAGTGTTTACCGTTGGTGTGATTTATCTGTCCTGTGTGGTTTACAGGCTAGTGCACAAGAACGTGAGGTTATCCAATGTTCATCATTGATAGCGACTGCAGATTCATCATGATACCCAAAAAGAGAAGAATAACAATGTACTTTATACTAAAAAAGAATGAAATGTGTTCGGGAAATTTTTGTTCGTTTTTGTTCTAATCCACACATTCTATTAATATTAGTCATAACACAGACATTTCAATATGACAAATGGTTACTTTTGTGATGGGCTTGGGTGACAATTTTCAATGCGATAGGGAAACATGACATGAATACGTAGGAAATTAAGGGATTAGTATTTAGCTTTATCGTATTCGTGTCGTTATAACGATACGATAATTTGATATCGGATTCGTGTAACCTATTAAAATATTATTATTGTTGTTATTATTATTACCCAGGGTTTGGACTAAAGACTCTTTGAATCTTGATATTTGATTAGCGTCGCTCCAAGCTTCTTCTCCCTCTCACGACTCGCATTCCTCCCCTCTCTATCTCTCAGTTCACCATGGAAATGCTGCCCGCTTCGGAGAGTTTTATCGTCGTAGGCCACTGCTGCTACCGTTAAGAGCCGTGGCTAGTTTTCGGCAATAGCAATGGCTGGAAACGTCCATTATATGCGCCGGCAGCGGGTCGCCATTGTGGCCGCCTCTCTTCCTCTGGCTCCAGCTGACTGACAATAGCCACAACCTTCACGCTCCGTTTCTCCTTCTCCGATCTGTCCTATAGGAAAACCCACTTTGTTTCAGCCGAGCGGCAACAGCAAGAAGCCATTCTCACTGTCCATCTTGTTGTGTGGCATTGTTACTCGTGCTCTTGTCTGAGTTGGAATATTTATAGAAACAGTGGGATTCTAAGGAACGGGGGTTGCTTCATTCCAAACGGAATCGGGCATTATTGATGTCTGTGTCGTTCAACATTCATTTATGGATTCTGCCATTATTCTCTTGATTACAGCTTCTCCTCCTCTACATCATGGTTTTGGATCAAAACACTGAAGAACTGCGCTGCCTCCGGTGCATTGCGGCTGCTGCATTGTATTGTCTTTTATCTCCTCGGATCTCTCTCTCTATCTCACTCACAGTGTCGTGCAAATTTAGATTTTAATCATGTATTGCAAATTTAGGTTACACGCCATTATGATTTATGGGGATGCACATACTAAAATTTTATCTTTCTGATAACGCATATAAGTCATGTTGGACAACATTAACAATGTTAACTAGTTGGAAATATCTCCGAAATATATCTAGAATTTTTAAGATAGACAAAAAAATGTTTTTCAAGATCAAGTGCTATGTCTATCACTTGAACTGCTAAATCGAGTAAGATTTAACTTTTAATAAGATCACGTGTATCTCATTTTCGTACCCAATTTTGAATATCCAATTATCTGTGCTATAGTTTAATTTAATTAAGATATTGTTGATATTTTTTATCTAGATAGTTGGTGGAAATCACAGAAGTTATTAATCAAAATTTTAAGCCAAACAACTTCTTCATTCCAATGTGAGTATAACTGAAGCACATCTACATTGAGAAAAGAAATCGAGTAGAGCGGTCCCTAGGGACAACCCAATGATTAAGGTGAGCTCCTATGACCGAGATATCACATGTTCGAATCCCACCAAATATTTCTATGAGTTTGAGCATGTAATACCTGGTTATGGTTAAGGTGAGTTCTTGTGGTCGAGAGGTCATAAGTCCAAATCCTACAAACAAACATCTCTACGAGTTTGAGCTTGTCACACCTGGTTTTTCAAGTGTGATTTATTTGTCCTATATATTTGCAGGTTATTGTACAGAAACGTAAGATTTACCCAGTGCGTATCGTAGATAGCGGTTGCGGGTCCTATTATACAAAAAAAATGAGTAGAGCATCAAAAAGTTAAATAGTTTACGGGAATTGGTAAGGAGATGAAACAAATGTGTAAAAGTCAACTACTCAAAGTCTCTCACTTGTGGTTATAGACAAATAAAACACGTAAAATATTGAGTAAATTATGCTAAAGAGAATATAAATTCCTTTTCTTAATAAATGGGAGATGTGTAAAATAAAAGAAAATCAAAGATAGGACCCTAAAGCTCAACGGAAATTTATAGAATCTTGACATCGTTAAAACTTTTGAAGATTAAAAACTCAAAATATCATTCTAAAAACTCACGTTCAATTCTCAATTAATTTACCACATTTCCGTCTCAAAAATAAAATAAATTAAGTTTACAAGATTCAGAAGCCCCAACTCATTTACATTGGCCCAACCAATTCGGTCCAAATTTATCCGACCGACGAAAACCTTCTACACGAATTAGGAATTCACATTTTTATACTGATCGCCGCAACAGCGCAGAAGCAGCTTCTACTCCAGGTAAATCCAACTTCACTCCATTTTGAATTATGTTGTGTGCTCCCTTTTATATTGATTTCTGCAAGAAGCAGTCGGGAGTTACTCCGATTTTTCCATCAGATATGGTTGACGTACTTGCGAATAACTCGCCTGTGTATCCAATTTTGTTATGGCTGGAACTATTTACTCTTGCCATTGAGATTGTTTATAAAATGTTGGTACAGTGATGGTAATACAGCTGATAACCTGAGAATCGATCCTTTAATGGTAGTCTCATTTTCATAGAAGCTATTTATGTAAGAGCTATGAAGCACTAATACAGAATACGATACGAAAACGAAAAGAAGGCGGTGTGAAGGCGCGACGAGGAGTGAGCGGCAATGAGTGTATACTAAAACTAAATCTAAAATCGCGATGAGCGTACTGTCGATGTATGCTTTTGATTTCCCTAATACGTTTTGGCCTGTCGATGTATGCTTTTGACTTCCCCTAATACGTTTCCAAAACGTATTAAGTACGTGATTGAATTATAATAAATAAAAAATAAATAAAACAAATAACTACGTTTTAAATTCGTATTTTTAGGGTATTTTTTGTATTCGTATGAAATACATTCTAATACGAGTATGCCGCACTGGTAGGGGTATCCTTGCTTCATAGGTTACAGCCCATCAATTAATAATTGAATGGCTCTGATTTATTATATTTGAGTCTGATTTACTATTAGTTCAGTGACAATGGTGAAATAGTTGAACCATTTTTCGTACTTTACATAAATTGAGTTTTGAGCTAAATTTAGTGTTCATCTTTCGTATCTCTATGCATTTCTGACTATGTGAAGCCAATTTTTGTTATTTGAATATTCGGCCATTTTGGTAAACATCTTGTTAGTTTAGTTCCACATTTAATAGACATGCATTTATGATCTGATTTTAACTTACACTATATGTGGCTGACAGTTGGGGCATTTCATATCAAGTACTTTTTAGGACTACTTGATAGTTCAAGTAGACTTGCTGATTTACTGCATTTTGATGCTCATGCTTTGAAATTAGGATAAAAATAGGTTTATTTAGAATATATAAACCGATCGGTTTTTGATCGGTCCGAAAATTTCGATTGATCAGATTAGTGCTTGTAAATCTTGATATATTATGTTAAATTAGTGGATCTGACTGTCCATGAAGATACACCATAAAGCAGAAATGTATGGTAAAGAGTTTGATGATGTTCATAAACTGATATGAAATGTAAGATGAAACAAATTGAGTGTTCTGACGTTTTTCTCTTGGGGAGGTTTGCTAATAATATGGTTTTAGTACGTGCTCCTTCCTTGAGTAATATTTCTTGAGTTGGGAACTACTAATGACCATTTTGCTACAAATATTGACTTAGTATTTCATGGAGATTGTAAAGAATACCAGGTGAATTATTTGATTGTTTTTAGAAGAAGAACTATGTTTTTCTCTCTATCAAACTGACTTGTCTTGTTTTGAGGCAATTATGATTTTAACTGTTAACTTTGTGAGAACTTTTCTACCATGTTAATTTGCTTGTGACTTCTGGCATGAGGAGTAAAGAGTTCTATAAATCTTCAATAAACTTGAGTTCAAATTGGCAAATCGCTGTATATGAAGCAATGGTTGTTTCTTATTTTTGTAGATTAATTTGCGAGCTGTTAAATCATTTTTCGTCAAATTGATTACTGTGTTTGATCTGATATTAACCTTTCAGTCTGATACTGTAAGATGTGGAGCATTGGTTCTATAAAGATTTGAGTTCTTATATGCCTGCTAAAAGGATTGTCAGGCTTGCTATTATGGAGAAGTAAGTGGACTAATAATTAATAGAAAGTTGTTTGCCGTTTTGTAACTTGTGAATTGTGATGTGTTATGAATATGTTGGCTTGCCAAAGAACAAATCAGCATACAACGGCTTGGTTATAAACTTTAACATTCTAATGATGTGATTAGATGGAAAAACTCTTAATTAATCATTACTTCTAGTTCTAGAAACTTTTGCAGGGTCTTCTGTGTCTTTATTAGGGGTGTAATCGAATCGAATCGAGCCGAACACCATCGTGCTCAAGCTTGGTTTGTTTAGTATCGAGCCGAGTCTCGAGTTTTATTTATCGAATATTTCGAGCTCACGAGCTTATTCGAGCTTTAATCGAACCCAAACAAGCTTTCTAAATTTAGATATATGTTTAGAATATTGATTATTTTATTTTAAAAATAAATTATTTTATCCATAATAACACAATATATTTATTGATTTTTAGAACAAATAAAAATAGTTAGAGATTTAGCACAATAATTACTAATTATAGAAAGAAAATAATTATATCTAGTTAATAATTTTATATTTTCAAAGTTAATCAGTTAACGAACTTGTTCACGAGCTAACGAGCCGAATACTACCATACTCAAGCTTGGTTTGTTTAGGCAACGAGCTTCACTAAACGAACTCGAACGAACTTTTATCGAGCTGAGTTCCGAATAGCTCACGAATAGCTTGACTCATTTACAGCCCTGGTCTTTATTAACCGAGTTAAAATGTGCTTGATCCTTATGGTAATCTTGTTTCCACTGCAGCCATATAGCTATACCAATGGTGCTCATGAGGTCATTGAAAAGCATCACCACTTTGAACGCTGTATTTGGAGCGGTGGGCTGCAGAACATTTGCCGCTGGAGGTGCTAAGAAGAAAGGCTCTAAAGGTGGTGCTGCTGGAGATGCTCCCAAAGCATCATTAATAAGCAAAGAAGTGAAATCCACTACGGTTTATGGAGCTAATATACTAAAAGACGGGCAAGACCCCAAAATTTTGCCCGACTCTGAGTACCCAGATTGGTTGTGGCACTTGCTCGACAAGCGCCCGCCCTTAGTGAGCTCAGGAGGAAAGACGTAGAAAGTCTTCCATTTGACGATCTAAAGCGCTTCGTCAAGCTGGATAATCGAGCGAGAATCAAGGAGAATAATATGTTAAAGGCCAAAAACTAAGACATGTGGATGACTTGTGTCAGAGATGATCAAGTTTAATCTCTGATAAGAAAGTATGTCTTTGTTCTTTGAGCTCTAGAAATGGTTGATTTTGCTTTCAAATAATGGTTTGCTAGTTTCTTACCTGTTTCTGTTTGCTCCAATTTGTCTGCAAAATGAATAGTCAACGACTTTTTTATCATTTGTTCTTGGACATGCCTCCCAAGTGTAAGCTTATCAACCAGCTTTTTTGATTGATTTAGACAGATTAGGCCAAATATTTCACCCAAATTTAAAAAAATGAGGTTGGTTTTGAAAGTTTCGAACCATGATGATATTACTTTGTAGTTCTTTCTTTTTGGATGATGTAACCTGTAATAGCTATTTAAGGTGTGGATTAGGTAAATCTACAGCACTTCAATGTCAACTTCCTCTCTATCCATTCTGACAAGAGTGAAAAATGTGCATATATCTATATGAGAAAATTACAATTATGACTCGTATTATCTTAACTATTGTCTGGAACTAAATGTTCTATTCATAGAATTTATAAGTTTTGGCTTGAAGAATAATCTGCCTTAGCCCTCCAATGGGTGCAACAACCATCAAAATAACCCCGAACACTACGCACACCTGAAAATCAGAACTTCAAAATTAACTCTCTGTCTCTCTCGACCAACATTGCTCAAGTTGGATACACTTACCCAATTCACCAACCATGATAAGCTGAATCGCCTTGGTTTGCAGATGGCAAGCCAAATGATGCAGGGAAGCTGCATAAAATCGATCAGTACATAAAAACTCTTCGCCATATTTGCAGCTATCTAATACTCAATCATATGTCCGATCAGCTTACATAGTACGTGTTTGGTGCGAAAGCAAAGCCTCCAAAAAACCCGAGAAGCGCGCCAAAGAAAGGGAATGTGATGGCGATGAACATTGTAAAAGCTGAAAATCAAGAATGTCAAAACTTATGCTACATGTTGTCTAGCTAGAAGGGAAGGCTTAGTTTGCTTACCAACATAAGTGTTCCTAGAAATAAACCGAAGATACCAAGTGGGCTTGAACTTCAGTTTCTTTACAAGCACAGTCTCAGTCATGTCATAAAGGGGCATGGCATATAACTGCACAAACCAAAACCAGGCAGAAGAAATGAGAGGTTTCTTGCTTCCTCATTGTGCTGAATTCTAGAATGTTCACGGACGACTCTTTGAGAGCACGCACCTGATAGCCTCCAATGAGATGAACTGCGACAAACATGTTAGCCATCGCAACTAACCACTTAGGTCTCTGCAGGGTGATCAAGATGTTGTCCTCGACAGCATCCCCGAAAGTCCAATACCCGATAAGAGCAACGGGGAAGTAGCACAAGGCGACAATTATGTAAGCAGCAATCACTCCCTTCCACATAAGTTTCTTAGACGGCCTCTCCGGTGTTGAAGGCAGAGAAGCTTGGATCTCCATCACGACGTTGTGTCCACCATACGCAAAGGCAACAGTCCCCAACGCACTGAAGAAGTCGAACACAGCACCAGCTGTTGTCTTTGACCTATGCCTATACTGCACGTTAGGCTGCACACCTCTATCCACTGAGGCACCCCACGCGATTGTAGAGTAACTGCAAAGCTCAAATCTGTTAAGTTGATCTCAAAGAGTTAACCGAGATTATCGGGAAAAGATAACAAACAGACCTTATAGACATGACCGCTGATGCCAAAGACACACCGGAGATTGAATTGAAACTCGGGAGCTGGGAGAGGACAAAGTGAGCAGATGAGATGATCATGATGAAATAGGTGAGTTTGATATGTTTGCAATCTTCGCAAACCAAGTCGTGGAATTTCTTGAGCGACTGGCCTCCCGTGATCATGTAAACTATGTCGACAGCAACTAGGCAAGTCAGCTGCTGAGGCAAGACGATCCACAAACCAAGCTTGTCGCCAAAGGCATGCTGTCCTAGCTCGTGGTACCTGTCGAAACGTTTCCCAGGAACCATCTCATGCATGTGTGCCATTTGCAACATGGTGTAGAGAGCGAAAATCCAAGATATGACCAAGACTGCCACTCCAGGTCCCCTGATAATTCAGCACAACAGCAAAACACTCACTGCTTTTTCTTTTTCTTTTGTTCTATCAGAAAACACTCGCTTCTTTTCTCTCAAACAAGAAATTTGAAAGTTTACCATCCGAGTTCGGACATGGCATAAGGGAGGCTGAGGACTCCAGCTCCGACTATAGCAGTAACATGGTGGAGAGTTGAGAACCACCATCTTGCTTTTCTTGAAGCAGTGATTGGGAGCCAATCATCTATGGCTCTCTCTTCTGCAGACCGCTCGTCTACCTGTATTATAACAACGATTAAGGCTCCCAAAGAACGAAGGAGTGTTCAAGAATCCGAAAATGCATGAGATTTCACATTCTTAGGTGTCTTCCAAGGCCCCCAAAAAAAAAAGATGCCATAAATCATTGGGGCTATTCATGAAAATTAAAGACTCATGTTTTGTGTTAGCATATTCTTCCTTATTGTAGGGACAAGATGTGCCAGGTAAATGCCAAACACACACAGAGACACACACACAGAGAAGGAGATTTACATTAGCATTATTGTACTCTTTCCTGTCATAACTTGGAGATTCAGTTTCCATTTCTAACAAGTATTTATCTTAAATTTCCAAATACTAGGAGAGATTGAAGAAGCTGAATAGAGATGAAGAGAAAGAAACTTAAAAGCACATATGAGATTCAAAACATGACATTTATAGGATCAGAATCAGCAGAATGTGAGAAAGTTCATTATCACAGTTTAGTTAAGTATGATATATAAATTTATTTATTTAGTCATTTGGGTTGGTTACAGAAATTCATATTAGTTGATAAGAAACAGTCTAAACAGCAATACTATTAACAGTGATATCATCCAACTACTGCCCAGAAAGCTACACTTTAGCTAACCATCTGTCACTCTCTGTCTTACTCGCGCGCGTACACACACACACTCATTCTAACAACCGTTGTTGTGAAATTTGAGAAAAGCCATGAAATTTCCCTGATTGTGACTGCACAGCTTTTGAGCCGGCATTAAGGAATGGAGGAGAATAATCACTTCATATTTTTGTGTAATTTGGCATTGTGACTTATGAAACACAAATGTTGACAATTAATATGAAATTGTATTAAGAGACATATACCTAATGAGAATTTCCCAACGAAATCTGTGGTAGTGGTGAAGATTTCAAGTTTTTCTGAATATTTTACTTAATTGCTCCATAATCCTAATCCCATACAATAAGAATGAATTGGTTTTGCCTCACTACAGAAATTTCGATTAGTTAAGAAGCTAGCAGATTTGGAACAAGGACCAGGATCGAATCCCAAGCACAAGAGCATGTGAGTTTCACCCTCTTTAGGGTGGCCTCAAGACTAGGTAAAGTCCTCCTAACTTCTTAATCGTTGAATCATCACGATTTACCCTCTCACATTCTCATGTGGGTGTGGGGCTTCGGGGGGGAGAGCTTCCCCTTTTGGAACAAAGAATGAATTGGTTTCATTTAGTGTCATATGCAGAAAAGTATTTAAATTTTGTTATTTAAGAATTCAACTTATGTTGTGGGAGTATTCATGATCTGTAATCAAACTGAACCCAAACTATTAATATATATATATATTTATTTTTATATGACATCAATATCTATATGATTTAAACATATGAAATGAAAGCCTAGCCTCTGGTCTCTCGTAACATTCTGCCTCTCTCATTTCACTCTCACTTGGACACTCCCTCAGTGCCGCCTCCCCACCACCTCCTCAGCGCCATTCCTCACCTATTCCTCCGCCGTTCACCGCGACACGGCCTCTCTACTGGGATTCTTCCCTCACTCGCCGCTGTTGCGCTGCAGGTTCGCCATATTAAATTGTATGTTGAATATGTTTGAGAAGAATTAATATAAGGTTGGTAATTGTTTCTGTATTGATACTGACGATTAAACATAGGTAAAGTATATAAAGAATACAAGGAAATGTAAAAAAGGAAATAACTAATTAAGGGTATGATTTTATGTGGTGTAATTGCAGGATTCCCGGAGACGAATCGTGCTATTCTTGGCGTGCATCGAGCTATCTTTGGAGGATATTGAGGATTTCTAACACTCCCCCTCAAGTTGAGTAGTGGGATCCCCAATATTCAACTTGTCCAATACATCCGCAAAACTTCTCGAATTTACGGCTTTGGTTAATATATCTGCCATTTGATCTTCAGAACGGACAAAGGGTAGTTCGATGACTCGGTTTCTATCTTCCTCGATAAAGTGCCGGTCAATCTCAACATGTTTCGCTCGGTCATGCCGGATCGATTTCTGATATGCCGATGGCGTTTTATTATCGCAAAATAACTTAATGGTTTGATTTGGAGGAAGCCATTTCAGTTAGCAATTTCCTTAACCATAAAATCTCCATTAGCCCACTTTTGATTCCTCCGACCGCCCGGCACCGAAAGTACTATTATTTCCGTGTCGCGGCCGGTTCGCTACCACCTTATCGGACCGTGACTGGTTCGGGTTAAGTGAATATGAAACGAATAAGGTTTCCAACTCATTTCATCTACGAAGAATTGTAGATGTTCCAAATGTAAACAAGAATCATGATGAATCAAAGACGGCTTATATATATATGATGGTTTCAAGGTTTCAACAAAACAAGAGCTTTTACAAAACTTAACATAGTAACAAAACGTAATGTAGTCTCAAGAGCTTGGCAATGAACAAACGTGTGAGACATGCATGTGAAGATGCATTCTCAAGGTGAACCAAAATACTTCATACTTCAAAAGATTCCGCCAACTCCCGCCTGCTCCATCACCGCTCAACCGCACATTTAAAACAAACATACGGTGGTGAGTACAAATAATGCACCCAGTGGACACATGCCGAAAACATTTTTATTTTACGAAATATCAGTCCGCCTACATCACGAAGACACACGCGGTTTTGTTTGAAAAGACCTCAGGCTTACTAAATACATTTTCATTTTCTCAAAACATCGCTCATGCAGCATTTTTCATCACAACGTATATTCCAAGTCGGCATATGGATTAACGCTACCGGAGGAGGCCTCCTTCACCCGGACGCACGACCGACCGCGAACGGTTCGTAGGTCAATCATCCGACCGTAACTCGTTCGTAAGTCAAGTGTACACAACCCTAAGCTAGATTCCCTTCACCTCCGACTTAGATCCAATTGTAATATTTTTCCTGTTGCCCTGTGCAACCCGAATGGACATATACAAAACATAAAACATTTTCGCGACAATATCATATCTCAAAAGTTTTCAAGAAACAAGACAAGAATAACAAGAAACATTTTCCAAAAGCTCATAAAAGTTTTGGTAAGAAAGCCCACCCGAGGACTTAAGGTTTCTTAAGTCACTAGTTTCTATTCTCGCTTCCGCTCTCCTTCGAGTCGACCTTATCAATGTAAGAAACGAAATTTTAGCATATCATTATGTTGCAGAAGATTCTTCGATCCGAACGCACGTACTATCCTTCCATTCATTCTTTTGTTCAAATCGCTCGTAGAGATGACATAGTCTATAACGCTCTACGCGTCAAATAAGGCTAACGGACTTATTTTGAGGTTTCTAATCAATTGATGTTGATTACGAATTTTCTTGATTTATAAGGAATATTCTACCTTTTAGTATATAATGTACGTTTTAATGTACTTACGTAACGTAAGTTACATTGTTACTAACGCATCACGTCACATAGATCACGCTTTATCGAATTACGTGCCCTTTGACCTTGGTCAACGTTTTGGTCAACAATTTGACCAAGTCAACACTTAGTCAACAATTTTGACTTTGGTCAACAAAAAGTCAACATTTGACTTTTCAATTATTTATGAAATTCTATCATTTTATGTGCAATTCTTGTTCCAAAAATTCCCATATAAAATCATACTATGTCTAAAACATTATTATAGATCATTTTATGTAATTACTTTGGTCAAATAAAATCATATACCTTAGAATTGTACTATATGGTTTTCGGTTTTCATAATTCACTAAGTAAACAATTTTTAAAAATTCTAATAAATTCACATAATACTTAATCATCCTTAACTATGCTTACTATAACATAATTGTTATTTATTATGAACTATTGAATTTAATTTACCTAAGTCATATTTCGAAACTTTGACTTAGGTCCAATTAATTTTTATAAATTTCAATAAATTCACACAACCATATTTTATGAATCTACATCATCAATAGGACATGATAACACTTAAACATGGATTATATCTCAATATCATATCATATATTAAAATTTTCGAAAATCTTGAACTTAGGTACTAAAGTTCTCCAAAAATTCTATATAAATTCATATAAGCTTATTTAATACTCTATATTATTATTCCATGCTCAAATCTATAATTAAAAATCAAAATCATCAACATGTGTCCTTCCTATATTTTCGGTCCAAATTTTAAATTTAATAGCATGCTTAATTTTATGATATAATTATACTATATGCTTAATAACATCATATAAACATAATATCTAAACATATTAGCATTAGTTATGTAATTTTCGAAAATCATATGAACACACTAAGCTTATAACATAAATTCTAACGATATACAAAGCTTGTAAGAAATCTAACCTCTTAGTCGGATTAGAATCGATCGTGAACGCTTATTTGTTCTATGCTCGGTTTGAAAGGATTGGAGAACACTCTCTTTTCTCTCTTATAATTTTCAAACTTGGTGTGGGATGAAGAAAATGAAGGCATTCATGAGCTATTTATAGACTTAGGTTACTAATTTTTATTATTTATGTAAAATATCTAATGTCCACTTGTTGAAAATCTTATCCTTATCCTTATCAAATCTTATCATAATCCTTATCATATCTTATCTTTTAATAGGTTCATTGAATCATTCATACAACTTGCATCACACTTGTCCTAAGATAATTAAATTACAATTTTATAATATATGTTTAGCAAATTTTCGCCATTTAGGAGACAAGACTTAGGTTACTTGATCAAATTGGATTCTAACTCTACTTTACACTCATAATGTGATAAGATCACAATCTTATCCTTACATTAATTATAGCATGATATTTATCTCATAATATACCAATTTATTCATATTTTCGGTCACTATATATATTATATGCCAAATATTTTATTTTTCTTCAATTAATAGCTATGTGACATAATATTGATCTTAGATAATAAATTATATCATAAGAAAATTAATTAAGATCAATTTCATATACTTTAGTAAAGTTATCGGCAAACAATTCAAAATTAAGGATAAATTATTAAACTTTCATTCTTTTCATAACTAATATTATTTTCATGATGAATTACATAAATATAATGATATTATGTCATAAAATAAATTTTTGGAATATTTCCAAGCTATTTCCCTAATTTTTCGAAAATTAGGGTTTCTTAGGAATTAATTTTCCAAAATTCTATCTTGCCCTATAATCATAAATTTCGAAATTTATATAGATTCTAGATGATAAGATTGATCTAGATTTCATGATATTTATCCAATACTAATGCTTAAATAATTAATTAAATTATTTGCTAAATTTATTACATAAAATCAAAATTTTAAAACTATATAATTTCTAGAAACAAATCTTATCCTTCATGATGCTTATCACTTTGCTACACATTTTAATGAGATAAACATTATCCTAAGCTTAGTCATAATCTAGTCATATCCTTATCTTATCATAAAATATCATAACATACTTATCTTAAAAATGTCATTTTCAAACCTTATCACATATATCCCCTTAATTTCGAAAATCACTCATTAATATATATAAAATAATTATCTTATCTTATTTTATAAGGTAATCATAACAACTCATCACATAAAATCAAGTGATCATAAAATAAATCATAAATTAATCCTTATAAATCATGATTTTCGAAAATAATCAAATAATAAGGAAAAATATTTCTTTCTCTTTCTTAGTGTAAATAATATCCCAAATATACTTAAAATCATATCTATTTATATTTAAAAATTATTTCATTTGAATTTCTAAAGGAAATTTTGATTTAATCGAAATCGGCGATTCCCGACGTTCACTTTCATAATCGTTTCTATCGTACTGTTGCTTCTTAAATTTTGAAATTTGTAAGCCCAGAAATTCGGGGTATTACATTCTGTTTCTTGCTTCTCCAAGTTATCGCTATCTCCAATAAAGGTGAAGTATCCCGCGGTTGACCTCCGCTCATCGATTTCGCCCAAACTGCATCCTCAGAACCATGTATTCTCAAATGTTTGTTCTTGCAAAAATATTCCATATCCGAAAGTCCCTCGAGATATCTTACGATTCTCGAGCGCAGCCCATGTGATCGCCTTGCGGTTTATGCATGAATCGCTAACGACTCCAACATCATAAGCAATATCCGGTCTTGTATGGGAAAGGTAGTTGAGTTTTCCTACAAAGCGCTGATATGTCCCACTACGGCCGCTCGCACCTTCAACTATCTCGCAGCTTTATGATTTATAGCAATAGGAGTGTTTGCAGCTTACATTCCAAAGATTCCCGCTCGTGAGAAGATCCAGGTGTACTTTTTTGCCATATGAAAATTCCTCCGCTCGATCTAAGCACTTCGATACCAAGAAAGTATTTAAGGGCACCAAGATCTTTCATTTCAACTCAAGGAATAGTTGCTTCCTCAAGTTTTCTATTTCTTCTGTGTCACTTCCTGTCATGATCATATCATCGACGTATATGATTAGTGTTGTATGTGGTGCAACCCAATCCCACATCGGAAGAAGAAGAAAGAAATGTCTTCTATATATTAGAAACTCACTCCAATTAGTATGAGGCATTTTGGGAGTTGTTGAGCCCAAAAACAAACCGCGGGCTTTTAGCTCAAAGCGCATAATATCATACTAATTCGACGAGTGGTGGCGGCAGCAGCTCTCAACAATGGTATCGAGCCGACGGTCGGTGGGCCCAATACATGGGCGGGACAAGGCTGCGTTCCGATGTGGAGGAACCCCCAGTGAACTCACGATTGAATCCGATGGTTCCTTGTGTCGAAAGTCTTCCTGATAGTGTGGTCAGTCGGCGAGTCCCGTTGGTTGTAACGGCGGTGCAAGATATACGGATTATCGTTCGAGGGGAGGACAATGATGTGGTCCTTGGTTTGAGGGGAGGATTGTTGGGTATAGTGTGCAAACCCATCCCACATCGAAGAAATGAAGGAAAATGCCTTCTATATATTAAGAAACCCACCCAAATAGTATGAGGCCTTTTGGGAGTTGTTGAGCCCAAAACAAACCGCGCGGGCTGGGCCCAAAGCGGACAATTTCATACTAATTGGACGGAGTGGTGGCGTAGATTCCCAACAAGTGGTATCGAGCGCGGTGTGTCTCGTTGTCGCGACGCTGCTAATCGCCGATTAGATCGCCGCAGTATAACGGTGCCTCGATCTTAGGCACCGTTATACTGCGCGGCTTTTAGCCCAAAGCGACAATATCATACTAACTGACGGAGTGGTGGCAGCAGATTCTCAACAAGGTATCGAGCCGACGGTTCGGCGGGACCCAATACGTGGGCGGGACGAGACCGCTTTCCGATGGTGGAGGAACCCCCTGAACTCACGATCAATCCGATGGTTCCTTGTGTCGAAAGTCTTCCGATAGTGTGGTCACCGGCGAGTCCCGCTGGTTGGTAACGCGGCGCAAGATGTTCGGATTATCGCTCGGCGGAGGACAATGATGTGGTCCTTGGTTTGAGGGAGGATTGTTGTATGTGGTGCAACCCAATCCCACATCGAAGAAGAAGAAAGAAATGTCTTCTATATATTAGAAACCCACCCAATTAGTATGAGGCCTGGGAGTTGTTGAGCCCAAAACAACCCGCGGGCTTTGGCCCAAAGTCGACAATATCATACTAATTGACTGAGTGGTGGCGGCGCAGCTCCTAACAAGGTATCGAGCCGACGGTTGGCGGGACCCAATACGTATGGACGAGACCGCTTTCCGATGGTGTAGGAACCCCTGAACTCACGATTGAATCCGATGGTTCCTTGTGTCGAAAGTCTTCCGATAGTGTGGTCACCACGAGTCTCGCTGGTTGGTAACGCGGTGCAAGATGTTCGGATTATCGCTCGAGGAGGACAATGATGTGGTCCTTGGTTTGAGGAGGATTGTTGTATGTGGTGCAACCCAATCCCACATCATCATGCGGATCATCTTCATGCATATCATCATCAAGAGCATTATCGCAGGTTTTCATGCACATTTTCATAAATAATGCATACATTTTCATCAACAACATGCTCATTATCACTTTCGCATTCAAATCATTGAACCATCAAAATGAATCAAAGGAGGAATTGCCCACCTCACTTTGAGTCGTGGTCGAGATAGAATCGCAGACAAGCAAGGAAAATCGATTCATTAAAGATCACATCCCTACTAACTACGGCTTTGAAGCTGTGCTCATTTCTATCCCATACCCTATACCCTTTAACACCTTCGTGGTATCCTAAAAACACATTTTAGATCTAGGTTCCAATTTATCACCCTTTTATGCATAAAAGCAAAGACAACCAAACACACGAAGATTACAAAATCAACAAAGCTTACCACGAAAACACTTTCGTGACACTCGCCTTCAAAGGCACAGAGGAGACCTATTTATTAAATAAGCAACAGATGTATAGCTTCAAAAGTTCTTAGAAAGCCCAAGATGCCAACATGCTTCTTACCCTTTCTAACAAAGTCCTATTCATACGCTCACTACCCCATTCGTTGTGGTGTGTAAGGTACGCTTTATGTCTCTTAATACCGTATAAAGAGCACAAATCATCAAGCGAGCATTACAAAACTCAAGGCCATTATCGCCTCAAAACCTTAATCTTCTTTCCGCTTTGGTTTTCAATTGAGTTTTCCAAGTTTTAAACTTATCAAAACATCGACTTATTCTTAAGCGTAAAAATCCAAACTTTTCTCGAGTAATCATCAATCACGCATGTGAAATACCTATTCCACCATGAGTGGGCACACTAGCGTGACCCCACACATCAAGATGCAAATACTCAAGAACATCGTAACACATAGTCCGATTTTTCAAAGAAGACATAGGAAAAGAGACTCTATGTTGTTTGCCTAACACACACGACTCACGTAAAGGCATGCTCGACAACTTATCATCACCAAATGCACCATTCTTATGCAAGATTTCTAGACCCCTATTGCTCATATGCCCTAAACGCTTATGCCAAAGCACGCCTTATCTTCTTGGACAAGATTCACGAGATCGCATCATCAATGACAAGATTAGCAAGGCAAATATACAAGTTATGGCCAAATTTTAAACACAACAAGGGAGCATTTCAAAATTTTCATTTGTCCCTTCCCATCTACCTTCTAACCCATCATCTTCCAAAGCAAAGACAAGACAACAAATTATAACGAAAGCAGCACATGACGACATTTTTCAAGGTATAGACATGACCGTAATCAAACTTAAGACAAACATCACCAATACCAAGCACGGACATTTCTTCTCATCAGCTAATGACACAAAACCATCACTGACATCTTTATAGTTTGAAAACATGTTCTTAAACGGAGACATATGGAAAGTGCAACCAGAATCAACTAGCCATTCATTTTCACATAGAACAGAGGAATGCATAGAATTCACATAAAACACCATAAACAAATCTTCCATAATTTCACCATTTGTCACAACATTAGCATGCTCTTTCTTCTTAGGGTGTGGACACTCTTTGATAAAGTGACCAACTTCACCACAGTTAAAACACTTTTTTCCCTTAGGCCTAGACTTAGACCTACTCTTACCACGAAACGTGTTCTTTCCCTCGATTCATCATTACTAGCATGCTTGTGATTATTAAACTTATGTTGAGTTCGTCCTCTCACATGCATAACCTCACCAGGACGATTTTCCACCCTTATTGTGTCTTAAATCTAATTCTTTGCTTTTAACCCATTCACAACAAGATCAAGACTCACATTATCTCTTCCATACTTAATGGCGATTTCACGCCACCGTAAGAATCGTGTATAGCATTTATAAGCACAATAGATCATAATCATCAATGTGTTTATCGCCACCGCTTTAATATCTTGTATTAACTTAGTAAACACATCCGTGTTCTCATCTATCTCTTTAGACAAATCAAGTTTAAATCGAAAGAAACTTTCAAGCAAAAACATTTTGAAGGAAGTGACGTTTCAAAGATAGAGTTCTTCGAGTTTTTCCCACAATTCCTTAGCGTAATCTAGCATACCAACTTTTCTTAACACATTGTCGACAAATTAAGAATAATGGTAGAGCATGCAAGTTCATTCATTTCATCCTGCTTATCACTTTCCACATATTTTTGAGTGACAAAGACGAAAAACTTTCTGTTGAACTAATACACACTTTATCTTCTGCTTCCAAATACTAAAATCCGATTTTCCATTAAAAGGAGACATGCAGATGAGTTAGTAGCCATTGACAAAGCAAAGATTCAACAAATGAATAAGGCAATGAAATAAAACTAACACAGCAACACGGCAAGTAAAACGGATCGAAAACACCACACAAATCACGTAGCAAAAACGCAAGTTGGTAAACAGCAACAAATGCTCAAGCCTATACTGCACCAATCGGCAGTTTTCTACGAATTTAAATACAACCTATGCTGCGCCACTCGACAGTCTCTAGGAATTTAAATTTCGGAGAGTTTAAGCCAATTTACCATAGCGGTGCCTAAGATCGAGGCACCGTTATACCTGCGGCGATCTGAATCGCTGATTAACGCGTCGCGACAACGAGACACACCTCGCTCTGATACCACTGTTGGGAACTGCTGCCACCACCACTCCGTCCAATTAGTATGAAATTGTCCGCTTTGGGCCAAAAGCCCGCACGGATTTGTTTTTGGGCTCAACCCCCCCAAAAGGCCTCATACTAATTGGTGGTGGGATTCTTAATATATAGAAGGCAATTCTTTTTCTATCTTCCGATGTGGGACATTGGGTTGTACCACACCCAACAATCCTCCCCTCAAACCAAGGACCACATCATGTCCTCCCCTCGAACGATAATCCGTACATCTTGCAGCCTCGACGGTGCCTAAGATCGAGGCACCGTTATACCTGCGGCGATCTGAATCGCTGATTAACGCGTCGCGACAACGAGACACACCTCACTCTGATACCACTGTTGGTAACTGCTGCCACCACCACTCCGTCCAATTAGTATGAAATTGTCCGCTTTGGGCCAAGATGTTCGGATAAAAATTAGGTTCAGTGCTATGCAAAAGGAGATGAACTCCCTTCAATCCAATGTGACTTGGATTCTTATGCCTGAACCTAAAAATTGCTCTATTATTGATTGCAAATGGCTTTTTAAATTGAAAGAAGAACTTGATTCTATTCGTTACAAGGCTAGGTTAGTGGCTAAGGGATTTATTCAAAAAGAGGGGGTAGACTACAAGAAAATTCTTGGCATGGATATTGTTAGAGATAGGAGTAAAGGTACTCTAGTGCTTAATCAGATTTCATATGTTGAAAAGATTTTGAGTAAATTCTCTATGTCGAATGCTAAGTGTTCTAATGTGCCTCTTGCTTCTCATTTTGTGCTAAGTAAGGATCAGTCCCCCAAGACTGCTTCAAATGAATGTCATGAAGAAAGTGCCTTATTCCAATGCTATAGGATCCGTGATGTATCTTATGATTAGTACTAGCCCGACATTGCTTATACCGTGAGTCGTCTAAGTCGCTACATGTCTAATCCCGTATGCCGCATTGGGAAGGGTTGAAATGGTTGCTTAGGTACTTGAAATCTTCTATGAATCTTGGTTTGACTTTCTAAGTGTCCGATGGAGTTAAACTTGTTGGTTATGTGGACTCTAATTATGCTAATGATAGAGATAATAGGAAATCTACCACCTCTTATGTGTTTACTTTGTGTGGATCATGCATAAGTTGGAAATCTCAATTACAACCTATAGTTGCTTTATCAACCATCAAGTCGAGTATGTTGTCGCCATCAAGCCTTAAAAGAAGCTATTTGGTTAAAAGGTCTATTATCCAAATTAGTTTTCTTGATAAAGATGTCGTGCTTTTTTCTCGATAGTCAATCGCTATTCAATTATGTAAGAACCCCGTGTTTCATGATAGAACTAAGCATATTGATGTAATGTTTCATTTTATACGTGACATTGTTGATAAAGGCATAATTAAACTTGAGAAAGTGCACACCGATTTTAATCCTCGCCGATATGGGTACTAAGTGTTTGCGGGTTGAAAAGCTTCGCTCATGCCAAAGGATCTTGAACTTTGACTTTGGTTAGTTTGCTCGATCTTTGTGATTCGTGATAAACTATGTTTGTACAAAGTCCCATGTTTAGCCTTTGTGGTTTTATGTCGGGCAAACTGTCCCCTTGTTCTATCTTCGTGATTTTACAAGGGGGCTCGGCGATGATGATTGTGCGGTTTGTTCTCCGATGCACACAGCAACACGGTTGGGCCAAAGGTGGAGATTGTTATAAAAGGTTGGCCCAAAAAGCTGCTAAGGCCCAAGCCCATTTTACCTATACTTAAACCTATTCTCTAATCTTGTGATGGAGAATGTAAAAAGATAAAAATAGACGCCTCCTTTGTGGAACGTGAAAAGCAAGACCGAATTGATACAAAGAAGATAACTCACGCCTATTTTCTTATTCCCATTCTTGAAAAGCTTAGCTCCACTTTATCTATAGACTTGCGAAGTCGTATCATTGTTATTCAAGCTCCCCATTCCTATTCCTTTTGAGAGCTACCGCGTGAGTGAGAGAGATAGAGAAAGCTTTGCCTCTTGCCTTTGTGGTCGAGATTGAGGAGCCGACGAGATAGCCACTCCCTTTGGTGGAGCCGCGGTTGTGTAAGGCCAAAGGAGGAGCCGCACTGAGCCGAGATTTGGTATTCCATTTTTCTTTTCTTGTTTCTCTGTGCAGCAGTCGAGGAAGTTGCGGGTCGACGGAGGTGCCGCTAGGGAGCGCGCTGACGACGCCGAGGTCGAAGGATCCTCAACGGTGGTATCGAGCCCGAACCTAAAATTAGGTCGTGCACCGAACCTAATTTTAGGTTCGAGCTCGATAATCACGGCGGTGCAAGATGTTCGGATTATCGCTCGGGGAGGACAATGATGTGGTCCTTGGTTTGAGGGAGGATTGTTGTATGTGGTGCAACCCAATCCCACATCGGAAGAAGAAGAAAGAAATGTCTTCTATATATTAGAAACCCACCCAATTAGTATGAGGCCTTTGGGAGTTGTTGAGCCCAAAACAAATTCGCGGGCTTTGGCCCAAAGCGGACAATTTCATACTAATTGACGGAGTGGTGGCGGCAGATCCCTAACAAGGTATCGAGCCGACGGTTCGGCCGGGCCCAATACGTGGGCGGACAAGGCTGCGTTCGATGTGGAGGAACCCCAGGTGAACTCACGATTCAATCCGATGGTTCCTTGTTCGAAAGTCTTCCGATAGTGTGGTCACCACGAGTCCCGCTGGTTGGTAACGGCGGTGCAAGATGTTCGGATTATCGCTCGGGGAGGACAATGATGTGGTCCTTGGTTTGAGGGAGGATTGTTGTATGTGGTGCAACCCAATCCCACATCGGAAGAAGAAAGAAATGTCTTCTATATATTAGAAACCCACCCAATTAGTATGAGGCCTGGGAGTTGTTGAGCCCAAAACAAATCCGGCGGGCTTTTAGCCCAAAGCGGACAATATCATACTAATTGGACGGAGTGGCGGCGGCATTCTCAACAAGGTATCGAGCCGACGGTTCGGCGGGACCCAATACGCAAGGTGACGAGACCGCTTTCCCGATGGTGGAGGAACCCCGGTGAACTCACGATTGAATCCAATGGTTCCTTGTGTCGAAAGTCTTCCGATAGTGTGGTCACCGGCGAGTCCCGCTGGTTGGTAACGGCGTGCAAGATGTTCGGATTATCGCTCGGGGAGGACAATGATGTGGTCCTTGGTTTGAGGAGGATTGTTGTATGTGGTGCAACCCAATCCCACATCGGAAGAAGAAGAAAGAAATGTCTTCTATATATTAGAAACCCACCCAATTAGTATGAGGCCTTTTGGGAGTTGTTGAGCCCAAAACAACCGCGCGGGCTTTTGGCCCAAAGCGACAATTTCATACTAATCGACGGAGTGGTGGTGGCAGCAGCCCCTAACAAAGGGTATCGAGCCGACGGTTCACCGGGCCCAATACGTGGGCGGGACAAGGCTGCGTTCGATGTGGAGGAACCCCAGGTGAACTCACGATCAATCCGATGGTTCCTCGTGTCGAAAGTCTTCCCGATAGTGTGGTCACCGGCGAGTCCCGTTGGTTGGTAACGCGTGCAAGATGTTCGGATTATCGCTCGAGGGAGGACAATGATGTGGTCCTTGGTTTGAGGGAGGATTGTTGTATGTGGTGCAACCCAATCCCACATCGGAAGAAGAAGAAAGAAATGTCTTCTATATATTAGAAACCCACCCAATTAGTACGAGGCATTTTGGGAGTTGTTGAGCCCAAAACAAATTTCGCGGCTTTTAGCCCAAAGCGGACAATATCATACTAATTGGACGGAGTGGCGGCGCAGATTCTCAACAGTGGTATCGAGCCGACGGTTCGGCGGGACCCAATACGTGGGGTGACGAGACCGCTTTCCCGATGGTGGAGGAACCCCCTGAACTCACGATGAATCCGATGGTTCCTTGTGTCGAAAGTCTTTCGATAGTGTGGTCGGTCGGCGAGTCCGCTGGTTGGTAACGGCGGTGCAAGATGTTCGGATTATCGCTCGAGGAGGACAATGATGTGGTCCTTGGTTTGAGGGAGGATTGTGTATGTGGTGCAACCCAATCCCACATGGAAGAAGAAGAAAGAAATGTCTTCTATATATTAGAAACCCACTCCAATTAGTATGAGGCCTTTGGGAGTTGTTGAGCCCAAAACAATCCGCATGCGGGCTTTTAGCCCAAAGCGGACAATATCATACTAATTGGACTGAGTGGTGGCGGCAGCTTCTCAACAATTAGGTGTAATGAGTTCCCACGCTTCTTCAAGAACGTAGTATGATCGTAATTACTTTGCTTGAATCCATAGCTCCTCATAGCGTTGGTGAATCTTCCAAACCAAGCCCTTGATGATTGCTT